>QEPC01009983.1:5401444-5462286 GCA_003113815.1 Sphenodon punctatus
AAATGCCTTCCTAAAGTTGAGGATCAATTCATTTCCTTCAGCGTTTGTGGAGGGGCGTTATAAGGGGTTACCCAGGAGTCAGAGGGTTTGCTCCTTATGTAAACTAGGTGAGATAGATACGGTTGATCATATATTGCTCCGTTGCCCTCAACTTGCTGGACCTAGGCTTCGATATTTAGGGGGTTTGGATGATCATAGGATGCAGGAAATTCTTAGCCCAGTGGACTCAGACCTGACTAGGGCAGTCGCAGGGATGGCTCAGGCCATTTTGCATATTCGCAGAGCTATGGTTCGGCAACCTGGAGTCGCAGGGTTGTCTGACCATGATAGTAAGCTGGTTTTGCATTAAGATAGGAGTTATGAGGCCTTTTCTCCTTTAGTTTACTGGGTTAAAGTGGGGCCAAAGTATAGATAGCTTCTTGTGTCGTAGTATAAGTTATACTCCCAAATGGGATCTATAGATGGTGGTTAGTGTCCGTTTATTTCCCTCTTTGAGAGTTTTTATTTATTCTTCTTTAAATTTTAATTATTTAAATTCAAATTATAAGTTATATCGATTGGTTAGTTATCAAGAGATACTCCCGGGGGATAGTTGGGATCTCCTCCCCCCCCCTTTTTGGATGGGCTAAGGTCCTTTTATTTTGTCCCAATTGTGTATTGCTATTATATGTGTATTGGTTTGCGAATTGTTATAGCCGATGGCTGAACAATAAAGTTGTTGTTATTATATATTATAATAGATAGTAATAAACTGAAGCCCTCCCCTCCAGGTGCATTAACTTATTGTTTTCCGCCACCACCTCTATAAGCATGGCCTCCAGGTCCTTGGTTCCCTCCATGAGCACCTCTGGTGGCTCCTCAAACAGAGCTTGGCTTTCCAGATTGAGGGGGTAGACCATCAAAGTCGTAGTGCTCACGTTCTCATTGACCCTTGGTCACTGGGGTAAAGAGGGATCTCCACCAGCGGTCATGGCTTCATGGGGAGAGCTGGAGTGGGCAGTGAGGGAGCTGTAGCCACCCACTTCTGGCCCCTGGTAAAGGCGCAGCCATAGAGATGGGATGCCATGATGACTCCATTGACACTGAGGAACCAGTCAAGGAGATCGTAGTACGGTGATGTTTGCTGCCTGCAGCCAGAGGTGAAGAAGCTGTTCCTGATCTCCTTGTACCACCTGTGCAAGTCCTTGGCCTGCTGCTGGCACTACTTCATGTTCCTGGTGTATCCCTCCTGTGCCATCTGGAGAAAGATCTCCTGGACCACCACCTCGTTCTGATAGTACTTGAGCAGTTGGTATTAGACCTTCTACTCCCCCCATAGAACAACGAAGGCCTTGGTATCTTCCTCGTTCCAGAGAATACACATCTGATGGGTGGATTTATAGGTGGAGTGTGTCTGGGCTGGACACCGGAGGTAGCAGTGTTTGGTAGTTGCCTTGCAAACCCAGTAAAGGGAAAAAAAACACCACATAATTGGATAGCAATAAACAGGAGCATTTTTTATGCAGCTGTGTAAACACCCCATCCCCTTGGTGCAGTAACCTGCCATAGTTGCCTAGCCCCTGGCTGTCATTCTGAGCCATGTGATGGAAAGCCTGTGGAAGTTGCTCCTTAAAATGTAACAGCTTGTGAAGAGAGAGCATCAGACACTGCTGCAAACCAAGATGAGCTGGGACAATGCATGTTTGAATTTGGCACACGTTAGCCTTTTAAGGCACCAGTGAGAGCGAGAGTGGAAAGAAGAGCAGGAAGCGGTTGCTCCTTGGAACACTCTTGGCTCTTTACCCGCAACTCTGTGGTGCTGGTGGACCTGTACGTGCATGAGACTGCACAAAACCTAATTGACAGAATACGGACACATGGTTGCACATTTGCCCGCACAGCAGGTTCCACATGTTCTGAGACCTTGCTGTGAGTGGGGGCTGTGTGTTCCGTGTGTGGTGGCTATGTGTCTGGTAGGGGCAAACACTTAATAAAATGGCAGATGGACACCCACCTGGTGTAGACTAATGTAGGCTAACATCCTGTTTAACACCCATAGTATATACATCTCACTTGGGGTTACCACACAGTAGATGACATAAAGTCATTGTGTGAGAACCGTGAGAACTAGACTCTCTTGCAGTGTTACATTTCCACCTCTTTCCATATTTTCATAAGCAATACAATATCCTATTGATTCCTCTGTTTACAGCAATGCCTATGTGTCGACGTCTTCTGCCTCTAGATGTTCTAATTCAACTATTTTTGTTGCTTTAAAGTTTATGTTGGCATATATCTTCCCCCTAAAGAGTGTATTCAGGATGGCGACAACTCTCCAAGAATCCCAGCAGCAGCCCCATGGGGGTTGCCTCATGGTTCGCACACATTGAATGGATCTACTCTGTGGTAACCCCAAGTTGACTTGTGGCAGAGGCATCCTGGATATTTTTTGTGGTAACTGCATGGTGTTTCAGGGGGGCGGGAGGATAGGGTTGTTGTGATACCTGGATTGCACTCGAGTGACCAGGTTTTGGAAACCTCAAAGGAAGATGCCCTATTCTCTGCCCTGTATGACCAAATTTGCATAGGTTTGTTCACACAGACAAATATGCACAGACGAAGTTGGACTGATGCATGATTTGCTGACCCATGCAATAGTGGCAGAGTGGGCCCAGCTTGTGCTCTGGGGAGCTGGGTTGAGCCACCAGTGGGTCTTGATCTCTTGTAGACTGGAGGAACCATGCTGTGCTGGCTGGGGGCCTGGAGCTCTTGCGCTGTGGTGCCCAGCCATGCTGGCCTGGGATCCAGTGCAGCAGGACATTCCAGTAGTCCTATCTGGCCTTCTGGGGGTAGTGGGACTGGATACTTCAAAACATGACTGTCTCACCTATGGCAGAATGTCTGTCACCTTACCAAAGATATCACCCTACATATCGCCAGCTCTGGGCATTATGCTTTCTCGTAGCTGGTGTCACATCTGTTGGCACCCATTGTCAAACTTCAGTTATTTGCCATTGGTGCATTTTGTATAGTCAATCCAGCTTTTTCTGCAAATGCTCATACAAAGATACTTTTTGAAAAGTAATTCTAAGCAACAAATAAACTAAAGCACTAATGTTTCAGGAAGTACCATTAAAGCAACACTATATGTCTGTACAGCTTGTTCCTTCCCTCTCTCTTTCTTGTTAAACTTCCTCAGCATCTTTTATTCTGATAAATTTAGACTGAAAGATTTTTGAGCAGGGACTGAGTGAAACTTTTCAAAAGCATCAGCCCCATTAAAAGTCAATTAGGTGCTTGTGAAATATTTTACCTTGCGGCTTTATCAACTGTATAAGATTCCAAACACACCTATGGCATTGTCTACCAATCTAGGTGGATGTTCATTGGCTTATGGGGGTGGGGGATGCATCCTCATGGTCTTACGGTGATCAAGACCCTCCACAGCCTTATATGTGAAGAGCAGAATCGGGAATACCCAGATGACCCTGTACATACATCCAAATAGCTGTAAGTTGCTTGGCCTCAATCCCAGCTCCCGTGCACAACTGTGAGCCTGTGTCGTCTTTCACATCCTGACCACTTCAGTGTAGCTGGGCTATGGTGGTTTTGCTGTGTTTTGGAGCCTTCAATCATCCTTCAGCGTCCAGAATTTTGCCAAGGTGAAAGGTTGGACATGTACGTATACTTCCCTTATTCTTCATATAGATAAATATACGTGCCCAGTATTGCTCTTTCAATATGGTCACCGTATGTGGCTTTGTAGTAATAAATCAATTGCAAGAAGCTACTAATTAAACTAGAGAGAAGGATTTTCTATGGCCAAATAGCAGGAAGTTATGTTTTGACTCCTACAGGAGTTATAGCCCAGCTTTTTTGCATGTATGCAGTGTGCTGTATTCCTGTACATAAAAACAACTCTGACCAAGCCATGTAAAGGAAATGTGGCTGGGTACAGGAGCTCCCTAGATGAGGAAAGACAGTTGCTGAATCTTGCACAAATAAAGGCAATGGGTTTGGGTTAAGTGAAAAATCCATCTCCTCCATCTTAGTGCTTGTTAAAATGGAACTAGTGTGTTTCTGCTGTGGCCAAATGTCTTTGTGACAGGACCCCAGGTGAAGAATCTTGATGCAAGGGCAAGAACAAAGAAACGAATGTTCTGTAGTCCAGATACTCAGTTTTCCTATAGGTGCTGAAGACTAATTTTAGGGCATTTGGCTGATAGAAATAACATACAAATTACGCAGAAGAATATTTTTCCCTGTTTGACAGCATGCATGCGCACATGTGCCTCCCTCCTCCCATCTGATAAAAATCACTAGTCCTCCTGTTTCTTAGGCTTAGTTCTGGGTCTTGATTTATCCAAAATAGCATGTTGTTTGAGAGCTCAGCATATATCATACCTGCAAGAGGTTGGGGAATCTGCAGGGTGAGCTGAAGCCCTACTCAGTGTGCTGCGTATATGCAGAAGCATTGACAATACAGTTGCTTCCTTTCTGCATGTGTGTGGGTCACAGAACTTGTGCTACTTGCTGTTCAGTTCTTGCTCTTCCCTCATTCTCCTTTTATATAATTGTCTTTCACAACCTACTTGGAGCTTTGAGTCCTCTCTACCATCAGTCCAACCCAGGCCATATAGGGCTTTATAGGTAAGAACCATTGATTCAAGGTGTTGGTTCTTGCCTATAAGCCCTATATGGCCAGGTTCCCACTTTCCTCATTCCCTGGATTGCCTCATTCCCCGGGTCTTGGATTGGCCCCTGTGGTCGACTGGGAGCGCCCGCCTCAAAGTTCCCCGTGTATGTCGGATGGCGATGGCGTTCTCGGTGGCTGCTCAGAGACTCTGGAATTCTCCCAGCAGATGTTTGCCTGACCCCAGATCTTCCCTCCTTCCGGAAGAATATTAAGACCTGGCTGTTTCGGCAGGCATTTGGTGAGGGAGAAGGATGTGGTTTGGAGGAGGCGGGGGATTTTATTTTTGATACTGTGTGATTATTTTTTTTTATTTGATGGTGATTTTATTGATTTTTTTATATTCCATTCTATTATATTGTAAGCTGCCCGGGCTGCCTGTGGCAGGATGGGGTGGGGTAGTAAGAGTTTAAAATAAATATAACAACCCTCAACATCATGCACTGCTGCATACTCTCTCCCATGTACCTACTACTGCTGCTTCTCATTTCTATAGCACTTCTAGCATATGCAGCACTTCATAGTTACAGATTTTTGAAGTCCTGCCCAGTGGGCTTACAATCTAAGATGGACAAGGGTGAGGGGAACACAGGAACAGACAGACGCACATTCCCATTTTACAGATGGGGAACTGAGGCTGAGAGGTTGCGAGTTGCCCAAGGCCACCCAGTGAGTTCATGGTGAAGGGTTTGTTTTGTTTTTTTGTTTAACTCTGGCTTCCCAGGGCCAAGTCCAGCACCGTATCCACTACACCACACTGGCTCATCACTACACCACACTGGCTACCTGAATAGTGGCTTCTCCCAAAGGGAGCAGAAGTGCATGTACCTAGATAAAATATCCTTTAAATTTTCACCTCTGTTGTATTTATTCAATTATTTTCATAGTTTGTATTTTTCAAATGCTTTGACTGTATTTTCTTCAATTATGCACACTTGAGAAGAGTATGCAAAGGTGATACCTTTACAAGATAATTAGTCAGCATCAATAGTGGAATAAATTGTAAATGTTAGTCAACTGGATTGGAAGCAGTAAATCAACCGGATGTTAGTCAACCAGATTTTGACACCAGATTAGAAGCAGTAAGCGAGGGGCACGAGGTTATGGAGGCACTGTCTGATTGATCTTTCTGGGATGAGTTTCAGGAAGTGACGCCAGCCGATGTGATGAATATCCTGGGGTCTGTTAGAGCTGCTAGATGTGAATTAGATCCGTGCCTGTCCTGGTTGGTGAAAGCCTCCAGGGAGACTTTGGGGACGGTGCTGGCGAGGGTAGTGAATGCGTCCTTTTGGCAGGGGAGACTGTCACCCAGTCTCAAGGAGGCTGTGGTGCGCCCCCTGCTGAAGAAACCATCTTTTGGATGTGGACGCACTCGCTGGTTACCGACCTGTCTCTAATCTTCCCTTTTTAGGGAAGGTTATTGAACAGGCAGTGGCACTGCAGCTCCAGGCGCATTTGGATAGCATTGGTTTCCTTAACCCTCTTCAGTCTGGGTTCCGTCCCGGCTATGGCACTGAGATGGCGTTGGTGGCCTTGGTGGATGATCTCCGCCGAGAGATGGACGCAGGATGTTCAACATTTCTGATCTGCTAGATCTCTCGGCCACGTTTGACACCGTGGACCATGGGCTGCTGCTGAGACGGCTGCGAGACCTGGGGTGTGTGGGTGGGGGTCTGGACAGGACTGTCCTAGGGTGGTTCCACTCATTCCTCTCGGGGAGAAGCCAGCGGGTGGTGCTGGGGGCTGAAACATCAAGCCCTAGGACCTTGACCTGTGATGTTCTGCAGAGTTCGATCTTGTGTTCGTTTATTATTTAATGTGTATATGCAGCCCCTGGGGGAGATCGTGAGAGGGTTCGGGGTGCGATGTCACCAATATGCTGCTGATACTCAGCTTTACCTCTCGTTTTCAACTGACCCAGGTCCTGCTGTCTCATTACTTTCCCAATGTTTGGAGGCCATGGCAGATTGGATGTGGCAGAGCAGACTGAAGCTTAATCCCGATAAGACGGAGGTGATGGTGGTAGGAAGGGCGAGGGCAGTACTGGCTCCCCTGGTGGGGGGATCCATCCTCCTGTAGCCCAGTAGGTTCGGAGTCTGGGGGTGGTGTTGGACTCGGGTCTCCGTGTGGATCAGCAGGTGGAGATGGTGTCTAAGGCTGCCGTCCGCCAGCTGTATCTGGTACGGAGGCTGCGTCCATACATCTCCAGGCCCGACCTGGCCACTCTCATTGACGCCTTCATCACCTCAAGGCTAGACTACTGCAATGCGCTTTACGTGGGGCTTCCCTTGTTTCTGGTTCAGAGGCTGCTGCTGGTGCAGAATGCAGCGGCCCGTCTCCTTACAGGGATGGGGCGGCAGGAGCACATAACACCAGTGCTCCGCACTCTGCACTGACTGCCTATAGCATACCGAGCCCGATTCAAGGTGTTAGTGTTGATCTATAAAGCCCTGCACAGTCTGGGCCCCTCATACCTCAGGGACCACCTCACCCTCCATGCCTCAGAGCGATTCCTTCGGTCCACCGGAGGCGCCTTTCTGGAGGTCCCCCATGTAAAACGGGGGGCCACAATGAAGAGGGTGTTTTCGGTGGCCAGGCCGCGGCTTTGGAACTCCCTCCCGGAGGAAGCCCGCCTGGCCCCAGGTTTGTTGGTATTTCGTCGAGCCTGTAAGACCTGGCTGTTCGCCCAGCCCTTCAGAGGGGAGGGTGGGGTAGTTGGGGGGTATTTTAAGGATATTTTTATGATATTTTAAATTTGATGAATGGGGTCATGTATTTTTAAATGGATTTTTTAGGGTATTTTATTTGTGTGTCTTTATGTTGTAAGCCACCGCAAGATGCCGTGGGCATGAGGGGGCGGCTAATAAATTTTTATAATAAATAAATAAACAAACATCATCCAAAGTAAAAGTTTTGAAAATGCAAAATACAAATCCTATATGTATTTTGTTTCCTTAGGTTCCAGAGTTCTAAATCTGGAAAGATCTACCTCCACAGAGATGTCAGACTCCTGTTCTCTCGGAAATCCATGGAAGTGGACAGTGGCGCTGCGTATGAACTAAAATCTTACACTGAATCTCCAACAAATCCTCAATTTTCACCAAGATGCTAGCAAGCTGTAAAACAACAGTATTTGCTCAATTACCAGATTACAATTTCAGAGCAAAAATTGGCAGAGAATGCAGTGTAAAAAATCAGATATGTAAAGAAAATTGAAATAATGGTCAAGCAAGAGTCAAGGCTCTTCTCTGCTCCTGGACCAGTTTTTGTGAAAGGTTTCTGGAATGAGCTTTGTGTATTCCAAGTAGACTGGAAGCATACTTAAGCCCTAATCTTTTTGTACTGTTTAAAACCACTTCATTGGATGTGTTGCAATAGCAAATTCCCAAATTAGTTTAGTGTTTACACCTTATTTTATTTTTCAGTTATTTAATATTTAATGTTTCATTTAATACTCAAGTGATGTTTGTCTTTAGTGTCCTAATGTAGCACAAATCCTATGTAAAATCATACTATGTATTTTTGACATTAATATTGAAATCTGAAATATATACAGATGTCTTTAATTCTGTGTGTGTTTTTAAGTGATAATTCTTTTAAGTTATTAAAATGAGGATGATACTTTGAACTTCCATAACATTATCATACTATGCAAGCATGTGTTTTTTCTTTTATTTGTGAAGTTTTCACAACACGCCGTTATCATTGCTACCCACACACACACAGGTCCCTGGACAACACTTGGGGCCATAGGGCAAAACAGTGTTTGCTTAGCTACTCCTGAGCACAGATCATTGACCTAAACCATATTTTTCTCCCTTTCATTTCTCTGCTTCCTTCAGGGCAACTCTCCCAAGTGCATTTTACTTTTTCCTAACTATCATTATAAAACTTTTACATAAAATGACTGACCCATACTTGATTTTTCTCACTGTGTTTTACAAAAGGATGTACTGTGAAAACAAAGTAGTATTTATATCTTAAATATATACAAAAAATAAGAAATGTGTATTCTGGCTTTATTGTGAGACACAGGATCTCATTGGGTGAAAATAAATGAGACGATAGCCTATGTTAGCACCCAGTAGGTGCGTGTTCGCCTGCCCATCTATTGGGTGTTTGCCAGATGTTTGCCTGCACCCCCTCCCCAATGCAGCCCCCACTCATGGCATCATCCAAGATGGTGAGCCTACCAGGCGGGCCAGTGCGTGCTAATGCCCATGTTGCTGTGTCTCGTTAATTAGGTTCACCCATAGCCTCTCCCACATCCAGGTCTGCCAGCACCATAGAGTCATGTCTAGCACTGCTGCTAGAGGAGAGATGCTCTCAGCTGACAAGAGGAGAGAGCAAGAGCTCGGATGGAAAGGTGGGTCACGGCCAGTGAAGAAGCCTTCTTTGGTTGTGACCCCCCTTTCCAACAGAAGCAGTGCTTGGGCAACTGCAAGAAGAGAAGGTCCTTCCTGCACTCCCCACTCTCTCCTCTTGCAGCTGCTTGCTGATTGCATGCTCAGGCAGCTGCGAAAGAGGGATCAGCTAGAAGCAGTTGCAAAAGGAGAGAGGGGGGAGTGCAGGAAGGACCTTCTTCTCTTGCAACCACCAGAGCACGTGAGCACTGCTTCTGATGGAAAGAGGGGTCATGGGCAGGGAAGAACCTTCTCTGGGAGGGGAAAAGTGCTGAGTGGCACCACCAGCGGTGACTACGCCAGCACATGAAACGCAGGCAGAGGGCTGCCTATTTATCGGCTCTACACGCTAAAAAATGTGAGTGGGGGCTGCACAGACTGACCATGGTACTCCAGTGGGCTAGTGTCTCATTTGAAAACCCCCATTGTGAACTTAAAGGTATATCTTTCCACTTAAGCCACTAGGTGGCTATATAAAATTGTATTAGCTAATGCAATATAATATACTGGTAAACACCTAACCAAGCCTGTGAAATACGTTCTAACACATTTACATTCCTAAAATGAAATACTATTCCCAAATTACAATGGTGTGTGTATTCAAAAGCTTCATTAGAGAAACAAAAAACCTACAGTTTAACAAACTTAGTTAAGGCAGATTCATACCACGCAAACTTTAACAAACCTGGAAATTGTGTGCTAAGGCTCCTGACCTTAAATTGCACACCTTGTAAGCAGTGAAGTGGTTGTATGCTGTCACATACTGTGCTCACTTACAACTTAGGCTCCATGCACCCACACTTTGCCTTTGTCTTTCAGACCCAATCCTCTTCCTTTGCAGGTTGGGGGGCAACAGTAAAGTGGGACAGAATGCTAGGTAACTGTTTGTTGAGAAATTGGGTGTATATTGCCATGAAATTTATACAATGGCCCAAATGGGCAGAATGTGGGAAACATTACTGCTCATTTGAAACTAATTTGTATCTCATTAACTGTATGCAACTCAATATAATTGAGATGCATCTTTGAGACTTTTCAGGAAGAGGATGTGAACTCATGAAGTCAGCAAGGAGAGACAGTGGAATGCCAGGGAGCAGGCCGAAGGGACTGAGGAGAGTACAAATGAACCTGACAAAAAATATAGGGGTGAATGCCAAAAGAAATGGATGGAACATCAAGATATTGAGTGATGTAAGTGCTTGTGAGGAGTGTTAGGAGACTATGGGATACAGTACTATAATGCTATTAAGCACCATAGCTATCCTCTGGGATATAGTCTCTATTGCCCTATTGTGAATTACACTCCCTCGTCTCTAGGAGTGTTTTGGTTTTTTTGGGAGGGGGTGGGAGCTGTCATTTTACACGGTTGTAGAAGTATTTGCTATGAAAAATTACACTTCTTATAGGGGTTAGTTGTCATGTGATTTTGGGGGATTTGAGTGGGGATCACTGAGTAGTAGTAGAGACCAGGCTATGTAGTGGAAAGCTAGTGGATTGAAATAGGGGGTGTGGGTGGGGCAGCTGAAGTCACAACTTTCCTATTATCTGAAAGTGAAATGACAGTTGAGTGGAGTACAGGTGGGGGTGGACACCTGTAGAGGATGTGGTGATTCTAAGTAAAATAAAGGTATTGTAATGAAATCACAAGTGGTCCATCTAGTTGTCTAATGCAGGAATATGTACATACTCATAGTCACCTATGCATTGGTGATATGTACTTGCTCTTCAGTGTCAGAATGGATATTTGGGATGTAAGTTGACAAAGCAAACTTGCCACACTGGAAGTAGCGTAACAATGTAATATTTGACAGGGAAGACCGTACTATGTTAAGACCAAACTATGTTACCTTTACTGTTGCGTCCAACCTGCAAAGAAGAGGATTGGGTCTGAAAGACAAAGGCAAAGTGTAGGCTTATGCAGCCTAAGTTGTAAGCAAGCACAGTATGCAACAGCATACAACCACTTCACTACTTACAAGGTGTGCAGGTTAAGGCTCCTGACTTAACACACAATTTCCAGGTTTGTTAAAGTTTGCTTGGTATGAATCTGCCTTAAGTTTGTAAAACTCCAGGTTTTTTGTTTCTCTAATTTCTTTGGGTTTTTTTTTTATATAAAGTAGTAGATAGTGACAGATTTTACTACATCTATGTTTTGATGGCATTGTATTACCTAAAATATGAGACATGCAGAGATAGTCATGAAAACATAAATATATGCCATTTAAAGCAAAATAAAATAAGGGAACTTGTATTACTTGTCCAAAAGTTATATATATTGTAGGTCCATAATTACAATGGCGTGTGTATTCAAAAGCTTCATTTTAGTGTCAAATTGCATAAGTATGTGGTGTTCTGGATAGTGGTGTAATTGAAATTGTGAGATCATTTTGAAAACCGTGATAGCCATAAACATCAAGGTGTACATTTAACTCTCTTCATCTTTATTAATGGTAAACATTAATTTTTATAATAGTCAAGAGACACTTTCAGATTTAGTTCATTGTCCTCTGAATTCAATCCACACTGTACCATAAGCTGCATTACTGCATTCTCAACCCAATAGCGGCATACAAAAGATGGTGTGAGGAGAATTGGAATACATAATATACAGATAGGGGAAGAGGCAGGTTTTTTTCCTAAACATTCAGCACTCTTTTCCTTCAACTGAGAGGAGGGCGTACAAATACAACTCTCTCTAGAAATCCTCCAGCAAAACAAAGGGAGAACAGACTTCCCTTATTTCTGTGTTCTCTGTCATCTTGCAGTATTGGATCACAGAAGCAGGTCATTCCAGGTGTAAGGACAGTGAAACATTCCCAGCATATGCACACACAGATATTGGAATTCCATTCATAATCTTGATGGGATGACTTAAAAGTTTAGATTGGTTTTAAACTTAGAGATCCTACCCAAACTTGTGCATATTGATCCAAAAGCTTTAAGCAAGGGTGCAGCTATAGCTGCCAACTGGGGCTGGAAAGGCTTCATTCTCTAGAAGAAACATCACATATAAAAAAAACCTAACCAATATCTAGTACAATCACAAATGCAGATCTGGTTTCTCTGCAGCTGCTGTGAGGTTAAGGCATAAAAAAGTGTAACTTCCAGCAAAGTTAATGTAAATGTCATGAAAAAGAAATTCTAGCAAAATAACCATGAATATCTAATGAAATATGGAAAAACTGTCCTTAGCATATGTGAGTTCCACACAAATAACTAGTGCTATAAAAAGATAAGAAACCTGCTTGTGTAGATATCAATCTTTTCTTGATGTATTTGAAATCCCTTGTGTCTCCTGTTTCGATATTTAGTCAAATGTCTTTACTTTATTGATCCTTTCTATTTTGCCTGAGGCATCTGCTTCCCCCCTCCTTTTTCAAAAGCTGATCTAAGTAATTTAGTATGGTGAAGCTATGTAGATCTTTGTTTCGTGCTCTATAACTGAGTGCACAATCTAGGGTAATTTGTAATGCAACCTTGATGCCAGCAATTATTTTGAATATGGATGTAGTAACATTTAATTTTATCCTGAAATAACTGGCACAATTATTTTTGTTTATATTGCAATGCCTGTTGAGGTGGCTATACAAATGCACAGAAAAGGCCAGTCCTTTCCTTGAAGTTTATAATCCCAGGAATTCTGCTGTGTATACCGGTTTCTATGCCGTAGTGCTGTTCTTGTCTACATTAGCAAACTTTGTAGTTAAAATTTGTCACCTGACAGGATCTGTTGTGAATTAGTTTTCACTAACAGTGAATTGCATGCTGGCTAGTGCATTTGTTTTCCATTGATCCCATGGAACTAAATAGCTCCTGGTTACTATAACCTGCTATAAGAACAGACAACCAAGCACTGCTTCTAATGAAACAGTGAATGCCTGAATAGATAGCACTTGTTTACACTTGAAGGTACCGCATGCCCTTTACAAAGGGAGCGTCTCATTCAGCACATAAATGGCACCATCTCTGGGGAAGAACTCAGCAGGCTCGTGTAATCTCAAACCTGGCTGTTTTGCACATATTCTTGAGATTTATGCCTTGAACTGTAACCTGGTTTAATCCTTAGAGAGGTGACTAAGACTGTAGCTATCCAGAACATGCATCAAGACTAATGCCCATTTAAAAGGAGTGTGATTGGGGGAGTGAAAGAAGGGAGAGGGATTTCCTTTCCATCTTAAAATGTAAAGAGGCACGAAGTTTACAAAATAATTGCAAAAAATAGGCATGTGTCTTTCATGATTACCAGAACAAGGCGTAGGGATTCCCTGCAACCCCACTTTATATTAGAAATTCTGATCTTGTCTAGCTCGAACCGCCTTCTAAGACAGCAAATGTTGTGAGGGGGAAGGGATCTTTTATTGTCAGGTTGTTATATATTTAAACAAGATGATAAAAGTTCAACATCTTTACCAGCTCAGTCAAGGAACGAGTCATCTACAGGTGGTTTAGGGCGGAGGTGAAAGGAGGGAAATCTCAAGATGAACAAAAATGTACAAATAAGCAATAGCTAAAGCTTTTCTATAGGATACCTTGCCACAGTGATAGGTAATAGATTAAAATGGCGTCAGTTTCCTGGGCTCCATAGGGGCACAGGGGCCACTTATGGAAGGAATCTATAAACTATGAATACACAGAAAAATATATATAATTGATTGCATGTAAGTGCAAGAGGCTGTCTTCTGATGGCCGCATAATTATAGGCAGTGCCCTTCAGTTACTGCCGCCTACAGCGCGACACCCTAACGCTCAATAGGGTTTGTTGCTATTGAAAGCGAAAGGGAATGCTGGCAAATGAAAACAAAAACTACAACTCCCGTAATGCACCAGGAAACAGCGCACACGACGCTCGCACAAACGGACGTTGAGGCAGAGAGAACCGGAAACTGCCGTTTCTTTCTGCTCATTCGGTGGCTGAGAGTAGACCCTGGTTAGTAGACTGGCTTGGAGTGGAGAAAGTCTGGTCCTGCCGGCTCGCCGTCGTAAAAGCGTCGGCCATCTTGGGTGGTGGTGGCGGCAGCAGCGGCGGCGGCGGCTGCGCGTCTCTTCCCCTCGCTCGCTACTACTAGCACTGCTGCTGGGGACGCCATGTCCGCCGAGAGCCCGGAGCCCGCCTCGGCCGAGGAGCAGAAGGTGGGGTTCCTGGGGCAAGCGGGGGGTCTCCTTACAATCTCGGTGGGTTCTGAGTCCCGGCCAGTGTCGTGGTCTCCCTTCCCTGAGGGGCCCCCGTCTGGGATGCTCCAGCGTGGGAGGCCAGGTCTCCTGCCAAATAAGTTTGTGTATGGGGGCGGGCAGCAGAGACTGGCGGAGGGGGGAGAGGACGGGCCTTCCTTGGCCCGGGGGCGTTGTGGTAGGAGGGTTCTCTGTCGCCTGTCCCGGTTCCACCGTCTGTTCGCTGGCGGGCCCGGGGCTTGGCACGTTCTCTAGTTCGATGAGGAGCGAGAATTGCTCCCCCCCGAGGTGGGGATGTTAACCTTTGTTCTCCATACCCCTTGGCCCTATAGAATCCAGGGTGACCTCGTGGATAAGGTGTCGGAGTGAACCGGGGAGATCAAGATTCAAATCTCGTTTTGGTCATGATGGCTAAGATCTCCATCTCCGTTCCTTGCCTGCAAAATGGGAATAATAATGATCTCTCTCACTGGGTGCTCGTGAGGGTGAACTAACGAGGCTTATAAGACACTCTGAAAGCAGTTCAGCTATAACAGCAGCATTATTATAGGGGGGGAGGGGTCTCTTGTCATTGCCGTCAGGAAGCCATCAGTCTGTCTAAGGTGTGGGGAATACTCACTCTACTTCTTCCCTCGTGAGTCCTCAACTGTTTGGATTTGGGGAGGATAATTTCTTTTTTTTAAATATCTGTTTGATAAAGGAATAGGTGTTCTGGCCCTTTCCCTTGCAGTGCCTTAATATGTTTGGGATGTGTGCGCATTAGAGGTAGAGACCTGCCCAGGCTCAAAAATCAAGTCCGCACCTGATTGCATTGGGTTCTTCCACACCCAGGCCCAATGTTACAGGGGTGGCCTTTCACCTGGGGAGCGCAGTGATGTCATGCCCCCCTACAGGGGCAGAGGAATGCCTTAACACCGCTCCTTTTCTGATGTGGCTCCTGCTCGCAACGAACACTGATGCCATGGCACTGTGGGAGGGGGCATTGCGAAAGGGTTGGAGTTAAGCTGTTCCACCATCCTGTTCCCGACATACTCCTCTGATCCCTAGGGAGTACCATGGCAGCATGGTGCTCTGTGTGGGCGGAGGCTTTTGTCTATGTAGTGCCCAGCCTGAAGCTCAGCGACTTGGACTAGGAGGATTCCTGAAAGCAAAGGGACCTTGGTGTCCCATCAGGCTTGGCCTGCTATGCAGAACTCTTAACATGGAGGTGTTCGTGCTCTTGTAGGAGACAGGAGGCTGCTCATACCCTATTCTTCGTATAGGCTTTTAAGGAAGAATTATGAGTTGGAGCATTTGCTGAACACAACTACTGTGCCAGATATACCTGTCATTGCTGAAGATAGCCATGGCCAGATTGAAAATAATGATTGCTTTTCATAGAATCATAGAGTTGGAAAGTTCTCAGAGGTCATCTAGTCCAACCCTTTGCTCAGTGCAGGAAATTTTCAGCTACAGCATCCGCAACAGATGGTTGTCCAGCGTCTCTTTGAAAATCTCCAGCGAAGGAGAGCCCATCCACTGCCCTAGGCAGTCTGTTCCACTGTCAAGTAGTTCTTACTGCTAGGATGTTTTCCTTTGTTGTTGACAGTACCTTAAGTTTCTAGTTCTAATAACCTAGCTTCACTGTTTGCTGCTTACGCTGTTTGCTTTTCCTGTTGGTTTGAAGAATGCGAAGCCAGTTTTATTTTTCTGTTACAGAATTGCTTTTTGTAGTTGCAGTGAGGGGAGCATTACAAACACTATGGAAGAATACTGTATTTGCTTGAAATCTCTTCCTTATTTGGTTTAGGTTCCATTGATCCTAAATGCTGTAAAAGATTTTTGCAGATTCTAAGTTTTGAGATACTTGGTTTCCGTGTTCTTTAAACCTTTGCTTTCATACACATTTCCTTTCTTCTTTCTGACCTGAACTGTGAATGTATAGTTAGCAAAAAATGTAAGTAACATAGGTCGACTACTATTTAAATGTCTTAACAGATTTTAATCAAGGAAAAACTCCTTTGACCATTTTGTAGCTTTCTTGTTTTAATAAAAAATTTATTTGGTATCTAAATGCTATTTTTAATCCTGGAAGTCAGTTGTGGGGAAATGATTTAACAAGAAGGTGTTCTAGTCAAAATGTGCTTAAAACATTATTTGGATTATGCATCACTATTGGTGTATGGGTCTGTAACATGAGTGTTCCTAGTACTCGGTCTGTAACAATGTGTATCTTCTCTTGTTTCCTTTGTACTGTAATTCCAGTTACTTCGGCAGAATTTTTTTGGGGTGTTCTAATTTCAAATTGAAGCTTCCAGAGTTTAAACTTTAGATATTTGTAACCCAAGTGTTGCAGGAGTATCACAAAGAAATGTTTAACTATAGTCTAGTCTACTTTAATTGTTCAAGTCTAGAGCTGAAATGGGGGTCTGATTTGGTGCCCTTGAGTAATACCCCCATTTTCAGGTACCATTTTGGGTCCAGGACAAAATCTGTATTTCAGTATATCGGTTGTTGTTATTTCGGGTACTCGAATTGGTTCAATTCGGGTTTGAATATTTGGTTCAATTCGGGTACTGGAAAATTGGTGAATAAACCTGTTTCTGCAGGTACTCATTTCAGCTCTGTTAAAGCCAAATGTATGTAAAAAACTCTGGTTTTGTAATTTTGATGATGCTTAATATCAGGTTAGGATACTATTGTCACATTATTAGGAAGCTATATTAATGAAACTTATCTCATTTTATTGTGGTGTTAATCCCAGAATCAGATTTCTATTAACGGATAGCTAAAACAAACTTCATTCTTCTTTAGGTTTTCTTTGGAGAACTTGGGACACATGAACTCTCCTTTTCTCTTACTCCCATTCTTCTGTTTGTCAACTACTGGCTATTGAGCATCATGGTTGCAGTTTATTAAATAAAATATAAGGATGCAGCTGCACCATGCACGTTACACCCAATCCTTCATATGGGAAGCTTGCACAATTCTCAAGTATCAAAAATAAATGAAGAGTGTTCTTGCTGCAAGACTGAAAAGCAATTTGCAGTTACCACCAGCATTGTCACAGGACCACCTGAAAACCCTTTTTGTACATGGAAAGTAGAAAACATGTATGAAGAATCTGGCATCTAGTTCCCATAAAACCTCGCTACGTTTTAGTCTGTAGGGGGACATGACTTTTGTCACTACAGAAGAACTTCACAGTATTGATATGCCACATAGTAGCAAATGCATGTCTAGAGAAGGAGAGAATGTATGCAATCTCTGGACCCTTGAGTAATTTAGTTCACTGCTTTTTTTAAACACTTGGAAATATTTCAGTACTAACTTTGTTTTGTATCACTTGTGTTCTACACAAACCTGACTTTGTGTTTGGATATAGCTGATATGAAATTTGAATTGGTCAAAGGTTAAATAATCAATTTGTTTATTAGAAAAATGTAAAACAAGTTGCAGGAATCTCCTTACTACTGCTGAAGGGAATTACTTAGGTGATTTAGCCTAACAAAATACAAGGAATAAAAATGAACTGATCTCACTGCTCTAGCCAAAACAGACTTCCATATCTCTGGTATGGATTTACATGACATTTGGTTGCTATTTGTAAAACTTTTGGATTACCATAGAGTAGCATTATGTTTAGACAATTTCATCTTATCCAGCTTTATAACTTTACATGGTTTTTAAAAAGAATTTAGGTGTCTAATGATGAATAAATGCCTTTGCCACAGGAGTTCACGTAATTAGCTTATTGATCCTCAATCTCATTATAGACTGTTTTTGTTTTTTGAGCAAACTGGGTCCTTTAGTTTTAAGGAAGTGAGTAAAAGTCTGTAGCCGAAGCCCCATCTCTACTGAGCTGCAGGATTGGTAGATGACATGTAAAATATTCAATAGCAACAATAGTTTACGGACATAAGTTCCTAAGTAATTTATGAAAATGGGACTCTGGATCATAATTCTTACAAGGTATGTCTGAAAATCTTACCCTTCTACTTTAGTTGCTTTTGGACCCTGGCTAAACAAGTAATTGTGCATTTTCCATCTTTTTCCCAAGTGTCTAAGTCAAATAACAGGTCTTTGTCAACCATTTTAGCTTAACTCCCATTATGAAGGAAGGGTTGCTTTAGACCTCGTTGTGGATTGTGCTAGAACTCCTTTAGAGAAATTGGGCTAAACATTTATTTTGGCCTTAGGAGGATGGGGGAAGGGTGGTAATTCAGAAGCTGGTTGTAAATTTTTGTCTTCATCCATAAATTAATCAAAGATGACGGGTGCTGTTTAATAACTTTTTTTTTTTAATTGACTGCTATTGCTGTATTGGGCCTCCACCGTCGCAATACAGTAAATAGTAGAGAGCCATATTTTTCATTCTGTTTGTGTATGAATACACTTAGTTCAGCTTTGGTAGCAAAAATGTATGTTTTGCTGCCTGCTAGTACTTGTGAATATTTTGTGTGCTCCAGTCAGAAGGAGAACATGCATACATCTCAATTCAAATGCAGCAAGAATACTGCTGATGTCTGTAAGATGGTGAATATCATCTTTGTTCTAATAGCACCTATTGTGGCAACCCTTATGAAATGTAGACCATACCAGCTAAAGCAAATAGGACCTTGGATGTCCTGTCCTTGCTGGTAAAGGTGCTGTGCGAGATTAGTAGTTAACAATTACTGTCATTTCATATGAGCTTGAACTGTGATTTCATAAAATAATCATGGTGAAAACACTTGATAATTTTGAAACTTCTAGAAAGATCCCTGGTTTTGTCAAGTGTTGATAATAGGGGTGGGAATTTTTGGTTTTAATTGGCCAGTCTGAAAATTGCTTTGTTTGGTTTAAAACCAAAGGGTCTGAAAATCCGGCTATTACGGTTACCAATTTCCAGTTCTGTATTTTCCCGTTGACTTCAATGGGAAATCTTTCAATTGACTTTAATGGGAATTGGAACTGGGGTCCAACCTTCCCCATCCCTTGGGGCCCACTACCAGCCTTGGAGAGTGGAGGTGGCGCTCCTCATCCCTAATACCCCTTGGTCTGTTTTTATCCACACCCTCCCCTCCCGGGACCCTCCCATGTACTTACCGGTCTAGGCCTCGAAGGATGGGGGTGAGGAACAGCCGTCTCCACTGCTGGCCGGGTCTTCTTTGCTGTTGAGTGAGATGCAGCCGCAGGCAAGATGCTGTTGAGCTACGCTGCAGCCCTGGGGGTGTGGGAGGCTTGCAGTGCTCGCAGGCTGCCTTCCCAGGGCACACTGCCAGAGCAGGGAGCTCTGTGCATGCGTGAAATGGCTGCACACATGTGCAACAAGTCTGCCTTTTTCCAAAATGGTACTGATGCTGCCGGTGCCATTTTGGGTAAGGGCCTGGGTGGCCATTTTGTGTGTATGTGCTGCTGGAATGGGGAGCTCAGGCAGCACACCCTGGGAAGAAGCCGTGCTGGCACTACAGGCCCTCTCGCAGTGACTGCGGCCTGCCCAGCAGCACAGGAGACCCAGCTGGAAGCAGAGACAGCAGCTCCTCACCCCCATTCTCTGATGCCTGAACTGGTATGTACATGCCAGCTGGCAGGACCCTGGGGTGTGTGGGTGTGGGTGGAGGTGTTAGGATGCAGATCCCCACCCTCCAAGGCCGTTAGTGGGTCCTGGGGAATGGGGCTGGAGAAGGTTGGACCCCCTGTCCTAGGCATTGTGGTAACTGCCCTTCCTTGTAACTTCAGATTTGAAACAAATAAATTGTTACTCAACCACATACAGTAATCAAAGCTATATAGCAGCACAAATTAAGTCTTACACAACAGTGTGCCAGGCAGTCTTACCTTGGCCAACTAAAAAAGAGCATAGGAATAATCCAATATCTTTCCACTTAAATGAATGCTCTACAGTTGCTCTGCCAGTGATTAAATACATGTGGAAGAGATTATAGTGTAATTTTAGAGCAAATAACCAGATGAAAGGGAGAGGTGGTGGGAGGGAAGAGCTGTAGATAGAGAGGCCAGGCATTCCTGAATCTTTCAGATGGATGGCTTCAAAATGTTAAGTTGCTTTATAATATTACACAAAATATATTACTCTGTTCTACAGTTATATCACATACTCAGCTGATTATAGGTAAATGGGCATTACCATCTTTAAGAAAAGCCTGTATAGGGCCTAAGCCATACTTACATTTATAAATGATGGTGTAGGAGAACTGAAGCCAAAAGATCCTGGTTTTTGTCTAGCATGGATTAGCTAGCACCATCAAGAAAAAAGTATTCAGCTACTTGTAAAAAGAGATATGAATAAAAGTTGTACAGGAAAAAGAATGGAATGCATCAATGGTAACTGAGATAAGGGTCTGTACACTGGTGAATGGATTTTAAGGCTTTCCCAGTGTTTTATCTGAATGAAAGCTTAGATCAGGAAGTAAAATTATTTTAAAAATTAGATTATTGGCTGGATACAGTTAGCATAAAAGACTATTTCATTATACTACCTGTTTGTAAAATCGAATGTTCTAGCCTATACTGCAGAACTTTATTTTTGTATCTCAAAATGCAAAGAATAATCTGGAGATCATTCCCTCCATTTTTGCTCTCCACTGGCCCTAAAAAGTGCTTGGCAGTACAAACTTGCTTCTGCTACCAAATGACTAATGCGGATCAGTGTGCTAACGTGCTCAATGGGGCATAAATGATTTACAGAACCAACATGTGTTAATTGCATATGTTTCAGGAAATGGAAGACAAGGTGATCAGTCCTGAAAAAGTTGAAGAAGCAAAGTTGAAAGCAAGATATCCTCATCTGGGCCAAAAGCCAGGGGGCTCGGATTTCTTGAGGAAGCGGCTTCAGAAAGGAGTGAGTTGTGACACGTAAACTGATTATATAGAGCCTGCACCATGTGAACAGAAATCTAAAATGTCTGCTTTTCTTTTCCTACTGCCTCTCTCATCCATGTAGCTGTAGTACATGCCATGTAGTTTGCTTTTTAGAGACGAAGGCTCAGATTCTGAACCTATTACCCATGAAGCCTATGTTAATGGAGGTGTAGGCAGGGTGAAGTCAGGTGAGACCAATCCCCTGCTTGCCCTGGGGAGGGTGAATGTAGCAGCCGCACTTTGGGCCGGTGAGGAGAACAGTCAAAACGAACCGCCCCACCATGGGCCAACTGGACAGGTGGGCTGCTGTCACAAGTTCTTCCATTCTCCATGGCGGGCTGAGGAGCTGTCCACATGGGGCAGGACTCTGGGACTCCTGCTGCGCAGCAGGAGTGGGCCCCTGGAATGAGCTGCTGCCAATCAGCTGATGGGGACCGGGGGCTGGGAAGAGTGAGCTCACCCAGTCACCAAGCAGCTGATGGAGGGGACCGGAGGAGCACGCACTCCAGCTGCCAAAAAACTGTTGGAGGAGAGGGGTGGGTGGGAAGGAATGTTTGGTCAGATCTTCAGCTCCCCCATGCACAATGACATCCCCAAAGAAAACCACTGGAAATGGAGTTGCCTCCAGTAGGTGACCCTAGAAGTGGTGCTAATGGGAAGAGGTTTTGGTGTCCTAGAGAGGGCTGACTTGTCCAAAGGGTAGCTGTCTTCCAGGCTTGGGGCTGGAGCTGCCAAGAGGATCACTGGAGATCTGGGAGATTTGGAGGACTGGACACTCCTCCGCTCCCTCCCTCTCCCCCCAGCTATTTGGCGGCTTGGTTGAACGCACTTCTTGCCCCCCACCTCCTCCATCAGCTGTTTGGCGGCTGAGATGGGAACACTCTTCAGGGCCCTTCCAGTCAGCTGGTTTGGCAACGCTGGTTGAGCATGCTTCTCCAGAGGAGATTGGGAAGGGGCCTAACCCTCATATCTTGCTACAGGATGGGTCAGCACAGGACCAGCCACACAAGAGTCAACGCGTTATCCCACTTTGGGAACTAACACGCAGTGCATCTCCTGCCTTCTCTGGCTGACGCGTCACCTGTAAGCTAAGTGAATATTGGTGCCGCCAGCCATACAATCGCTGCATGATGTGTTAATGGTGCCCAAAAAGGGATAACACTGTCCAAAGTGGGTTAACGTTTCATGTGGCCTCACCCACATGAGATCAGTTTCTGATCTCTTCTTGAGTGACGCTAGATCTTATTAAGAATCCACTAACATTATTTTTTCAAGTCAGCAGTATTTTGCCCTCTAGTAGCAAAAGCCAAAAGGGAAATTATGATTCTTCAAACTTCTGTAATCTGGCACCATAACTGAATACAGCTTTTGTGACTCATCCAGACTTTTACAGAACCCCAAACATAAAACTGGTGTACGTTGCCATTGTAGTAGTTCCACAATTGATCATGAGGTTTTGTTGACATAACTGCTGGACCTGGCAGGATGCACGGGAGTGCTCTTGAGTGGTTCTGTTGGTTCCTTTTGGGAAAATCTTAATGGATGGTGATGGGAGAGAGAAGAGCAATCACCCGTGATCTCCCCTGTGGAGTTCCTCAGGGTTCCATCTTGTTTCTGTCTGCTCCTGCCCCTGTTGAGCATGTATCTGCAGAGGTTTGGAGTGAGGTGCCATCAGCATGCTAACGACACCCAGCTGTACCTCTCCTTTGCATCCGACGCAGGCCATGTGTCGATGCTTGTCCAGTGCCTGGCTGCTATTGGGATCTGGATGCAAGGGTGCAAATTGAATTTAAAGCCAGATAAGGTGGAAGTGATGATGGTTGATCAGTCCTGTGGCTTAGGGTGGGAATTGGAATTTCCATCATTGAAGGACTCCAGTCGTCTTTGATTAGCCAGGTTTTCAGCCTTGGAATGCTCCTGGATCCCTCACTGCACCTGGAACATTGCGGCAGTGGCCAGGAGTGCTTTTCATCAACTCCATTTTTCTGATTTGGATCTGGCCACCATCATCCATGTCTTCATAATCTCAAGGCTAGATTACTTCAGTGTGCTCTGTGCTGGGCAGCAGAGCTGCAATTAGTGCAGAACATGGTGGTACATCTCCTTTTGGAGGTGGGTTGTTATGAGCACATTACACCTGCGCTTCGGAGTCTGCACTGGCTTCTGATAGCTTCCTGGGCACAATTCAAGGTGCTGTGCATGGCCTGGATCCCACACATCTGAAAGACCACATCCCTCCCTATGATCCATTGTGATCTCTGCTGTCAGTTGGGAAGCTTTTGCAGGTTCCATTTTCCCAGCAGGTCCATTGGTGCACAGAGCGATAGCACAGAGTCGTTCTTGGTTGCTCCCATCCCCTGGAGATTCATCACAGTCGGCATTTTCCAGAGGCAATGTTTTTCCTTTTTTGGTCAAGTGTGACAGGTGGGTTAGGGTGGTGGTTTTGGGGGGGATTTTTTTTTTTTAATGCAGTTCTATTTTTATGTGATTTTAATGTTGTAACTTGTTCTGAGCTTTAGGGGAAGAGTGGGATAGAAGTTTAAATAAATAAATTAAATCAGTCTGTATTCCATTGTAGCAAACACTTGGTCTGAATAGCTGCCAGGCCTCTTATGAGATTGTTGGAGCTTGGTCCATATTGGCCCCTGTTCTTAGGCCTGATGGCTGAGATGTGCCTTGTATTCGAATTCTAAAGAGTGGCACTCAAAATGTGGGTGGCGTCTTTTTTAAAAAAAACACTAAAAAAATCCCAACCTTGGAGCCCAATACAAAGGCATTAGCATTTCCTTGGCTTTTCTGCCAGTCTCACATTGATATAAAGAGAACAGTATTGAATTTATACCCTTGTCCCATAACCTTATGCTAAAGGTTCTAGCAGTTGAGTCAGGACTGGTACCTAGTCCCCATTTTGCCAGTGACTTAGTTGCTTTCTGCAACTGCTGTGTCTTCATTTACCCATTTTAAAACGTTATGCTTGGTTTAAAAGCACTGCATAAAGTGCTCTTAGAGCAGTTGCAGTACGGCAAGTGATGTGCATCTTTTTATTACCTTTCCCAGTGATTTGATATGCCACCTTTGTTGTTTGCTGTTCTAGCTTTGTTGGGAGAGGAGGCATGAAGGTGGATTTAAGCGACTCTAAATCCATCATGTGGCAGCTGATACAGTTAGGGCTGCTAAGAGAGAGGTGCTGGGAATTCTCTGGCGGTCCTGTCTTTCCCTGAGTCTGATCTTTCATAGAGATGCTACACAGCCCATGTGCCACTTGCTAGTACTTCCACTTCAGGGATGATTCGTATGTTAGGAGTGCAATACCTAGTGGTAAAGAGACACCACTGGTATTGACCTTCTGGTATTTCTGATCATGTGAACACAAAGGACTATGTTGTAAGTCACAATACCCTTCCTGTCAGCAGAACGTGACCCTCCCTATGAGCAGTCCCGTAATACGCTGGCTTTTCTGTAAGTGGCAGTTAGTTGTTAATGTGTGGTGCAGCACAGAGTATCGCAGGATTTGTCCCATGATACCAATCATTCTCTTTACCACTAACAAATCATGCAAACAGAGCCTTGCTGATACTACCCGTTTGCCTCCTAAATGATATCTCCCCCAACATTGCCTCCCCTGCACCTCATCAGCCTCCCCCTCTCTGACTCCTTTTCCTCTGACTTCAAGCAAGCCACTGTCCTGTATAAAACAAAGAACAAAACAAAATGAACGTTCTGGACCCCTTTGACTATTCCTTAATCTTATTCCTCCCCTTCATTTCTATCTTTCAAACTTGTATTTGGTGCAATATGGCCACTGTGCATAAAACTTCACTTCCCTACTTAGCTATCCTTCATTTTCAAGCTCCTTGAATTAAGGCTGCATTCACACATTACAAAATGGGCTATTACATTAACTTGAGATAATCATTTATATTTCTACCCCGCTCCCTTCTGCCAATGGTGGGGTAGAAATATTATTTATTTATTTATTTTATTTCTTTACATTTATTGGCCGCTCCCTCATGCCCACAGCATCTTGGGGCAGCTCACAACTAAAACAATAATAAAATACATAAAACCACAATATAAATAATTTAAAACTACCCCCCCACCCCAACATTCCCCCTCCCTACCCTCTCACCTTCCCCTCAGAAGGTCCAGGCGAACAGCCAGGTCTTACAGGCTCGGCGAAAAGCCATCAGATCCGGGGCCAGGCGAGCTTCCTCCGGGAGGGAGTTCCAAAGCCGCGGCCTGGCCACCGAGAACGCCCTCTCCATCGTGGCCCCCCGTTTAACACGGGGGACCTCCAGGAAGGTGCCCCCGGCAGACCGCAGGGGCCACCCCGGGGCGCGGAAGGCGAGGCGGTCCCCAAGGTATGAGGGGCCCAGACCGTATAGGGCTTTATAAAACAACACCAACACCTTGACTCTGGCTCAGTATGCTATAGGCAGCCATTATTATTCATTTATAATAAAATTAATGAAATAATACCGGGTATTATAATTCCACAATTGTTGTAATGTGTGAATGCGCTATTCCCTTTTTATGCTTTGAGATCTTGGGTCATTGTAAGTGCCAGTGTGGTGTAATGGCCAAGTGTGCAGTACTTGGACCAGGAGGTAGCGTGGTACCCCGGTTCTAGTTTCACCTTAGCCAGAAACTCACTGGGTGACCTTGGTCAGTCACAATATTCTCTCAGCCTAACCTACCTCACAGGGTGATTCTGAGGATTAAAAATTGTGTTACATGATATGTAAAGTGCTTTGAGTGCCACGGTGGGGGTGCTATGTAAAAATAAAGATGATTATTTTCTAAAATCACAAATGACTTCAGAGGCATGTCTAAGGGCCTCTATTCCATCCTTCTCCTCATTGGCCTTTCTTCTGCTTTTGACAATCTCAATCACATCCTTTTCCTGGATTCTCTCGATGTGGTTTCCGGACCTCAGTTCTCTTCCTGTCTCTCCAACTGCTCCTTCAATGTGTGCGTCTAGCTGGTACTTCCTAGATCTGTCATTCTATCCCTGGGTAAACACACAGTGTTTCAGGTTCCATTGTCAGCGGCATGCTGATGACACACGTCTCTAGCTTCTTGCCCTCAGACTGCTTACTGATACTTCTCCTTATACTTTTTTTCCCCCTTCAAGATCCTCCCTCTCTTGCTAAGTACATGTACCTGCAACTTCTTAATTTAATGAATGGGTCTATTTCTCTCCTCCCTTGTCCATCCTAGATTGTAATTCCCTCCAGGCAGGGACCTTTCTATTCATGATTGTTCAACACCAGGTGCATTTCTGGTGTAATGTAAATAAAGAATAAGGAAGTGGCATCTGGGGTTGGGTGTCTTGATCTGTTCTAATGGAAACCTGTTCACATGGTATGTTAGTAGTGGAGACCGCAGTAAACAGGATGTCCAACTTCTTGGACAACATGGCCAGGATTGCCTCAGCAATAGATTGCACAAAAACTTCTCACTATGCAGCAAGTACATGTTTCTATAGCTCAGGGTAATCCACTCCTGTTCATATTTATCAGCGCAAACTGCATAAGGAAAATATGCAGAGTTTGGAGCTACTGTTGCATGATGCAATTCTGAAAACAGATATTTTACATAGACTGATATTTCATATAACTGGATTTGAAGGCAGTGGGCTCTGTAGAACCATTTCATGCTAGATTCAGGCTGCCAATTGGACAGCTATGGTAATGGGTATCTTGGGAGAAATTCTGTGATATCTCACATTACATATGTGGTATTTTGTGATATAGGTTGTGATAATTATCGCTTTAGGGCTTGTTCACATTAGTAGTAATTCCCTCTTTCAGTGAGTTGCCACTTACCAACTGCACTTGTGAACACTAGTAAAGGATAGGGTTTCAGGGGGAGTGGGTTAATGTAACACGCTAAGCATTCACACATTTAGAGATAGCATAGAATAGATAGCAGTGGTTTCTTCACCACAGAATATTGTACACCTTGCAATATTCCTCACTTGAGTGAACAAGCCTCGACAGTGAAAACTAGTTAATTATTTAACTATTTTACTACTTGGTAAAAATGTGTAACTGTTCCTCACTACAATAACTTGAGATGTTACGTTGCAAGTATGCAACCCTAGGACCAAGGTATTACGTTTCTGAATTAGAACCACATAGGATTTTAAGGGTAGCTCCCTTAATGTATAGTACTAAATGCAAACAACAAAATATTAGCTTAAGTCTAGCTATACAGTTTCACTCTTAAGTATATTATTACAATATGGCTCGAATTTTCAAATTTGGGAGCCTCATCTAGCCTCATCGCCCTCCTATAGCTCAGCAGGTCGAGTCTGGGGGTGATACTGGATGCAAACCTTCGCGTGGAGCAGCAGGTGGAGGCAGTCGCTAAGGCTGCCTTCCGCCAGTTGTATCTGGTGCGTTGGCTGCGTCCGTTCGTCTCCGGCCCGGACCTGGCCTCCCTCATCCATGCCTTCGTCACCTCGAGGCTGGACTACTGCAATGCTCTCTACGTGGGGCTTCCCTTGTTCCTGGTTCGGAGGCTGCAGCTAGTGCAGAATGCGGTGGCTCGTCTCCTGACGGGGACGGGCCATCGGGAGCATATTACACCTGTGCTCTGAGCTCTGCACTGGTTGCCAATAGCGTGCCGAGCCAGGTTCAGGGTTTTGGTGTTGATCTATAAAGCCCTTCACGGTCTGGGCCCCTCAAACCTCAGGGACCGCCTCGCCCTCCGCACCCCAGAACGGCTCCTTCAGTCCACCGGGGGTGCCTTCTTGGAGGTCCCCCGTGTTAAGCGGGGGGCCACAATGGAGAGGGCATTCTCGGTGGCCGGGCCACGTCTTTGGAACTCCCTTCTGGAGGAAGCCCGCCTGGCCCCAAGCCTGTTGACATTCCGGCGAAGTTGTAAAACCTAGCTGTTCGCCCAGGCCTTTGGGGAGGGGGGGGAGGAGGGGATTTTTTTTAGCTCCCCCCACCTGATTTATGATATATTATTTATTATGTATTGTGAAGGCCCTGAGACCTGTTTTAATAATTTATATTGTTATTGATGATTTTAAACTGTATTTTATTTTATTTTATCGTTGGAAGCTGCCCCGGGCTGTTCGCAGGAGGGGCGGGGTACAAATTTATTAAATAAATAAATATAAATCCATATTTAAGAAGGTCCATTGAAGATGATGGAAGTTGGACATATAGGCCTTAAGTAGCTTAATTGTTCAGGTGTGTTACAGCTATTGCCTTTTTAAAAGGAAGACTCTTCTAGACAGAGATTTGATGCATCTTAATCTGAGCTCCAGTACACCCTGTATAAATTGGGCATATCATGTTTGTCTTCACTTGTTATGCTGTACTTGGAATGTTAGGTCATTAGGAAAGATTCTTGTACATAATGCTAGTGTGCTGGAGCCCAGATCTTTATTAGTCTCTTGCAGTCTGCAACTTGAATAATTAAGAACAGTAGCCTAGATTACACATACAAAAGCATACACCAAGTTAAGTTATCCAATAGTGAGAACAAAAACCTATTGAACAAATGTAAACTAAATATACCCATTGACTAGGAGAAATCTAAGACAACAGCACTTGAGAGGAAAATATGGGCCATTTTTTGTATGTTCCTAATGCACCAATATGCTATCATATTATGCTGCTGTAATATAAGTTAGTGAGGCAAGGTGATGGTGTTATAAAAGGTGGGTACTTTACAGCATTTATTTCAACAATCCTTCAAAATCAGGATAGTGTTCAGTAATAGGAGACAAGTTCTTAATGCCTCAAATTATTTTTTTAAAATTGGGTAATAAAGCCTTCTCATTGCATGTGCTCCATGCCCTCAAGAAGCTTTTGTACTCATACTTGCAATTCTGGTGCATGTCATGTCCCCAGAAGTAGGTATGATCACTACACGTTATCCTTGTGAAATGATCCTTATGGCTCTACAGGGATAAAAATAGAGCAATTTTTGATTGGAACTGCTCTTTAGAAGTAAGCTTGCTAATAGAAATAAAATTAAAATGTTGAACAATTTCTGACTTAAAATCATTTCCAATTATGTATCAGAACTGGGCCTTATCTCTTAGTCATGTTCTCCTTGTTCATGAACTCTTTAGTTCTTTGCATTTTGTCTTTTTCTTACTCTCCATTCCTCCATGAAGTCACAATGGCTTCAAAATTGGTAGCATGACTGAGGCTGCAGGCGCATCTGTGGATTAAGGGCACATTTATCCAGATGTGCAAGAGGGCTGTGCACACACAAGTTGCACACCAAAGAACTATGCTGACTCACGTTGGTGCCACATCCTAGTACACGTTGAGAGGCATTGTTGGCCATCAGTCATTTGTGATGAGTGACTCCATCCAGTCTCTTATCGCTGGCTCTGACATCTGTCTGAATCTTTCACCGCCGACTCGAGCTTAATATGGCCAAGACTGAACTCTTCATGTTCTCCCTGTCCTACTTTCCCCTCAACTTCTATTGAGGGAAACACCATCCAGCTGGTCAGGCACATAGTCTGGGATTCATCTTTGACTCCTTCATCTCCTTTTACGCATCAGATCCAGGCTGTTGCTAAATCCTGTCGCTTTTGCTCTGTATAATATTGCTAAAATCTGGCCCTACCTCCTGTTCCCACCGCAGAAAACCCAATCCATGCTCTAGTTATCTCTTGCCTTGACTATTGCAACTTCCTCCTTACTGGTCTCCCCTGCTCTGATCTTGCTCCCCCTTATTTCCATTCAATGCACTGCCGCTAAAGTCCTCCACCTCGCCCATCGCTCTGACTGCGTTGAGCTCCTCCTCTCTGCCCTATGCTGGCTCCCTTTACATAAGTACATTCAGCACAAGCTCCTGGTCTTCACCTTCAAGGCTCTTCATGGCCTTTCTCCCTTGTATCTCTCTGCTAATGTATCCCGCCACACTCCTGCCCAGGAGCTTTGCTCCTCCTCTGGTGGTGGCCATTTTGCACATGCACAAACCGGCTGCCCTTTTCCAAAAGGATGCTGTTGCTGCTGGTACCATTTTAGAAAAAGGCTGCATGTGCACAGAATGGTCCGGTAGCCATTTTGCGTATGCACAGTTATATCTTTATATTTACTTTTAATAAAAATAAATTTAAAAAAATGAAAACTCACATTTTCCTTACAAAACCCTCTGAAAACAAAGGGGGTTTTGTAAATGAAAACAAAAACAAAATTGAATAATGTGCCTGCTGCATGCCCCTAGGAACTACCTCATTGATTGGTAACTGTATATTTGTCTGTTAAAAATTGCTTCATAATGGCGCTTCATGCCATTCACAGTACAAATTCAGAAATTTTATTAAAATAGTGTACTGAAGTGTCAGTACCTGCTCTTCATAAAGGGCTTCTTGCAGGGTGCTGTAGGGTACTCAGCACCTTCATAGGACATGCCCTCAGTAGTTTGCATGGGGTGGCTTACAACTGATCATCCAAGTGTGGTATGCAACATGCTGCTGCTGTAAGTACCTAAAAAGAATTATTCTACTAATTTATTAGTAGTAGTAGTAGTAGTAGTAATATTTGTATAGCACCAGCAGTGTACCTGGCACTTTACAGAACAGCCATAAGTGGCTGCACGTAACATACTGGGTAAAAACAGATGTGACATTAGCCCCCTTAGCCGGGGACTCACCTGCTGTCACCACCAGACGATCGCCTGCTACTGCCCCGGGGTGGGCTGTCAGCCGCTACAGGATGCGGTGGCAGTTGGAGATGCGGTCTAGATCAAGAGTCTCCCTCTCGTCCATTAGGTGCCTGCCCAGCCCTGCCCCAAGGCGAGTTTGGTGGATCAGCCCCAGAGGAGTGCACTCACCTGCCTGCTGAACAGCTGATTGGGGGTGTGGGGAGCAGTTCCAGGCCCCCCATATCATCTGCTCAGTGGGGGACAGGAGAGCATGCGCCTCCAGCCCCCCCCCCATCTGCCCAAAAGGGGTAGGGGGGTAGGAAGCGCACTCCCATCAGCAGTTCAGCGGCAGCTCTTTCCCAGGCCTGATCTCCTGAGCAGCAGGGACCTACGAGTTCTGTCTTGTGTGAACAGCTGCTTGGGCAGACCTGGGTCATGGAAGTTCATATAGCTCAGTTACACGTTCATATAACCTAGCTTATAAATAAAATAAAGACCAATCTTTTTACTGCAGCTAGCTAATATTTGGTAAGCAAAGATATTGGGTTCTGAATTTGTTGAGCTTAACCAACTGCATGTTCCTTTTTAAAGGGACATCCACAACTTGCATAGTATTTCTGGATTTTAATTAGTTACAAAAAATGATGTGTGTTGTGGTTTTTTGTGTGTGTGTAGTTAATACTGTCTCCCTATAGTTCTCCCCCCCCCCCCCCAGTTATGTATTAATAAGGCAATTACTTTTAAAATAGGAGATTGTTTTTGAAATCAAACAGGTAGAAAATCAAACTAGGAAGTAGACATACAAAAGTGCATTTAACTAATGACTTTTAAATTGACCAGACTTCAAGTTGACACTGTCCCTGTAATAGAAAATTTTATGGTAGACTTTTTAATAATGTGATTTTAGTAAGTTAATAAAAATGTATTTGAGTTAATATTCACAATAAACAAATTTACTGTCATGGAAATAACATCTAGAGCAAATGAAACCGATAATGCAGATGAGGGCTACATGTGCACAAGGCTGCAGAACGATGACATTTTGTATTCACATGAGTACGTAATTTGAAAAAAGCCATGTTTATAATTTTAAGCAACAAAAAACCTGGACTTCAACTTTACTAGTAATCTACATTTGAACAAATTGAATGAGGGAAGGAGAATTTATTGTACATAAGCTAATAGCAGAAAGAAACACTCCTCTTGTATTTTGATAAAGATAGAGACCCTGTTTTTCCTCAGCGGTCTCCTTTTTTGTGATGTATTGAAATAAGAGCACACAATGTATTTGTAATTGGGTCTGGGAGAATGGGGCATGTGTTTAGGTCAATTCTTGTCATTATCATCGAGCTATTAATACTAAGAGGCAAAATCTGGTCCCAAATACAGATAGAACTTAGGGTGAAAACAGACAAGACAGTAGCCCAGATTAACCCCCTCTGAATGGGTGGCCACCTGCCTGTCTATTAGGTGGCTGCCAGCTGTTCGCCTGCCCCGCAGCCCCCACTCACGGTATTGTCCTGGTGAATGTGGTGCCCGTCGTGCAGGCGAATGTGCGCCCACATGGCCACCTCCAGTCAGGGTGTGTGTAGCCTCTGTGCGCGTGCAGAGACTATAGAATCCTGGGTATTGCTCCTGGAGTGGTCCAGGGATGGGGTGAAAGTGGCACGCAGTAGGGAGGAACACCTGCCTGTCCAATTTGTTGCTTGGAACCTGCAAGTGGTGGCTGCACACAGGCTTCACAGAGCGACCCCAGACTCCAGCTAAGTTCCTTAACCCCTTTAGTCTGACACACTGGCTCAATTTGGAAGCATGCCTCCCTTTTGCTGAGTGCCATGGTTATTCCAAAATCCCTTTTCCCCCCGAATTACCTGCACAATACTAATACATAAGCCCTAAATATGATCTTAGTCAAGGTGACCATGCAGTAAGATAAAACCGAAGTTACAAAAGTTAAGACTACATTTGAATTAAAATGTGTAAGTTTGGTTATCTCAATAGAACATTTTCCTTTAGAACAATTACTGAAGCTAATGTGGCACAAATGAGGTACGAAAACGTGTTCAGTTGCCTTTTTTTTTTTTTTTTTGAGGAAGGAGCTTTTAATTTCCCATTTGTCAATAATCCATTTCTGAAATTTTGTTTGGCTTTCACTTCTCAATCCCACGTAGCTGCTTGTTTGTATTTAATAAACTTCAAGTCTTAAAATGTTTTTGTCTTGTAGCAAAAGTACTTTGACTCTGGAGATTACAACATGGCTAAAGCAAAGATGAAGAACAAGCAGCTTCCTACTGCAACTCCTGACAAGACAGAAGTCACGGGTGATCACATTCCCACTCCACAGGACCTTCCGCAGCGGAAACCGTCCCTTGTTGCTAGCAAGCTGGCTGGTTGACTAGAATGGCTGAACTGCATGAATCTTCTCATTCCCGTTATTTCTCAATAGTTATTTCTCACCTTTTTCTTTTTACACTAAGTCATGAGACTTGACTGCTTTGCAGGTAGTGGTAGCGTGTGCTGCTATTGTAAGGGAATACTGTTAAGAGTGAAATGTGTCGTACTCGGACTAGTTGAGAACAATGCACTGATTAATAAAGGACAAGTTTGGTTAGAGCAATGTCATCTACTTGAAAATGTACATATTGCCTAGTTTGTAGTGTAGGACTGGTTCCAGCAAGTGACATCACAAGTTTTACCATTTTTAATGTTTCTACTTTCCTTAATTCATCTTAATTACAGCACAGTCTGTTTATTTGGTATAACCGCCTGTTGTGTTGCTTTTTCTTCTGTGTATGACTTCTGTTTTGGTTTTGTAAAATGGGGGTTTAGACCACAAGTTGCTAGAAGGTAAAAGCATGTATGAAGAGGATGGGGCTCTGAAGGAATCTGTGTATCCGCTCTTGAACTTGAATGGCCTTAAACCTGTTTCAGCTTTAACAATAGATTTTTACTTGGGCAATATTTGCCCATTTTGGTGTAACTCTTGTGGTCTTAGTGCTTATTGACAATTGCCTGTTGAAGCTGGTATTCTTTTTAGTTCTGTAGCATAGAACACCTTTGAAGATGTGAATGAATTGTGCATGTGCATAGACTGTTGAATTCACTTTTGTGCCATTTTTGTAAATACAATAGTTTTGCACAACCTTTTGCAAATGTCTATTAATTTCACCTTTTAAAAAGCAGATAATGTGCCAACCAGAAGCACAAGTGATTCTGTACCTTTGAAAATCATGGTCTGAAACCATGTGCTGAAAGTAACAAACGTAGATGTCTAAGATTTGTTAAATGCTTGAAATATTAATATGCGTCAACTTAATGCTGTCGGCTGTTTTTAAATTACCTCCAACGCTAATCTGAAATATACTTCCAGGACATTCCCAGGTATGGATCTTTTATGCTTCGACATCTTTTAAATCTGTAGCTTAACTTACAACAAACTATGGAATAAGTCGAATAAGCAGCATATAAATCAGTACTGCTGTTGGAGATTCTCCTTAGGTAGACTCTAAAATGGTTAGGATTGCTAACAAAATTATGCAGTAGTGATTTTGGAGGAATTGTGACTGCTCTTGTTTAGAGTTATGAGGTAGTAATAAATCTTCTTGCTCTACTGGTCTTGAGCAAACAATTGTTTCTACTAACCCAACTATCATTCATGATAAACTGATGTAGTTCCTTATTTCAGTAAGTAAGGGTAATTTGATATTTACAGTTGTAGCATTTGCTATATGTTAGCATTACTTATGTGATCTAGAAATGCATCTTTGAGAGGTGTGATTCAGAGAACCGACACTTGGTTCAGTTACATGAGGGTCAGATACAAGCAGACACCTCTCAATGCATATTTAAAATCAACTGACAATGAAAGTATAGATTTAGGCTTCCAAAAAAAGGTTGTGTTGCCAAAAAGTATTGCCTGTTGAAAGACTCGGACTCTGAACTGTGATTTTGTCATTCACACCTCAGACTCTGTCCAATTATAAACAGTTACAAGATAATCTGGAATCTTCCAAATGGAGCTTGCAAAAACCTTTACTGTTTGAGAAAATAAGCTGGTTTCTCTAGTGCAGTATCCATGCCCAAAGACAAATCCAAGTGTTAGAAAATGGACAGCCCAAGGAAAAGCAAGGTAGATAAGCATTGATACATATGCTGAGCATTATGGCTGAGGGGCCTGATTTTCAGAGGTACGGAGCACCATCGCCTCCCATTGACTTCATTCCACTTTGGCAATTCTAACCTCTTGTTTCTACAGCAGAACTAGGCATGCTAAATTCTACATATGGTAGATTTGGGTACACTAACAATGAGTTCAAGGATATCTGTGCGGGTTTAATTTTCATAACTTTTATTATTTGAATTTCCTCCTTTGGGAATGCTAACAAACAAAAGAAGCTGGAAATTCTCAAGCTCAAATCAGTTCACCTTATAGCTTTTGTGTTTGACTAGTAATTCAGTAGTAGAACCATGTTAATTACAGCTCAGTTCTTATCTACCAGAAAACCTTGATTTTCTTTAAAGCCTAAAGCTGATATCCTGTATTAGGTTGGGAATGAGAACAATCGTATTAAATCATAAATTCTTATCACAAGAGGAAAATGCATATATTGAAGTAAACTGCTTTTTATAGATGTTTGTCCTAATGTGAAAATCCCTCTTTATTTTTGTATGTATAAACGAAATCAAATGAAAAGCTAGATCTTGTAATAAGACTTTAAGCTACTGTGGTCTGAGACTAATAAGCTTCTAACAATGGAAAGTAACTCGGTATGTATTGTCTGGTTCCACTACATTGTAATTCAAAATAGGGGGAGTTGATCTGACATTTAGAGAGGTATAAATAACCATTTAAATTGAAACATTTCATTCACTCAGCTACAGCTTGCTGTGTTGTACCACTGGCTGGACAATACACATTCTCCAGATGTCCACTCAGTGGCTTGAACTTAAGGTTGTAAAAAAATCAAAAAAAAATAAATCAGTATAAATAGATGATCCATGAGAAATGTATATTCTGAGTACTGTATTGCTAACCAGGTCAGTGACCCTGATCATGAGCCTTCACCTCTCTGGATAAACCTCAGCAACCACAGCTAGTTTGATTATGTACACTGTTCAGGATTTAAACATCAATATCAGTAATCACTTTACAATAGATCAAACTGACTGCTAACCAACAGCTTGCTTTAGCAAGATAACCAAGCTATCCAAACTTGTGTACATACTGTATAATATGAGTTTTACCATTTGATAAATTACCTTTTTCAGAGAACTTTCTGCCCTGTAGTCTGGCAATTCTTTCATATCTTGGCTTTAAATCCAAGGATAGGCAGTGATTAGTTACTAGTGTAGTACTTACATATGTTATAACGATAGTAACAAGTAGCCCCAAACTTTTTTCAAAATAGTATCAAGTGGGTTCATTAACAGCTCCAGACATGTTTTCAAATCTGTAGCACCAAAGGCTTCCCTCTCCTAGTTCATGATGTAGTAGGGCAGTGCATGTGTGCAGAGGCCACAGGAGTGCTGTTTTGTTGGACTTAATTCCTTACACCCACTTAAGATGTTGAAATGTCAATTGCTCCTTACCAATATACACATTGTATAGTATACATAATAAATTGATCTACTTAGTTTTTATTGCTATGTGTAAATTTGTCTTGTCTTTACCATGGGTCTTCTTTCCTAATGTTGCATATTTCATTCTTCACATAGAATATTTAATTTCAGAGCTTGCTGCTTTGTTCAAAGGATGACTGGGCCTCAGTTTCTAGTGTGTGTTGGACTACAGACCTACTTTAATGTAACCATGATGATATATTTCAGTGCTTATTTTTCCAATGCAGGGATTAAAGCTGATTGTTGAAAAGCAACGTCACAACAAATGCTTGTTTCAGTGCCTTTCACTTAGTGAAGGTGACTTTGGGAAGTTAAAACTACTTAGTGGCAATATTAAAATTGGGTCCTTGTTGCCCAAATATCTGTCTAAAGATTTACCAGTAATCTTTAAATCAGGAAAGACCTGTCCCACAAACAAACCCATATTTATAGTGTCCCGTTTACAGCCATTTCAAAGTTTTGGGGAAGGCTTCAAAAGGCAGAAGGTTTCAAGGCAAGTTTCTGCCTCTAAACCCAATTTACTATTTTCTGTTAACTCCACTGAATTGAAAGGGCATAGAAGCCAATCTACCTTGTGGTATGCCTTACCAGCCATCAAGAACACTCCAAAGATAATTCAGCTTAATGGACCTTCCCTAAAAAAGGCTTCTAATGTAAACAAAGTCTTCATGTCTTCATAGGCACATGGTCTGGTGTTTGTTTACACACAAGTCAAGTGTATTTTTATATTTCTAATCACTGCAATGGTTAAAGCAAAGACAAATACTACATCTCATGCTTGCCCTGTTCAGGTGCAATGTGTACAGATGCATTCAAAAGAAAGTTTCCATCTTGTAAGTGCATTGCAGTATAGTGCATCTTCCCAGCTGTAAGATTATTTTAAAACAAAATTTGTATATTGTACAGTAGTTTCAATCTATTGATTTTCATGATGAATCATTTTACCTCCATCTTTGCCCTGAATTTCAAGTGGAGCAACCGTCAGTCACTTTTGAAGGGAGTACACTGGATAGAATTGCATTGACAGGCTGTCAGATTTATCTTAAACATGTACATTTTATTTTGAATGAGTGTAGGTTTTAGCATATTTCTGAACAGCTGTACTGCTGCAGAGCAAATTTTATAACGTTGCCCATGTGTTAAATCTCTACATTTAGATCCAATGAAAATGCAACACTTGAACCCTGTCTCCAGTTACCAGACGTGGGGGGGGGGGAACGTTCTATATAAGTCTTATGCTCCATAAAGAATGGATTTAGGCTGCAATTTTACTTCCTAGTCTTAGTGGAGCTACACCAAACTGATTTTTGTATTAGGATGTCTGAACTGTTCACAGCAAGAGCCTTCCACCTGAATTTGGTGGAAGGCTTGTGGTTTCAAAATACTTGCAAAAACTAAAACGTGCCATGTGCATTTTGATTCTTTGCTCTGAAAGACAAAATGTATTACCTTTTGAAGTATGCTTAATATGCACAGCACGCTGAAGTCTGAACATCACTTTGAAAAGAGTTGCATCCAGTACCTGCAGTATGATCTCTGCTAGATTTCTGTGAGCTGACTAGTCAAACGTTAAGACTTCATTTCCTTTGACAGTTTTAATATCTTGTGGGTGTTTAACATAACCTTCATGCTTCATCTCACTACTTAAAAGTTCATCTTCTGAAAGCCATGATTTAGCATGTCAAAGAGGTGGGGCTGTTGGATGACTAATTTATCTTCTAAATACTCCTTCCAACAGACAAAGCTGTTAAGAATTGTTATTCCTGTCTTTTCTTTTGTTTTCCAGCCACTGCATTATTTCTTCCATACTGGATTTATGGGAATGACTGGAAAACAACTTGCTGACAATAACTAACCCATAGCAATTAAATCCATTTATTCACCTATTTAAATCCTGTTGATGATGAGTAACTTGGGCTTTGGATTCTTTGCCACCCTGACAGTAGATATTTTGAGAATTTATCATTAATATTCCTTCACACTATAGAAAAATAGTGACGACATGAAGACTTGTTAAATACTTCCTGCCAGCTAAGGCTTGTTTCTTGGCAAGGATTTTAGGGTGTGATCTGATCTTCCAGCTGTTCAGTTCTGGCATGAATTCTGTTGAAACCAATGGGACTTGTGCCAGCACTAAATGGCCAGAGGTTTTTCTGTTAGTCTTAGGTAAGCACTGAATAATGCATAGAAACTTCATTTTATTTTTTATTTTTTTACATCAATCCTTCCTATACAAGCAGAGCTGAAGAGGTCTGTGTACATTCTGGAGAAATGGATTTAAGCTAATTAGATTATTAAAGAGATGCTTTGCTCCTGTCAGTGTCTCTGAATTGTGGACACCTACAATTTACCACATGTTCCAGTGATGACTGTGACTTCAACAGTTTGTAAAATCCTGTTGGAGTAAACTTATGAAAGCAGTAGTAAAAATGCCCAAGAGCTCCACTTCCATTTGGGCAAGGAATTGTCAGCAGCAGCAGGTTTAATGTAGGGATGAGGAATCTTAACTCAGAGACTTGCATTGATTTGAATGAGAGTGCAGGGGATCAGTCAGTGAAGCTTTATACGTTGCCTCATATGTGGGTACTACACATGGGCAGCAGAGAAGAAAAAGCCCTTGTTTCTCTCGGAGACCACAGCCTACGTACTTGTTCCATGTACTACTAGGTGAGTGGAATCAATTTACTCTGCTGGCAGGTGTAATTTAAAGTAGCTTTCAGGCTTCTACTGACTCAAAGGGGCTGTTAAGAAAGCCTGATCTCAGCATAGTGTAGAAAGGCCTGCATCAGAAAGAGAGTGGGTTGCATATTGATTATATGAAATTAGATGGCTTTTGCTGCTAATACTAGAGTGATCTAACCTGAATCAGCTACAGGTCTAAAATGTATAAGTAGCACCATGAATGAGTAGCTACTTCCCACACCATGGCTCAGATAACATTTCATAAAGCGTTAAGAGCAACATTTCTTCACATCTGCACAAGACAATAAAACAGCTGCACGTAAGTACTACTTTAAATGAGTGAATAATGCTTCCTGGAAGCTTTTAAACTTTTTTATTTATACTGCATTTTAAGAGATTTTTTTCCTGCTTCTTTTCTACTGTGTGACAAATTCAATATAAAATGGCATATAAACCAGATCAGACCTTGTCAGAAATCATAGAGGTAACTTTAAATTGCATGTTGAAATCTAAGAAACTAATCCTTGGGAAAAGATTGAAATCCTGTCCCAAGGTGTGAGCATCCTAGAATGCTTTGGGGGGGAAAGGTTCAATGGTGAGGTGAAGAAAGCTATTGGAGTCAAAAAGGTGTCCTTTAAAAAGGAAAACTTGTCCTAATGAAGAAAATAGGAAAAGCATATGCATTGCCAAATTAGATGTAAAATGTTGAGACAGGCCAAGAGGGACCTGCTAAAGATTCAAAAACTAATAACTTTTTCAAGTACATCAGAAGCAATAAGCCTGCTAGAGAGTCAGTAGGGCCATTAGATGACTAGGGGGTGAAAAGGGTGTTGGGGGGAGGGAATAAGGACCTTGCAGAGAATCTGAATGAATTCTTTGCTTTAGTCTTCACTGCAGAGGAAGTTGGGGAGAGAGCCATGCTAGAACTATTTTTTGTAGGTGATGAATTAGAAGAACGGTCACAAATCACCATGACTATGGAACGGGCTCTAGATCAAATTGACAAATAGGAAAATTGGTTCACTTACCTGTGAATTTTCCTTCTGCGGGGGATCCTCCTGGCCGGCCAGTCAGGATAGTAGGGTAGATCCCGATGGGAACCACTAGGAGGCAGACAAGCTAGTTTTCTAGACCCCTCCTCCCAGGGATCTATCCTCTAGCTACCAGTCTTTCCAGCTGTCTAAGCCTTTTTTAAACTTATCCTATGTAATGCTAGAAACAACTTCTTAACATCGTAACTGATTAACTGGAATAAACTTTTTAAATTATTTCTCATTTGCACTGAGCTTTGTTTTAAGCGTGGCTCGTCTGATGGGGAGATGACGAGCGAAAGGTATGTCAAGGTAAACCCTTGATTCTCCACCTCAGAGTTCTTATCACTCTGGGTGGGGACTGGCCGGCCAGGAGGATCCCCCGCAGAAGGAAAATTCACAGGTAAGTGAACCAATTTTCCTTTCTCCCAGGGGATCCTCCTGGCCGTCCAGTCAGGATAGTAGGGATGTTCTAAGCAGTATCCCATCTTTTTATAAGGGAGGGATATAAGGAGTGTACAGAGTAACAGGCAAAGCCAGGCGATACTATCTCTTCTGCAGTAATCAAGAACCGCCTGTAGTACTCTTCTCCCAAAGGCCGCCTCCATCGAGTCCTGTAACGGGATTCTGTAGTGCCTCGTGAACGAGTGCACCGAGGACCATGCCGCTGCCCGACAGATCTCACCATAGGAGGCTGCATTTTTAAAAGCCTGAGAGGTAGCGGCCCCCCTTAGGGAGTGAGCAAAGATTCCATTTGGTGGTATTTTGCCTGCCGCCCTGTAGGCCTCCGAGATGCACAGTGTCATCCATTTAGCTATTAGTGCTCTGGATGCTTTGAGACGCCTTCTTCGGGGATTGTAAGAAACAAACAGGGCCGAAGATTTTCTAAATGACTTAGTCCTGATGATGTAAGTCTTTAAGGCCCTCCTAATGTCTAGGGTGTGCCATTTACGCTCCAGCGGGTGACCCGGGTTGGGGCAGAACAAAGATTAATTTCCTGTTCCCTGTGGAAAGGGGTATTTACTTTAGGGCAAAAGGCTGGGTCTAATTTGAGCACCACCGAAGACTCCTTGAAGGAGCATAGTGCTGGTTCAATGGATAGGGCCCCTAATTCTGATACTCTTCTGGCTGAGGTCACCCCGATGAGAGAGGCTACCTTTAAGGATAGGAAGTATAATGACACCTCTTGTAGTGGTTCGAATGGTGCCGTGGTAAGGGCGTCCAGAAGGAGGTTCAAGCTCCACAAGGGGAAGCGATGAACCACCGGAGGGGAAATGATTCTTGAGGCCCTAAGGAAGCGTTTTACATGGGGATGTCCAGATACTCTGAGATCCTTCACTGTGCCAAGTACACTATTAATGGCCGCTACCTGCCTTTGTAGGGTATTAGGCTTCAATCCTTTCTCTAACCCTTGCTGTAGAAATTCTAAAACGTTCTTGATTTTTGCCTTGCTAGGGTTGATTGCCCTACTGTGACACCATCTAGCGAAAGCTCCCCAGGTACCCTGGTAGATTTGTTTGGTCGCCGGTCTTCGAAAACATAGCATGGTGTCCAATACTTTGTTCGAGTACCCTAGTTTCTTCAGGGCGCTCCTTTCAACCTCCAGGCCGTCAGCGCTCAAACTATCGGGTTGTCGTGACGTTCTGGGCCCTGGGTTAACAGGTCCACGAGGACCGGTAGTCTGAGGGGAGGTTCTGAACTGAGGTTCTTCAAGTCTGCGAACCAAGGTCTCCTTGGCCAGAACGGGGCCACCAGAATGACCTCCGCTCCTTCGGTTTGTATTTTTGCTAAAGTCCTCTGAATGAGAGATATTTGGGGAAAGGCATATAGAAGCCCCTGCGGCCATCTGATGTTGAGTGCATCGAAGGCTATAGCCCTGCTGTCCGGGTGACGAGACACGAAGATGTTCGTTTTCGTGTTGGTCGATGATGCGAATAGGTCTATTGTGGGTAGACCAAACTGTTTTGTTATCGCTTGGAATGCTCTTGGGTGTAGTGACCATTCTCCTTGGTTCAGTTCCACCCTGCTGAGCCAGTCTGCAGGAACGCTCGCCTGACCTTTGATATGTAGGGCTCTGATAGACTGTAAGTTGCCCTCTGACCACCTGATAAGGGTGGTAGCCATCCTGTGTAGCGTCTCCGATCTTGATCCGCCCTGATTCAGGTAGGCTTTCGCAACCATATTGTCTGTATACACTAGGATGTTCTACCCCCGTAACACCGGAGTGAGGCTCCGTAATGCCAGATAGATTGCCCTCAGCTCCACCCAATTGATGTGCTGACGCTTCTCCTACAGACTCCACTTCCCCTGCGTTGAGAGACCCTGTGTGTGAGCCCCCCAGCCGTGGAGACTCGTGTCCGTCAGAGTTGTCATTTCTGGGTCCGCGAGTGGCATTCCATCTGCAAACCGGTGTGGGGATAACCACCACCTGAAGGATTTCTTTAGAGCGGGTGTTATCCGGATCCGTGGGTTCTCTCCTTGTGTTAGGCTGTCCTGCCATGGTCGTATGAAATGCTGGAGGGGTCTGGCATGAAATCTGGCCCATTGCGTAATCCCCAGGCAGGAGGTCATGGCTCCCAACAGACTTGCCAGGGTCTTCAACTTCACCTTGCGAGCACTCGAGACCCGGTGTATCAACTCAAGGAGCTTTTGCTGCCTCTGTTGCGAGAGGAAGAGCCTGCAGCCTATGGTGTCCAACACCACTCCCAGATGTTCTAGGGTTTGCGATGGTTCTAAGTGACTCTTTCTGAAGTTGACGACGAACCCATGCTCTTACAGGTATTCGACGGTCCTGACTATGTCCCTCTGACCTCGTTCGATAGTCGGGGACCTTATCAGGATGTCGTCCAGGTAGGGATGTATTTTGACCCCCTCCGTCCGGAGGTTCGCTATCAGGACCTTTGTGAAGGTTCTTGGGGATGTTGCTAGTCCAAATGGTAGTGCTGTGTACTGCCAGTGTTGGCCTGCATAGCTGAACCGAAGCCACTATCTGTGAGCTGGTAGGATTGGAATGTGTAGATACGCTTCTTTCAGGTCTAGGGAGGTGAGCCATTCTCCCTCTGTGATTGCTATTTGAATGGACTGTAACGCTTCCATTTTGTATTTTTGTATCTATATGGCTCTGTTTAAGACCTTGAGGTCTAACACTGCTCTCCAGTTGTCTTTCTTGGGTACTAGGCAGAGAACGGAGTATAAACCCTGCCCTTGTTCGTGAGCCGGTACCCTTTCGATAGCTCCTATGCAGTGTAGTCTGTCGATTTCTTGTTGCATTGCCGTTCTTTTGGCACGGTTGCTGGAGATGGGAGAGGTGGAGAAGAATTGACTGGGGGAGTGGGAGAATTCTATTGAGTATCCCCGGGTGATAGTTTGCAGGATCCATCTGTCTGTGGTTGCATGAGCCCACTGATTTGAGAATCGTTGGAGCCTGCCTCCCAGTCTCTGTTGGTCCTCTTCCCTGTCCCTGGTCCAGTCAGGCATCCAACTTGGGTCGGACTGGGGTCTGGCGTTGTTTGCTTCTGTTGTCCTGACCCTTCTGTCTTTGCTATCGGGGTCTGTATTTTTGTTGATATCCTCTGTGGGGGAAAAAAGGTCATCTAGATCCGCCTGCTCCTGATGTGTTGGTATTGTAGGGATGAAAGGAGCGTCTCTGTGTAGTCACGCTTTGCAGCATTTGCTTTTTGGTTTTGTCCATGGCATCCACTAGGACCTTGTCTAGGCATCTGCCGAACAGCTTGCGTCCCTGGAATGGTCCCCCTACCAGTGGGTTCTTGGAAGTATTGTCCCCCTTCCAGGATCTCAACCACAGACGCCGTCGGGCTGCAACATTTGAAGCTGCTGCTCTGGATGCCCATCTCAGTATATCTGTTGAGGAATCCGCCACGAACGCGTAGGCGAGTTGAATCCTGGTGGATAACACTCTGGTCATTTTTGCTGATACCTTTGGGTCCCCTGCCCTTTTGATCCACGTCATCAGGGCCCTTGGGAAATACGATGTCAGTGTGGCCATTTTTATCACTGTTGCCACCTCTTCGAAGTTCCTTCGTAGGTTGCATTTGATCCCCTTGTCCGTTGGGTCCTGGGGATAACATTCCCCTTCTGTGGGGAAGATCAAATTGCTGGCTAGCGAAGCGGCTGCCACGTCAACCTTAGGGGTGGACAGCAGTGCGTTCTTATTCTTAGATAGGGAATAGAGAGTCCCCTGCGCCTTGGGTAACCTGGAGCCCTTATTGGGCCGCTGCCATTCCCTCTTGATGATACGTTCATAGGCCCTGTCCAGGATCATCCCCCTGTCTCTCTCTCTCTGGCTCTGGAGATGTATTCCCTGCCTTCCTCACCGTCAGATGATTCAGAAGATCCTCTTTGTCTTTTTTCTCCTTTAAATGGAGGGCCTTGGAAACCAAAGAATAGTTTTGGTCCTTGTACTTGGTTGGGAAGTGCCTGTCGGGGTCTGCCGAGGCCTCCAGTTCTTCCTCCTCCCTCTGACTTCTCCTCACTGCCTGAGCCTTGGTGAGACAGTTCCCCCTCCTCCTCACTGCTCTCTCTGAGAAGGGGTTTGCTGTTTCCCTTCCTTCTCTTTGCCCCTATTTCCTCCTCCTCTGAAGATTGAATCGAGAGGACCTCTTCCTGGAACTCCGATTCCGAGGAAGCTGGGGATTCTAGGATCTTGCCCGCTTTGCGAGGCTTTTTTGTTTTGGGCTGTTTGCCCTTTCCTGCCCCCTTGGAGTGTCCCTTGAAAGCTCTTCCTTCTCTGCCAGGGGGAGGGGAAGGTGACCTTTTCCTCTTTAATTCGAAGAGGATCTCTTTCAATACCTCCATATAGAGGTCCTGCTCTGGGGTAGGAGGGGGGGCTGGGTTCCCTGTAGAGGATTGTTGTTCCTCCATACCCTCCTGCTCTGCGGTGGCCCTGCGTTTCGACGCCATCTTGTTTGGGATCCGTGCCCCTTTTGAGCGGAAGGCAGAGGGTGGGGGGCGGGGCGAGCCTCTGAGTCCGGGCCGCAGCCGCGGTCTCGATTTCTGGGCCTTCTCTGAGGTTTTGACTGGCCACTGCGTCGGAGCCTCGGGAAACGCATTAGGCGAGGGAGGAGGGGGGGAGGAGAGCTCTTTCCTAGGCGGGGAGCGAGTCTCTCCTCGCTAGCGCTCACCGAGCCGGGATGCCGCGGCCGGGGCTTTTCTCCAAAGGCAGGAAAGATCTTCCGCCCGGAGTGGATGGAGGAGGGGAGACCGGCTGAAGGAGCTCCGGCGGCTCCGTACTTGCCGCTTGTTGACTCTGCCGCTCCCCGGGATTCCGCTTCAGCGGGGTGAGGGGAAGGCCCCTAAAGAAAGTCCCTCCGTCAGGGTGACTCTCCCGCTCTTCGGGGACCCCCGCGCCTGAGGGAATGGGGTGCCCGGCTCCGCTCCAAGTCCCTTCCCTGAAGGAAGGTGAACAGGGAGAGGAATTCCTCCTCCCCTAGCACCAGGAGCTACTGAAGATCTTTTTTCCTTTTTCTTTGTTTTTTTAAGTGGTCTGTCTCAGCAGGAGACAGACAGCCTGCGTCCTATCTGTTTCCATGCAGACACAAAACTGGTAGCTAGAGGATAGATCCCTGGGAGGAGGGGTCTAGAAAACTAGCTTGTCTGCCTCCTAGTGGTTCCTGGTGGGATCTACCCTACTATCCTGACTGGACGGCCAGGAGGATCCTCCGGGAGAATAAATAGTAACAAATCACCAGGACCAGATGGTATTCAGCCCAGAGACCTGCTACTGGTAATTTGTAACCTAAGGATTGCAAATGTAACACCAATATTTTAAAAAGGCTCCACAGGTGATCCTGGACACTGTCTGGTGGGCTCAACATCGGTGCTGGGTAAACTGGAAACGGTGGTTAAAACAATTACTGGGCATAATGGGGAAGAGGCAACATGAATCTAGCAAAGGGAAGTTGTTTTGCTAATCTATTAGAATGTTGAAAGTAAGCACGTGGATAAGGGTGAGCCAGTTGATACAGCATATGTGGGTTTTCAGAAAGCATTTAATAAGATCCCTCACAAGAGACTCTTGAGGAAATTAAATAGCCGTAGGATAGGAGGCAGTGTCCAATTGTCAATTGGTAACTGGGTAAAGGATAAAGAAGCAAAGAGCAGGATTAAATGGTCAGTTTTCACAATGGAGAGAATAGTGGAGTACCCCAGGAATCTGTTCTGAAACCGATGGTATTTAATATGTTAATCTGGAAAAGGGAGTAAAAAGTGAGGTCAAATTTGCAAACGATACACAATTAATCAACGTAGTTAAAACCTGAGTGGACTGTGAGAACTGGGGAGAATTTTTTTTCTCAATCTCATGAACGTATCCTCTCTCCCGATGTTTACTTCTCCCTTGTCTCACCCTTCCTTGTCTCTCTGATTGTAAGTCCTTTGGGGTAGGGATTGTCTATAACTATTATATTTATTTAACAAATTTTTACCCCGCTCTTCCCGCCCAGAGCGGCTAACAATAAGATACAGATATAATATAAAACAAAACACTTTAAAACACAAAACGGGGGGGGGGGGAACCTCCCCACCCATCCCTCTCCCTCGCCAAATGCGTGACAGAACAGCCAGGTCTTACAGCTCCTATGGAACGCCGGGAGGTCAGGGGCCAGATGGGCCCCCACCAGGAGGGAATTCCAGAGGCATAGCGCGGCCACCGAGAACACCCTGCTCTGCGTGGGCCCCCAGGAAACCTGGGGGACCTCTAACGCAGGGGCCAGTCCAGAACCTGGGGAGTGAGGTGGTCTTCCAGATAGGCAGGGCCCAGGCCGTGTAAGGCTTTATAGGTTAAAACCAACACTTTGAATCGGGCCTGGAAGACTATTGGCAGCCATTGCAGAGATCGGAGCACTGGTGTAATATGCTCCTGGCAGCCCAGCCCCACCAAGAGCTGGGTCGCCGCATTCTGCATCAGCTGCAGCTGCCGAGTCATCACCATGGGTAGCCCACGTAGAGTGTGTTGCAGTAGTCTAACCGAGAGGTAATAAAAGCATGGATGATCGTGGCCAGGTCTGAAGCTGAAACCAGCGGCCGAAGTTGCTGCACCAGATGTAACTGGCGGAAGGCACTCCTTGCCACAGCCTACACCTGGAGATCCAGGGACGTCAGCGGAGGGCAAACTCCATCAATCGATGGAGCCGTCCACTCCGTTGACCTACCCACTAGCATCACCTCTGTCTTGTCAGGATTCAGTCGCAGTCAGTTACTCCTCATCCAGGCCCCCACAGCTGCCAGACACCGGGTAAGCACTGAAACGGACGGACCTGGGTTGGTGAAACATGAGAGATAGTCATCCGCATGCTGGTGACACCTCACCCCGAATTCTCTGATCATCTCGCCGAGCGGCTGCATATACACGTTGAACAGGAGAGGGGACAGAACTGAACCCTGCAGGACCCCACACAGGAGGTCTTGGTAAGATGAAGAATAATCACCGAGTACCACCCGTTGAGTTCTTCCAGTCAGGAATGAGCGGAACCATTCAAGAACGATCTCGCCCACCCCCACGCTTTCCCATAGGCGCGTCACCAACATCTCGTGGTCAACAGTACCAAATGCTGCCGAAAGATCTAAAAGGACCAATAGGGTCGATCGACCCTGGTCCTTTTCTTGGCAAAGATTATCTACCAAGGCCACAAGTACTGTCTCAGTGCCATGCCCCGGACGAAAGCAAGACTGCGAAGGATCAAGATAACCGACACGATCAAGATGCCCCTGGAGCTGCTGAGCCACAACCCGTTCAATAACCTTCCCTTAAAAGGGAAGGTTAGAGACAGGCCGATAACTGGCAGGGGAGTCGGCGTCAAGCGATGGTTTCTTGAGCAGAGGCCACACCACCACCTCTTTGAGACAGCTTGGCACTCTGCCCTCCCACAGGGAGGCGTTCACCGCCCCGTCCAGCAACGGCCCCATTGTCTCCTGGCAGCTCTTAACCAGCCAGGACGGGTACGGATCTAACTCACAAGAGGTGGCTCAAACAGCCCCAAGCACCCCCACCACATCAGTGGATGTCACCAACTGAAAGTGATCCCACAAAATTGGACAAGCCGGGGCTTCTACAATCTCTACCTCCTCCACTGCATTAAGTGCGGCATCGAGGTCTCGGTGAATACGAGCAATTTTATTTATTTATTTACATTTATTGGCCACCCCCTCATGCCTACGGCATCTCGGGGCGGCTCACAACTAAAGCAATAATAAAATACATAAAACCACAATATAAATAATTTAAAACTACCCCCCCTCCCAAACATTCCCCTTCCCTATCCCACCCTCCCCTCCGAAGGCCTAGGCAAACAGCCAGGTCTTACAGGCTCGGCGAAAAGCCATCAGACCCGGGGCCAGGCGAGCTTCCTCCAGGAGGGAGTTCCAAAGCTGTGACCCAGCCACCGAGAACGCCCTCTCCATCATGGCCCTCCGTTTAACACGGGGGACCTCCAGGAAGGTGCCCCCGGCAGACCTCAGGGGCTGCCCTGGGGTGCGGAAGGCGAGGCGGTCCCCAAGGTATGAGGGGCCCAGACCGTATAGGGCTTTATAAACCAACACCAACACCTTGAATCTGGCTCGGTATGCTATACGCAGCCAGTGCAGAGTGCGAAGCACAGGTGTAATATGCTCCCGTCGCCTCATCCCCATAAGGAGATGGGCCGCTGCATTCTGCACCAACTGCAGCCTCCAAATCGGAACCAAGGGAAGCCCCACGTAGAGCTCATTGCAGTAGCCTAGCCTCAAGGTGATGAAGGTGTGAATAAGAGTGGCCAGGTTGGGCCCGGAGATGTATGGGCGCAGCCTCCGCACCAGATACAGCTGGTGGAAGGCGGCTTTAGCCACCGCCTCCACCTGCCGATCCAGATGGAGGCCCAGATCCAACCACCACCCCAAACTCTGAACCTGCTGGGCTATGGGAGGGCAGACCCCCACCCACCCGAGGGGTTGGCACCTCCCCTGCCCTACCCACCACCATCATCTCCATCTTATCAGGATTGAGCTTCAGTCTGCTCTGCCGCATCCAGTCCACCACAGCCTCCAAACATTGGGAAAGCAACGAGACAGCAGGACCTGGGTCGGTCAAAAATGCAAGGTACAGCTGAGTATTATCAGCATATTGGTGACAACGCACCCCGAACCCTCTCATGATCTTCCCCCAGGGGCTGCATATATACATTAAACAAAAGTGGAGACAGAATCGAACCCTGCAGAATGCCACAGGTCAAGGCCTGGACCCGAGATTTTCTCTGCAAAGTAATCCGCAAAAAGGTCACGGTGGGCGGAAGATGACTGAACCCCCGGGTTGAGGGAGGTTGGACTGACCAGTCCCCATACAACCCAGAACAGCTCCGCCGTACAGGATTTCGCAGATGCTATGAGAGCAGCAAAGAACTTCCTCTTTGCTTTCTTAATAGTCACGGCATAGGCTCATAAACTAGCTCTGTTGCAATCTGTCGGCTTCAGTTCGAGATCGATGCCACCATCGCTCCAACCGTCGCCCCTCTTGCTTCAGGACCCGCAGTTCCTCGGAGAACCAAGGGGGGCCTGCAGGGCCACCGCCTGGGAGCCGTACGATCGATGACCTCTGTCAGCAAGATGTTCCATAGCTTGATGAGGTCATCGATGAGACAGTTGTCTAGGTCAGAGGGTAACTCTCCCAAAGCACCTAGAAACTGCACTGGGTCCATCTGCCTCTGGTGGCGGGCCATCCTAATAGGTTCCGCACCCTGCCAGGGGCAGACATGTGCTAAAGGGAAGTCTGTAGGAGGTAATGACCCGTCCGTGACAAGGGCACAGTTGATATCTCCCCCATTAACGGAGCACCTGCCTCAAGGCCAGTGCAAAACATGAGGTCCAAGGTATGTTCTCCAAGATATGTCAGGCTGTTGACCCTCTGGGACAGGCTCATAGTTGCCATGGCAGCCATGAACTCATGCTCAGCTCCCCCAAGTATTGTGTCGGCGTGAATGTTTAAGTCCCCCAGGACTATCATCCTGGAGGACCACAACACCATTTCCAACACAGCCTTTGCCAGAGCATGCAGGGAGGCCGCTGTACTGGTAGGTGCACAGTATACCAGCAACACTCCCCAGCTGTCCCCTGCCAAATCGAACACAAGTTGGAGACCTTCAATGCCTACCATGGTCCGCACTGGATACCTCCTCACAAACCATCCCTCCTTAAAAATCATAGCTACACCCCCCCACCCCCCAACTGTGGCTGGTGCTGCACGGAATACCCGGCCGGAACAAGATCAGCCAAGATAGGCCCGGATTCACTGTCCAGCCAGGTTTCCGTGATGCACACGAGATCGGCAGCAGAGTCCACGATCACCTCCTGATTGTACAGTGCCAGTATTCCGCTGGTGCTATATAAATAATAAAAGTAATAATTGCAGGAGGATGTTTCAAGACTAGGTGACTAGCCATCTAAATAGCAGAAGAAATTTAATGTTGACAGGTGCAAAGTGAGGCACATAGGGATAAATAACCGAAACTATATTTACACAGTGCTAGATTCTAAATTAGGGGTTACTCAGGAAAAGGATCTTGGAGTCAATGTAAATATAGTGCAATCCTCGGCTCTATGTGCAGTGGTGGCCAAAAAAGCAAACAAGATATTAAGGATTATTTGGGAAAAGGAAAAGAAAATAAAACTGAAAATATGTCTCCATATAAATCTATGGTGTGACCGCACCTTGGATATTACACGCAGTTCCGATTGTCACAGCTCAAAAAAAGATGTAGAACTAGAAAAGGTACAGAGAAGGGCAATAAAAATGACCAAGGGTATGGCATGACTTCCGTATGAAGAGAGGTGCGATAGGTTGGGACGCTTCAGCTTGGAGAAGAGACGCCTGAAAAGGGATATGATAGAAGTTTATAAAATCATGAGTGGTGTAGAACGAGTAGGGAATGGTTACTTATCCTCTCGGATTGTATTAGAACTAGGGGACACGCCATGAAACTAACTGGTAGCAGATTTTAAAAGGTGTATATTCACTCAACGCACAATTAACTTGTGGAATTTGTTCTCAGAGGATGTAGTTAAGGCCAGTAGTGTAGCTGGGTTTAAGAAAGGATTTGATAGGTTTTTGAGTAGGTTCATTAATGGCTATTAGCCAAGTAGGTTTAGGGGACATAACTTCTTACTGTCGGGAGCCGGAGGTTAACAGCAAGGAACGGATTGTCCACTGGTACCTGTCGGGTACTTCCAAGAAACCAAGATTGGCCACTCTCGGGAGACAAGGTTCTGGGATCGATAGACCATTTGTCTGACCCAGCATGGCACTTCTTATGTTCTTAAAATCTGGTATAGCAGATGTGAGAGAGATTCTTCTGGGAATTTAATCCTTTTGAGATGAGCAAGCACGCCCTTTTTAAAAAAAGAAACAAACAAACAAAATGACTGAATAGCCAAGGCTGGCTTTTCCCCTACACTGACTAAAGCTTGACCTGTGATAACATGAAGTGGGTTTTTAGTGCTGATTAGTGCCAAGCCAGGATACTGGTGTAAGTTTTGACTTGTGGATGTAATTACACTTGAATCCTGAGCTCCAGCTGTGAAAGGCTGCATTTCCCCGAGGAAGCAATTCACAACCCAATTTTCCAAGAACAGCTGCTGCTGTAGAAGTCAAACATGAGCAAGCATGGAGAGGGGGATTTTAAGCCTTCCGAAGGAGAAAGGCCTAAGAAACCTCTTGGGATAGGATGGAATGAAGGATGAAAACATCCGCGGGATGATGTGATGAAAGACAACAGGGTGAGAGGCATGTCCTGTGGAGGAGGGACCACTTCTAGGGGAGCCAAGGTTCAAGCCATTAAGTTATTGGCTTCTGCCAAGACTTGCATCATAGTTGCCAATTCTTTATCATGGTGACATGTCTGAGAAATGGAATCATTTGGCTAGTGCAGCATATCATTAAAGCACGGGGAGGCATACTTCCTTCAGTTCATGCAATTATTCGTTTACTAAACAGGCAAAGCTCTGAGCTGCACCAACCTCCAACTAGTAAGATGCTCCACTTCTCTGACTTCATCCAAGGTTAGTGGAATTAAAGCTCCTCTCGTGAACATTGGAGCCAGCACTGCCATCTGATTAGTAAGCAAATCCCCAGTGGCAGTTAGGGGGCTTAACTCTTCAGTTCTCTTCATTTCTCCCCCCCCCCCCCCCCTCCCCCCCCCCCCCCCCCTTGGTGCCTTCCCTCACCAATATTAGCTGTAACAATAGAGGGTAAGAGATAGACATGAGTTCTATTTCTAACTGCCGTTGAGAGATGATCACAAGCAGCTAATTTAATTCCCCTCAGACTCTTTTTCTACATCTATAAAATGGCAATGATGATTGCCTCTCCCAGCCCTTTTTAAAAGGGCTTGGAGAGTCTTGGACAAAAATAGCTTGCTATATTTCTATAGCACCAGCAATATACATGGGACTGCACAGACTTAGTTAGGGATGGGTCCTTCCCCAAGGGGGTTTACAATCTAGGATGGACAAGGGGCACACAAGGAAAGACGGATACGTTCATGAATTTGCAGGTGTGCTATCTTAAAGGTTATACAGGTGAGGGTAATTGCTTCTTGTTTCCATGTTGCGTTGGCTTAGGCCGTAGGTCTAGGACTCGGATCTCGCCACAGTCATCCATGCTTTTATTACCTCGAGACTGGATTACTGCAACGCGCTCTATGTGGGGCTATCCTTGGTGCAGCTGGTGCAGAATGCGGCGGCCCATCTCTTGATAAGGACGGGCCAACGCGAGCATATTACACCAGTGCTTTGCTCTCTGCACTGGTTGCCAGTAGGTTTCCGGGCCTAATTCAAGGTGTTGGTGTTGACCTTTAAAACCCTAAATGGCTTGGGCCCCGCCTATCTGCAGCACCGCCTCATCCTCCAGGTCCTGGAGTGACCCCTGTGGTTGGCTATGCAGAGGGCGTTCTCCGTGGGTGCACTGCTGCTGCGGAACTCCCTCCTGGCGGAGATCCGTTTGACTGCCAGCCTCCCTTCTTTTTGTAGACAATGTAAGACCTGGCTGTTCCACCAGGCCTTTCCCGAGGGAGACGGGGTGTGTGGGTTGGGGTAGGGTAGGGGGGGATGGGGTTTTATATTGATTTTTTAATTGTAATTATTGTTTGTTTTAATGTTTTAAAATGTTGTGAGCCGCCCCAAGATGTCTGAGGCAGGAGGGGGTGACATAATTTTTTATATAAATAAATAAAATAAATGTTGGAATATCACAAAGGGGATGGCCAGTATTTAAAGCTGTCAGACAGGGCTGAGGCAAAGAAGTGTACCATACACAGGTTTTTTCCTTTGCTGAGCATATTCTGGAGGTGGTGTAAAACTTTTCTTTTTGGCAAAGTATTTGGCGGGGGGGGGGGGCTAAGGTTGGTGGGTTTAGGGGTGAGGCGTTTTTAAAGTGGTGGTGGGAGGAGTTTTATTGTATTTTGCATTTTTATTATATAAGCCGCCCTCAGCCTTTGAGGACGAGCAGGATAGAAATTTGAATAAACAAGATGTTTTGAGAAACATGGTGCATTAAAAAGTCAAAAGAATAAAAATGCCTGGGCCTTGCATATCTGAAAGACTGCCTCATCTTATATGGTCCCTGAGCTCAACTAGGGATGTCCTCTTGAAAGCTCCATTGTTGCACAGTGTTTGTACAGTAAGGGTGCGCTGTCACGGAGGAACATAGGGTCATACATGTGTAACACGGACCTACATGTAGACTACAAGTCTGGTAAATATGTAAAGCAAAAGGTTCCACATGTATGTAATGTTATAGTTGCGGTATCCCTGGTAACGGGGATCAGGGATATTTTGCCCACAGGCACCGTAGATTTAGAATGGAAAGGCTCAAAAGGACCAATCCAGGTCGCTGTACTCCCAAGAAAAGCACAAAATGAAATGTTGGTGGGGAATGCTATAAACAAATGGATGCTGGGACAGAGGCTGGAAAAAGCCCAATCGCAGGAACACGGGGAGCGGGACAGCAACCCTGGAAGCAAGGGTGAGGGGCAACAAGACTCAGAGAACCCTAAACAAGTTGCACCCCTACCACGAGAACATGGGGAGACAGATAACAACCCTGGAGGAGGGGATGGGTTACAGGAAGGCTTTACAGATCCTGCACACCCCAACCTGTGAACTCCACTCAGGGCCATGAAAACCCCAAACAGGAGTCCCCAAACCAGCCAGAAGGCAGGGGAGGACAAGACAAGACTTGGGAAGAGAACTGCATGTTTCACATGGGGAACTGAAAGGAGTGAAGCCAATGGGTCAACCTAATTCTGAAACCCAGGACTTAGCACCCCACCTTACACAGGAGGGACCAAATTCTGCAGAACCAAACCGAGTAACCACCGCAGGGGGAGAGTTAGAGACTGCAAATGCCCCTACTCAAACGAGGGGGTTGCAGAATGACCTGCAGGTTTGTTGTCCTACCTTAACAGAAGGTGGGAAGCAGCTAACTGAACCAAAAGGGTTACTGGCAAACCAGGAGGTGGAGAATTCTACCTTAAGAGAAGGCTGGAAAGTGCAGGAAACCTTCCCTGGGATGGAGGGGGAAACAATGGGTATCTCTTCCCCAGGGATAGAAATGCACCACCCTGTAATCCTAAAGGGGCAGGAACATCAGTCTGTGAACTGTGTGCCTCTGCCTTACCTAAGGAGGACCAGGAAAACGCTGCTGAAGTAGAGACTGGAGGGGAGGAAACGGTTAACAGTGTCCAGAGGCAAGCGGCTGCACTTGGTAAACTGAATCCTCTGGAGTTTTATGTGGGGAGGTCTGAAGGAATACTTGGGGGTTCTCACACCCATGTCACAAAGTCAGACTCCCCAAAAGGAGAAAGGCATGGTTATACGGACCCAGGGGATCCTGGAAGTACAAACAGAAGTTGGGGGCAGGGCACAAGAAAGGCTGCTCGCAATAGCCCCTCCATGGAAACAGTTTTTGACTGGGTGATTGATTTGAATGCAAAGACATCCACACACAGCATCACAGCCAAGGGGGAAATGTGAATGCCACATGATGATGATCTACCCACTGGGAATTCCAGCATTACTTTTGGTGAAAAGTGTTTGGAAATGCAGTTACACAGACAACAGAAGGGGGGGAGGTGCTCAGTAGTGTAAAAGGTGTCACACTCCACACTCCCGCCTGTGTCTCCTAATAATGCTTCTGAGCTATACTCTGGTTAGTCCAAATGGATCACACAAAGAAGTTATCACATGGGGAACAGACATACAGCCAGTAAGAAACAGGCTGCCAGATAATCTGGAAACATGGTCAAAGTTTGTGACTGGAGAACAAAGGTTGTTAACATGGCGTTCCCACCCATTTGTCAAAGTCTTATGCAAACACCTACTGATGTACCATGGAGTCACACGATCACTCTACTACGACATGGTGGAAAACATGCAAACATGATAGCCCCACAGGGCTGACATAGGGTTTGGAAAACCAAAGGTCTAACTTTAATAGTATTCAACCACATGGAAAGGAGGTAGGGAGGTTGCATACCCCTACACACACCGGTAAGACACACCAGTCTAAGCATGTTACGGGACTCTGGCATGCCCACTTCACATGCAGTCTTACAGGGGGCTGTCACGGAGGAACATAGGGTCACACACGTGTAACACCGACCATAATGTAGACTACAAGTCTGGTAAATATGTAAAGCAAAAGGTTCCATATGTATGTAATGTTATAATTGAGAACTGTAAAACTCAAATTAGGGCTGTAACACGTGACCAAGCTACAGGAAATGCAAAGAGATACAAAGAATGTGTATTTGAGCAAACTGGCCAGACAGACCTGTGGAGATGCAAAACAGCCGTCATGCTTCCCCAAAGGCGAGAAACCTGAGACAAAGAAGGAGGAAGACTACTTAAGCCAGCTTGGCTATCCCTTGAGGAAGCCACCTTGAACAGTCACATCTGCATACGAAAAGCCTGCCAGCAAGCAAGGCTGAAAAGACATGAGCAGAGAGACATGATTTGCTTTCTACCAACTAAGTCTGGAGACCCAGTCGCTTATACCAAAGGACTGAGAGAAACTTATGGACCTTGGTATGGTAAGATGCTTATTTGGCAACTCAATCAGTATAGATCAGGAATGCGTTATATTAACCTTTGATTTCTAGTAACCACTCTGTATCAACTACCTTGCTTATGTAATCAATAAACTGACTTCTTATCTTTATGAAGAAGTGTCTGTATCTAACATTGGAACACAAGTGAGCAACAAGAGCCCTCAAGCTTTTGTGAACCCAGAGAGTAAAGAGTGTAAATGGGAAAGATCGGGCCCTTGAGTGACAAAGGAATTGTTCCTGCGGCATTGAATTAGCCAGAGAGAGAAACTAATTCAAGTGGGCTGTCCACAAGGGAAACTGAGTCACTCAAACCTGGTAAAGTGGGGGGTGCGGACCCGCCAACCCGTGACATGCGCACAGAGGCTTCTGATGGCTATGAAATTCCCTTCTCTTAGAGGTTCAGCATGTTTTCCCAAGGCACTGTAAGACTTATTTATTGTATTTAGTTAGGCATTTGATGGGGTAGGGTTTGAGTATCTGTTAATTGTTTTTATATGTATTTGTTTAATTGGGGTTTAAATGTTTATATTGTTAGCTACCCAGAGCCTTTCAGGAAGGGGTGGGATACAAATTTCAATAAACATACTTTCATTTCTATTCCCTAGGAATTTTCATCCAAATGAAGATGATGGCATCTGAGGCTATTATCTGGTTCATCTGTAAATGAGTGCAAGTCCATTTGGTTCCATTCTCATTGCAATTTGGCACAACGGGCTCAGATTTTTAAAATACTGTCTCTTGTCTGTGCCTTGGGATTTGCGCACTTAAAAGTGATACATGGATGTCAAGAATTGTGGACTGATACAAGATAGTTTAACAAAATGAAAGTGGCATGCTGCTTACTCTCCCATTTATTTTTGCAGCACAAGCTATTGTCGGTGGGCTTGGGAGAACTTTTAGATCAGTTTTTAGGGATTTCTAGTTGGCGTATGGTCGTGGGGTAGTGGTGGTGACAAATAACAAAATTAGAATCAGTGGGTGTGACGGAGGTTCCTCACATGGCTTTTGAGCTGGTGGTGGGGGTCTCAATATGCAGATGAGTTCATGATCCAACTGAGATTTCATTGACCTTACATGTCTTGTCTTGGTTTATGGGATTATGGTTAAGACTTCAAATGGGACTGGGTAAGCAGCTTTTCAAACCACTGGAGTGAAAATGATGTAAACATTTGTTTCTGATTTGGACAAAATCATTTTGTTATCAAGATATGTTAAACTTTTAAATAAGACTCCAAAAGTTAGGAGGTTCAGTCAGGATTTAAAACTCTTCAATGATTCAGGATTGAATTTAGCACCATGTTGAGAATCCCTGCCCTAAAGGCTGAGGGGAACATTTCATTTCTCCTTATACCTCCACTCCACCAAGACCACTGGTTACTATCGCTGTTCTCATTAAGTGCTTTTTAGATGGACAGTAGCCCTGCCTCTGCTCCACCTCACCCCTGGGCAGCCGAAGACGGCTACCCCTATTCTGGGGCACCCTCACTGGTGGCATTCTGGAATATGCTGGAGCGAGCCCCACTGGCAGAGCGGACCGGCCGAACCTGGGGCACTGGCCCAAGGCAGAGCTATGATTTGTTCTGCTCGGTGGATGGCCCCTGCAGCTTTGTTGTAGGCTAGAGGGTTGCCCTGGCCAACACCATAGAGTTGCATGCAGAAGCCTAGAGCATCGAGCGATGCACCCGCAACTCTATGGTGTGAGGGAGGGGGCCCTGTGTAGGTGGGCTAAGGCAGTTGCTGGATCCATTTAAAATTCCCAGGTGGGTCTGGATGTGCGTGGAGGCAGGGGCACAGGGCTGGCCAGTGCCGTATCCATCCGGAGATACCCAACTGACATCTTGGTCTTGCTACCTATGCAACTAGAGACATACTGTACAGAAACTCTATAGGTGAAGATAATCCCAGAGAATCATCCTTGACCAGACAGTATTCCCTGACATGTTCTAAATGTATTCTTGACTTCTTTCACCAATGTATGCAGCAAAGGAAAGCTGAAGTCCTTTGTTTCTTTAGTAGCATCAGTTTCTGCCAGACCCAAACCTCTACTGTTTTACTCCCCCAGACCTCCACTAGACAGTGTGTTTTCTTCCCTTCTCACCAGGCTCAACATCCCCATGTTCCTGCTGAATCTGGATGAGACCTGGACAGCGGATACCACCTTGCTCTGGGAGTGGGCAGCATGGGGACCTGTGCTGTCCTAGATACCTACTATTCACTCCTATCGTTCCTCCTCGCCTGTGGAGAAATACTGCAGCCTTTCTCCCCCTTTAAAAATGTGTCATCCCCTATGTTCTTCCGTATCCAAGACCACAGTTATGTCCTTGGTGTGCCCTCCCCATTTGCTACCACAACCTACGGGATAGCTTCCCTGTATGCAAGTCTCTGTCCTCACCAACAGCTGGGAATAGACTCTGCTGATCAAGGTGAAGCATGTGTGGGCGTGGGGTCCCTTTTCTACCTCACCCGCCTCCATTTTAACCTGGGAGTTTGGCATTGGGAATGTGTTTTTTCTTCCTCTGTCCAAACCTGAGATCATAGCGAGATACAAATGTTTATCAGTTAGGGCTGGGGAAAAGGGAAGACATCCTGAGAGAATAGGAAGGTCTATGTTGTGGTTCTCAAAATACTTTTTTTTTAGTATTTTTTGATTTTTAAAAAATTGTGTTTTTAGTGTGTTTTTTTAATGTGAGCTGCCCTGAGCTGTCTGAGTGCAGGAGGGTGGGATATAAATTAATGAAATAAATAAATAAGATGCAGGGTGTGGGAAGGGTCAAGAAAATACTTTTTGAAAAAAATAAAATAAATACTATTACACACAGGTTTACCTGTCTATATTAACCAGGGCCACAGCTACCAATCAAAAATAATGTTCTAGAAAAATAGGAGTCCTCTCTGAATTTCTGTTTCCCCTTTCTTACTTTCCTTTAGTTTCATTAATCTAGCTTTTTTCTTACTTTGTATGTTATATTGTAATTGGGAGCTAGATCATTTATGCTTTCTTGGTTTACTTATATATGCTATTACAACTCCCTTAACTCATAGCATTTCAGCTGAGAAGACTGCCAAAAATGGCACCAACTTGCTCATTTTTGGAACATGATTTATTTTTTTTATTTTGAAATCATTATTGAAACAACATCCATGACAGATTAGCAATGACATCTGTGTGGGGTTTAGGGAAGTGAGGGAGCAAGACAAAGGGAGAGGGCAAAAATGTCTTTGCGTCTGTGATGTACTATAGGGGTGTGCACCAGGCCCCTATGTCATTTTCGTTATCGGTATTTTCGTTTCAAAGAAAGGTTTTATTTTTGGTATCGGTCTTGATTCCTGTGCGCAACTAATACCTATCTAAATCTAAGGGAGATGGGAAGGGAAAAGGAAAACGATTATCTAATCAATTATCTATAGAACTATTCTAATCTATATGTCTATAATATATAGCTATATCTAAGCTATACTACATATCTATATATAGTGTACAGGGGGGAGAAGGTAAAATGTAGGGTATGAGGAAGGAAAGTTATTGGTAATACAATGAGGGCTAGGGAGGATTTTTTGTGTGCAAGCACCATAGTTCTGTAAATGCAACCTGACACGCAGAGCTCTCACAGACTGGAGAGAAAAAGCCTGGCCCTCCCATTATAAAGGGTTGCATTGCCCTCCCCCAGAGCCCCCCTGTTTGTTTGTGGAAGGCAGCAGGCATTGAGCAATCACAGAGTGCTATGAGACTGCTGGGGCCTGCTTACGGGCCAGCAATACATCCATCCGATACTATTGAGCTACTCACTCCTCCCAACACAGGCACAGTTCAAGCGTTCAACTCTGTTTAGGGCTCCAAGATGTCTTCTCCCTCCTTCTCTCTCCACATTTTCCCTCCAAAACCCAACTGCCACAGCACTAATAATAATGACATTGGCGTTTTTGTTTTTACTGTTCTTTGAAATAATGAAATGAATAATGAAAATGACAATTTTTGTTATTATTGGAACACTGAAAAGGACATGCACATCGCTATTTAAAGTACTTTGTGCAAGAGGCATGGTGTGCCCTCTCCACATAAGTACGTTAGCGGGGGCGAGGAATGTTTAGTATAGACAAGGAGGAGGATCTGATGTAAAACACACACCTGGTGTGGATTAATGATTTTATAAATCAGAAATCTTAATTACCGTTTGCTCCCCTCATTGCTCATTATTCTCTATTTGCCTCCTCTTTGCAACAGGAAGAGGCTCTCCCAGTTTATAATCCTCTCCCTAACCTGCTGGAAGCTCTCTGACCTTTGGCCCCAACCTCCCTCTGTGTCAGCTGGATACCCCTGCCCCCTCCCCTCCCCAACAGCTGGATGCTCCCTCGTCCTGGATCCCACTCCCCTCTGCCGCAGCTGGATGCTCCTTGAGTCTAGCCCTTCTCTTTCTTGAGTATCATTTGCCTCCCCTTTTGCAACAGAAAGAGACTTCTCTGAGCCTATGGCTTCCTCCCCACTGCCCCAGCAGTAGCTCTCTTCCCCGCAGCAGCTGGATCTCTCCCCACTACCCCAGCAGTAGCTCTCTTCCCTGCAGCTGCTGGATCTCTCCCCACTGCCCCAGCTGTAGCTCTCTTCCCCACCGCAGCTGGATCTCTCCCCCCCACAAGCCCCAGCTGTAGCTCTCTTCCCCGCAGCAGCTGGATCTCTCCCCACTACTCCAGCAGTAGCTCTCTTCCCCGCAGC
>QEPC01009983.1:5463174-5529055 GCA_003113815.1 Sphenodon punctatus
CCCCCCCCCCGCCGGTGGGAGGCAGAGGCAGCGCGCGCCCCGAGCGAGTCAATCCGGTCCGTGCGCCCGCATCCGCGCTCGGCGCGTACCCAGAATGCACAGAGAGCCCAAGCCAGACCCAGCCGCGCTTCCCAGGTAACAACATGGCGAGCCGAGCCTGGCGTCCGGTAGCTTGAGCATCCTCCCCGCCGCGCCGCCCCGGCAGGGGCCTCCGCCCGGCCAGCAGCCTCTATGGCAGCCACCAGCACCATGGCAGCCTCGGAGCTGTACACAAAGGTGAGCTGAGCGGGGGGGGGGCCGCCGATCTGGCCCGCCCCGAGAGAAGGTGGCAATGAATGGGGAAGCGCGCCTGGGGGGGTGACGGGAGCAGGAAGGCCCCTAAAATAAATGGGGTTCCCGGGGGTGGGGGAAATCTAGGGTGGAGTCTCTAGAGGAGGAATTTTGTGCTGAGGGGGGACCTGGAGGCAGCTGCTTAATGCGGGTGGGGTGGGGTGGGGTTGCGTGTTGTATTGTGGGTTGCTCTCCCCGCACCGTTTTGGTGCTGAGGCGGGGATTGTCCTTTATGGAGCCCCTTCCACCCCTCTGCCGCACTGGGCAGCCGGGAAATGACAGGACTAGGAAGGCAACAGCAAAACCCTGCCTCTCCACAGCATCTCTCCGATTGTAGCTCCTGGAGCCTTTATCTGGCCTGAAAGTAAAAGGCATCAGGACGAGGAAGGGACCATATCTGATTTGTATTTCCAGCATCCTTATGTATGTGTCCTGAATGCCCACCGCTTCTGCTTCATGCTGACTACTCCCACACCCCTTTCCTTCCCAATATGGATAGATGTTTATTTAGGACTTATTATTATAAGCACTTGTATAGCACCAGCTGTGTACCTGGCACTTTACAGAACAATGAGATGGACGCGGTCCCTGCCTACGGCTTACAATCTAAAAATAATTTGAATAATCTTCATTGTATGTTTGCATACACAATGATCTTGTAATACATTCTGGCTGGATAAACATGAGTTAAATTGCCTCAGTTATAATCCAGAGGCTTTTGTTTTACTCTATGTTTTAAGTAAAGAATTGCTGCAAATATTTACAGCCTGTGTTTCTTGTCTTCTCTAAAGATGTAGGTGGTGGCTGGTTAGGTGGTGCAAACGGAGGGAAGAGAGATGCAAACCTAGATTTCACAGGAGGAGGCCTCACTCACTTTAAAGCTTCATTGTGAATAAGTCAGGCTATGATACATATGATTCATCAACAATACAAAATTCTGCTCGTAACATTTTCCTAGAACATATTGCAACAAGAAAATGAGAATAAACATTTTGCAATAGTTGATCAGTCAGCAGTTTAGCTGGATGATTCTCATTTTAACAAAAATGTTATTCAGCTATTTCACATTATTCAATAGTGTTCAGTGACTAAGATTTCTAAAAATATTCAGCTCCATTAAAACACATTTGAAAAACATACAGGGCAAGCAGCAGTATAAACCCAACCATTGTGATGATTTTACATATTTCAATTACATTTACTCTTGGCTTTGATTCAAAACCATTGGACACTGAGTGTAACTTCTTAGCTTCTTTGCTGACACTGAGTGTTACACGTGGTGTAACTTCTTACCGAGTACACCATTCCTGTTGACAGCATTACTTAATGGGCTGGGGTCTTATATTGGGTACTTCATCCATTCATGCCTCAGAAGTGTCAGTGAAAGCATCACGTTCACTGCAAATAAAGGTCTTGTTGGAATGGGCCTTTTACGTGCCATGAGGAAAAAATGATAAAATAAATGTGGCCACTTCTTAAACATGTTGGTCATAGTCCATAACTAGTGATTTGCTAAAAGAGGAACATGAAATGGAGCAGCAAATTTGTCTTCTGGATGGGATGATTTCTTTCATCTCTTTTATGGTATCTAATGAAGAAATAGTAGGCAGACTTTTGAAGATTATTTAGCACTTATTTTAATAACAATGAGTTTGTTGCTTGCCGCACTCTTTCTAGTCTGTTTCACTGATCGCCTTTAAATAAGGGTATTTTGTGATCTTGTTTGTTGGTGATATAACTCAGTATGGTTCAGCTGGGAGAGACACACTTTCAGAAGGAGAGCTGAGCCTATGCTACATGGAGAATGAGAAACTTGTGGTAATACTAGTGTTCTGTGTCTGACAGCCAGATAGATGGATAAATTAGTTCAAACTAGTGGTTTGGAGCACTGTTACTTTGACCATCCTGGCCTCAGTAGTTCACCAGACGCCAGGGGCTGAATCAAATGACAGAATGCTCCATTATCCTGGGCACATCCTGGTAGGAAGCCTAAAGCTCTCAAGCCAGCTAGTGGTGATGTAGGGAATTGCAGAAATATTTGTTGGAGCAATGCATGACAGTGTCTTAGAAATGTGAAGTCCCCTCTGACTGACTGAAGACTACTCCTTCCCTTTACGCTGTTACCGAAAACTATTCTCGCCTTCTTTAAAACTATATTTTTCTTTCGGACTCGGATCTGGCTACTGTCGTCCATGCTTTCATCACCTCGAGGCTTGCATTGCGCTTTGTGTGGGGCTGCCCTTGGTGATGGTTCGGAGGCTGTAGCTAGTGCAGAATGCGGCGGATTGCCTCCTTATGGAGACGTGTCGCCACAAGCACATAACACCGCTGCTCTGTTTGCTGTGCTGGCTGCCGATAGTCTTCCAGACCCAAATCAGGGTGCTGGTGATGACCTTTAAAGCCCTAAACGGCCTAGGCCCCATCTATCTGAGGGATTGCCTGGCTCCCTGTGTCCCATCATGGCCTCTGCGATGGGCTGGGGGCGCCTTCCTGGAGACTCCGGTTTTTCACCAGGTCTCAACTGTGAGGAGGGTGTTCTCATCCATTGCACCTTTGCTGTGGAATTCCCTCCTCAAGGGGGTCTGCCTGGTGGCCTTCCAGAGGCAATGTAAGACCATCTTGTTCTGTTGGGCTTTTGGCAGCGGGGACCGAATTGGAGGTTGGGGATTGACTTAAGGGGGAGGATGGGTTGGGGGATAGGGATTAGGTGGGAGGTTGTTGGAGGGTGGGAGTGGGTTGGGTTTGTGGGTGGGGGGATTGTATTTTAAATGTTTTTATATTGTATTATATATTTTTTTGTAAGCCACCCCGAGCCCTCGGGGAAGGGCAGGATACAAATATAAATAAATAAATAAATATATGGTCATGGAAAGAAATTGGGCCACATTCACAACTGCCATTTGGGATTGTTCCTCAAAATGTACAGGGCTTCCAGTGAAAAAGGGTTGCCATGCTCTGAGACTTAGCATGGCTGCTGCATATTTGCTTAAAAATCTGAAGAACACATCGAATAATAGGTAGCTTATGTTCCAGAGCATTGGCAGGTAGTACTTTGCATTATAAATGTGTATACGAAAGTGGTATATTTCAAAGTTTTTCAACTAATCAGGCCAATTACAGTTAATTTAGAGGACCTCAGTAGGAAGTAACACATTTTTTAAACTTAATATTTTAACACTGTATTTGTGTTAAAGGTGTGCTATGCTTTACCTTGTCTACAATCAGTTTGAGTGTCAATTTAAGTGTATAAAGTTTAAAATATTCTAGATATATCTGTGCAATAGATTCCCTTATTGTCTTAAACCAAATTGAAATAGGCTACTGTTAATCTGAAATAAGAATGTCTACATCAGGGACTTGTACTGATTTAATTAAATTGATTCCTAAACCAGTGAAGTTCAGTGGACAGTTATGCCGTCTGTAGACCAGTCTCTAGATTTTAAGCTCCTTTAGTTATGAGTTTTGTGTATTTTCTGTGAAAAATATAGTGTACTTGTGGGCACACGATATATTTTTACTCTGGGGATGGAACTAAATACCTTGTAGTATGTAATTTGAAAAAGCAATGAAATCTTATAAGACTTAATACCAGTCTAGTGACAGAGGGAGACTATCTTCTTGAAATCTAGTTGTTTTTTTTTTTGTTAATTAGCCCAAGTATTTTGAAATACTACAGCTTCCTGAGTCCCCACATACATATTTGTGGCTTTTTAAAAAGCTTTTTTTCTCCTTTTGTTGTACTAGCATTAATTAGTAAGTAACATACATTCCAGAGAGAATAAAAATATATCATGTGAGCCCTCTCTCTTTAAACTTGTATATATGACAGATAACAACTTGGATCCTGGTAGACATCTATAGTTAAGACAATTAACATGCCAAAGCAGTGATTGGTAGGTGAGAAGAATGGTTGATACTTAATGGGTAATAAGGTACAAGGATGTATTGAGAACTGTCCTTCAAAAATGTAAGTTGAGGTAGGTGTCCAAAAAGCAGGGGTTCAGTGCAGTAAATTACAGCGATGAACAGCTGTGGGGAAAAGTTGAGAAGTACTGATATTCCCTTCAGTGACTAGGCCGGGGTGTGGCACTTAGGGTGCATTCACATGAGCACCTGGCCTCTTCAGTTTTATGTGTGAGGTTGGAATTGCTGGTTTTAACTTTCCAATATTGCCATGGCCTGCTAGGTATCCCTACTATCCCATGATGCTGCTCCTCTGTCCCCAGAATGTATGCCTATATGATTCAAGTGAACTGAGAGCAGGATTAATCCCTTTACACATTATGAAAAATGCTCATGAGGGAATAACCACAATTGTTAAATCTTAATTTCTGTATTGATTAAACATGCATTAACACCTGGGGTGTTAACATCCTGTACCCTAACCTTTTCACAGGATAGAAAAAGTAGTGGAGAAAAGAGATGTTCATGGTATAAGCCAGAAATATCAAAGAAAACAGAAAAGTCCAGCAGTTTAAGTCAACGTTTGGGAGGAGGGAGTATTATTATTATTATTCATTTTTACCCCAACTACATTTGGTCTCCGGCAGTTCTAGGCAGCTTACAACAATAAAATCATATCAAAATATAATAAATGTAAATATACAAAAATACAACAGTAAGAACACTAGTAGAAAACAATAAAAACTCATTATAGTGCACAACCCCCCCCCCGCAAAAAGAACCCACCCACCCCAACGCCCCAAATTCCTCCCGATCACCGAAAGCCTGGCGGAAGTGCCATGCCTTACATTGGTGCTGGCCGGTGAGAAGATTTGGACTGAGACGAACACCCACCGGGAGCGAGTTCCACAATAAAGGTGCGGTCGCCAAGAACACCTGCCTGTCAGTCCCCATCAGTCTATAGTGGGGAACCCCCAGGGTGCCCCCTGTCTGATGACCACAGGGGCCGCTTTGAGACACAGGAAGTGAGGCAGACCCTCAGATAGGATTGAACGCTACCTCAGAGGTGAGGAGCTGTCTCCCTGGGGGGCTGCCCAGGGAAGAGGCAGAGGAGACAAGTTGTCCAGGGAGAATGGGTGCAGCCACATGAGCTGCGGATGGTCCAATCCCCGTGCAGCCCTGTGGTGGCCGAGTGCAGCCACCACACTATGGGGCCAGCGCGGGAAACTGGGCAGTCTCCACGCCCCCCTGGGGATGGTTGGGTCACTCTCAGAACTTGTGGCATGGCTAGGGTGCTAGTCATACAACCAGGTGCCCAGCCCTGCCTCCCTCCCCCAGCTGTGATGTGGCTGTACTGTGTTCAATGGGTGACAGCACCCACTGCTCAAACCCATGCACGGAGCTCGCCATGTGGTGGTCCAGAAGGTGCCTGGGCACATGGGCTAGCATGCCTTTGGGCAGCCTTACCCCATTCTGGGTAAGGCTGCTATGCGATGCATCCATGGCCTTTCTGAAGATGCATTAGGTATTTATTTATTATAAAATCTTATATCCTGCTTCCTCCTGCCCACTGGCAGCTCAAAATGACAAACAATATAGATTATAAAACAGTATAAATATTACAATGTAAAACATATCAAATATAAAACAAGACAATAAAATACTGGAACACAAAAAACAACAATAACCTTCAACTTCCCAAACACTGTCAAGCCTCAATATTATCTGATTTGGTTTCTTTTAGGTTCTTAGTTTGACCTCATCACTGTATGCTTTACACCTTTCAGTATGACTCTAAGTTACAAGACAAATACGGACATGTTCTCACAAGTGTCTTTTTGGAGGTAACTACCTCAACACTTGCTTTAGCCTTACCTGTATGTACTTATCTGGGTTCAGGGGTTAAAATAAGGATGGGGGGGGGATGGGGCGGGGGAAGGGTAATAACTTCTCCAAACTAGTGGGAATACTCTGAGGGAGAGTGGCAGGGACCGGATGCTCATGTATTTTGTAGTAACAATATCATCCCTGTAGAAAAACCTCTTTCTCTTACCAGCCATTTGCAGTCGTTTAAACTCTGTGACCTGTATTGATGCTTGCCGCCTTGTATTTTTTGTAGTTAACAAAAATGGCATGAAATATAGAACAAGTGTATAACATTTGTGTGCTGTGTCTTGTATTTCTGTATCTATAGATGCTTGTGAAGCATCAATTCGTTATTGTTACTTAAATTACCCGAGTGAAAGTCCGTTTTATCTTGTGAAAAACTTGTTTCTTTGACGTTTCTCTAGGGTGATGCGTCATGATAAGAATTTAATGGCACCTTGCAAGTGACAAGAACCCTAAAATCACATTTTTATCCTGTGACTACCTAGGCCCATCCCTCTTACCGCAATTGATAGATAGCTGTCAGTATTGCTGTACTGGTGATGACCCCATGTGCTAACAAGGGCAAGCTGGGCTTTGCGCCAGTCGAGCTAATCAGAGTTTACCTCTGCTCGAAGGAGAGGGCAAGTCGGTATGCTTTTCAGTGATGTCTCTTGAACTTGGTTAACCTTCTCTCTATCAACAGAATAACCATTTGCAGTGCTGGGAGTGAACATTACCCCACATGTTTGGAGAAAGGATATTACAGATCCTATTTTAACATTTCTATAAAATAGCACAAACATCGCCGTTCCTGCACATAGAAATTCACAAAGCATTTCAGAAGGATATTTGTTTGTTTGTTTATTTATTTATTTATAAGAAAAGGTGAAAGGAGTCTACGTTAGTACATTCTTCCATCTTTTAGATTTTTAAAAAGTTTTTTGGTGAGGGTTTTTTGGTATGATGATGCTTCCCCATTTGTGCAGTGATTTATAACTTTTCTTCCTCATAATTGCAACAAAAAAGAGAGAGAAAAAAGAGAATTTTGTGTATATATATATATTGCTAACTGTTTCTAGCTTTTCTAGAAGATATTTTTATTTATATCCATCTGATACTAGCTAATTAATACAGGGGGCAGGGGAGAGAGAGAAAGAGAACTTCCTTTGGCTTTCTCCTGAGCATCTAAGTCTCTCTTCATGACTTTGAGTCTTCTTTATGATTTTTAAAGTGATGTCATTTACCAGAATTTTTTTATTCAAGATGTCCTTTCTCTTTCCAGAATCTCCCACCTTGGTGGCAGCTAGTGCTGCTGATGTAGTGCCTATTTCAGTTGCTTTTTGTCGGAGTGGAAGGACTGCCATTGACTTCAGTAGCAATCAGATTGCTCTGTTAGTGCACAACTTTAGTTTTGGAGTCTAGACCATGTCACTGCATGAAGCAACACGGTTTGCTTTTCAATCCCCTAGCTTCTGCTCAGGTATGAGCGTTATGAACAATGGGATAACTCACATTTTTGCTTCTGGTGGCATCTGGGAAAGTGCACAAAGCAAAAAGTGAATTAAGCCAACACATCAGATTTTATTCGGTTAACTTTATTATATAAATTTATATAATAAATACATTATTTAATAAAGAGGGCCAAGGCTCTCTCCTTGACCCTCTCCTCTTCCCTATCTACACCCTTTCCCTTGACAAACTCATTGCCTCCCACGGCTTCCAATATCATCTCTACGCTGATGACACTCAGCTCTACCTCTCTACCCCCTCTCCCTCCCCTTCTGTCCACTCACACCTCATCAACTGTCTCGCTGACATCTCCGCCTGGATGTTCCAACGCCAGCTCAAGCTCAACATGGCCAAGACTGAACTCCTTATTTTTCCTCCCTCTTCTTCCTCTCCCGCTTCCCTGTCCATCCGCATCGATGGAGCCACCATCCATCCTGTTCCCCAAGCCCGTAGCTTGGGCTTCATCTTTGACACTCATCTTTCCTTTAAGGCTTACATTGACTCTGTTGCCAAGTCCTGTCGCTTCGCCCTCCATAACATCGCTTGGATCCTCCCCTTTCTTTCCATCTCCTCTGCCAAAACCCTTGTTCATGCCATGGTCATTTCTCATCTCGACTACTGCAACCTTCTCCTCGCTGGCCTCCTTTGCTCTCACCTGTCCCCCCTTATCGCCATCCAAAACTCCGCTGCCAAGGTCATCCGCTCAGCCCGTCGCTTTGGCCACATGCAGCCTCTCCTCTCCTCTCTCCGCTGGCTCCCCCTTCCCGAACGCATCCGGTTTAAACTCCTGGTATTCACCTATAAAACACTTCACAACCAACCTCCCCCCTATCTCTCAGCCCTAATCTCCTTACACACTCCTGCACGCGCCCTCCGTTCCTCCTCTGTCCCCTCCCTCACTCTCCCCTGTCTCCTATGCTCCCCTAACCGCCTTCATCCCTTCTCCCTCACCGCCCACCATGCCTGGAACTCCCTACCTACCCACATCCACCTCACCTCCTCCCTCCGCACCTTCAGATCCCTTCTCAAGACCTACTTCTTCCATGCTGCCTTTCCCAATGCCTGCTAGTTGGTTTTCCCCAAATACTTACGGCCTGCCCTCCTCTGCAGACTCCCGCCTGACTGTAACCAAGCCAAGCACGCACACCTGAGACTTTGCAGCCGCTTGCATGTTTGTTTGTTTCTCCCTTGTCTTCCCTTTGTCCCCTCTCCTTGTTGCCCCCTCCTTGTCTTTTTAGATTGTAAGCCATAGGCAGGGACCACGTCTTTCTCTTTGTTCTGTAAAGCACCAGGTACACAGCTGGTGCTATACAAATGTTTATAATAATAATAATAAATAATAAATTAAATATAACTTACTGCAAATTTTATAACTTGTCTGTCTTTACACAGCACATTCTAGTCCCTTTATCAGCCGCATTGCTCTCCTGTGAATTTTTCACTGCATTGTGCATTATGTAAGTGTGGGAAGACCTTGAGAACAAAATAGACTAGAAAGTATCTATAAGTTATGTTCCCTAATCTATTTTAATGGTCCAAGATCAGAGACGTATAAACAGCAAACTTAGCATGTGGTGAAAAGGCAGTTCTAAATTCTTTTTTTAAAAGCTGACATCCCTTTAAGAATGGAGGGTGGGATTTTTTGTTTTTTCCCCCAAAGGTAGTTTAATTGAAAAGACTTCAGGCCTCCAATTCTGAAACTCTGAATTGAATCTTGAATTGAAAATTGAGACCTCTCTTTCTGAATCCTGTTGACTCCCTGGCTGGGTGCCCCTCTACAAAATAAAACAACTTTGTAAACAAGTAAACGTCAAAGAATTGTAGGGTTGGAAAGGCAGGCACCCCCACAGATGCTGGTCCACCTGTGTTTTGAATACATCCAAGGAAGGAGATTCCGTAACTGTGCTAGGGAAACCATTGCTTCAGCCATTCTTGCAGCTAGGAAGTTTTTCCTAATATATAACTGAAATCTACCTTGTTGCAATCAGTGATGTAGGGTGAAACATTTCCTGTTATAGAAAATTTTCTACTATATTTTTCCAGAAAATTTTCTGGATGTTAAGTGTGCTTTATTGAATTTTTTTCCTAATTAAATATTTCAGTTCAACTACTTTGGACGATTGTAAACATTTTTGTGATATTTAGCCAGCACATAAAACTTGGTAGACTTTTTGTGTTTTGTGTACTAAGTACAAGCCAAATAAACAAGCTAGATCAAATGCAAATCAATTTTGGGACATTGGAAAAAATTTCAGAAAATTTGCATCAGAACCTTTTCCAGTAAAAATTCACATCAATGGCTGCAATTTAAGTTAATTCCCTCTTGTTCTGTCCTGTAGCAGTGGAGTGAAAATGTTCTTCATTTTTGTGGTGGGAACCTTCTAGATGTTTGAAAAACTATCATGTCTCTCCCTGCCTCCCTTTGTTGGTTTTTTCCTTAGTTTAATGAGTTTCTTCAACTTTTTCTCATATGGCTTGTATTCTAGTCCTGTTATCATCCTCCTTGCTCCTCTCTGAAACCCTCACTGCATTATGTTAGTGTGGGAAGACCCTGAGAATAAAATTGACTAGAAAATGGCTTTAAGTTAGTTAAATTGCACAATATATGTTAATGGTCAAAGATGAGAGAAGTGCTAACAGCAAACATAACATAGTCGTGAAAAGGCAATTTTAAAAAATGCGGATTTTAAAGCTGCCGCCCCTTTTAAAAAACAGATCTTTCTTTTAGGTAGCTTAATTGAAAAGGCTTCTGTACTGTTGCTGTAAATCATGTACGTTGCTTAAGAGCTTTCTAGAAATGTAACAGCATGGAATATTGGAACACACTCTTAGTGCGTTACTGCTAAATAATAAAATGGTGATCACCACTCATCTTTACGTACAGATTGTGCAGTGTTCTACTTTGACCAGGAAGAGAGACGATTGGTATTCCACAATGTGTGTAGGATCAACGCAGATCAGAATAGTCATGTTATCGTTGAGATTATACATATACTATTGTAATATACAATATGCTGTTATACATATACTATTGCTAATTTAAGCAATTACATGTACAAGATGGCAAGATGTGTATGTTTCCTAAATATATCTTTCCACATTTTTGTCTTGTTTCTAAAAATCCATTGCAAACAGAAGAGGAAATGTTTTAAACTGCCTTTGTTTATAGTGTATTGTTAAATGAAATTAATGAAGGCATTATGGATAAGTACTTTGCGATATTCTTAGTGGCCAGCTTTATTGCCATTGTTTCAAAGTGAAGGGGCTTAGTATAGCATTACCCAGTGGATAATGATATATGGGTTTGCTCTAAGCATCGCCTCTATTATTTATATTATTCTTTCCCTAAAACTCAATATTACTATCCATAAGTATTCAAATATCATGAATCAGGCAGGACCCCCAAATCATGAGACTGTTGTTAATAATATTAGTATTTAAGAATGCCTTGTTTTTTTTACTTGCCATGTGGTCTTTCGTCTTTATCTCTCTATAACCATGAGGGCTAGAATATTTTTTTAAATGAAAGTTGAGAAATTCTCACAAAATCACTTAAGCTCTAATGCTAACATTTTTATAATAAGCAATAACATTGCAAGAGCTGGCAATATTGAGGAAAGTAAGAAAACCCCTTAATTTTCTGTCAGCAGTTAAGCTATGAGAAGTGCACAGTGCTTTGCTATTCTTGTTTACAGAAAACTGGAAGCCCCCTATGCAGGACATGATAGTCCTTTGTTAGCAGGTGGCAGTCATCTTAGACAGAATGAGCTCTCTGTCACCATAGTGTGCGTTGACTGCAAATCTGATGTTGCATTTAGTTTTCTGAGATCTTCCAGTAAGTTCAAAAAGTGGATTAAAAAAGAAACATACTGGGTCAAAACTGTTCTTTTGAATGCTGAGTTTGCTCCAAAGAGGAAATGATATCATCATGGGCAGGGCTGTGTGTGGTTTAGGAGGTGGCAATCCATTTGTGAGAGCGTCTTGTTCCACAAATAGGCTTTGAGAGGATGTATTATGCAAGCTTAATGAAAAAATGCAGCATCATTGGAAGCTGCCTTCTCTTTTTGTTAGCGATTCTATATTTCAGTGGGAAATCTGCAGCAGTAGTAAATTAATGTTGGGAGGTAAGTTTTCCTTTACCACATGTGGGGATTAAGCACAAAGGTCCTATTAATAATGGTTTTTCTGTATCTAATTCTCTTATATGGCTTGGAAATTTTTAGTGGATTTCATTTCTCCTCCCAGTAGCAATCACCGAGTATTGCAGAATAATAGTCTGTATGTTTAGGCCTGTATGTTTAGGCCTCTTAGTTTATCATGTGTGCTTTTGCTGAAAAGAGACTTTGTAATGCACCAGATGGGATTCAGTAATTATTTTTTTTTAGTGGCCAGGCATTGGACTTTCTAATTAGGGAGTTGATAAGCACCCTACACAAGCATCTGAGAAAAGGGATCACTGTGGTTCCTTCTACTGCATAGTTCTCCATGTTAGCTGAATCTGAAAGCATTTGTGTGTGTGCGCTTCAGATATTCTGTTCCATTGACGTTTGTGGGCTACAAATGAGTGTTTGAAGCAATCTGCATTAAGTGTTTTCAGAATTGGAGCTTAAACGGGTAGGAGCCAAACTAGAAAAAACTCTCTTGACTGATTTCAGGGTCTCCACCATAGAGTCTGAATGTTAGTAAAAAACGTGGCCAGCGTTAAGATAATTGACCCCTTCTCTTGCTCTCGGCCACCCCCATTCTTTCATTGTAGCATTGAAGCAGTTCTGCTATTAGAAGTTACATGCTGAGTGATCACTTCAGGTGCATTGAGCCAAGCAGTTGTTCACAGTAATAAAACTGTACTCCCATATGTGGGAAATTATAATGATGCCTTGTTGTCTGAGGATTTGAACAGGAGCCTAAGTGTGCATATAAGCACTTTAGTTCAGAGTCTGGTGAAGGAGGTGTTGTGGATGGGACACCTACAGAAGGAGGAGGGCTGTGTTTCAAGGGATTATCTTTTTTGGCTTGGAGATCTCAGCGGGTGGTGTTGGGCAATTACTCATCATCTTCTTGGGATCTCCCTTGTGGGGTTCTGCAGGGTTTCATTCTGTCTCCCCTCTTGTTCAATGTATATATGCAGCTGCTGTGTGAGGTCATTCGGAGGTTTGGGGTGAGGTGCCATCAGCATGCTGATAACACCCAGCTCTACCTCTATTTTTATATAGCACTTGGAGCACTTTACGCATAACAAGTTAACACAACTTTTAATCCTCACAACAACCCTGTGAGGTAGGTCAGGCTGAGAGAATATTGTGACTGGCCCAAGGTCACCCAGTGAGTTTTCCAGCTAAGGCAAGACTAGAACCAGGGTCACCCCCCTGGTCCAAGTACTGTGCACTTAGCCATTACACTACACTGGCTCCCAACCTGACCTAGGGTTTGCAGTATTGGTGCTTACCCGCTGCCTGACAGCGGTGGGGGACTGGATGAGGGTGAGTTGACTGAAGCTGAATCCTGACAAGATTGAGGTGGTGATGGTTGTTTGGTCTTGTGCGCTGCAGAGGATTGAGACTCCTCTTATTGATGGGGTCCGGGCTGCTTTGCTTGATCAGGTCCGCAGTCTTGGAGTGCTGCTGGATCCCTTGCTGCACCTGGATTCCCAGGTGGCTGGGAGCGTTTTTCGCCAACTCCATTTGGTGAGGAGTCTGGCAGCCTTTTCTCTTGGACTCTGATCTGGCCAGTGTTGTCCATGCTTTCATCACCTCGAGGCTAGACTATTGCAATGTGCCCTACGTGGGGCTGCCCTTGGTGATGGTCCGGAGGCTGCAGCTGGTGCAGAATGCGGCAGCTTGCCTTCTTACAGGGACGCACATAATGCCGGCCCTCCGTATGCTGCGCTGACTGCCGATAGTGTTCCGGGCCCAATTCAAGGTGCTGGTGATACTTTAAAGCCCTAAATGGCCTGGGCTTCACTTATCTGACGGATTGCCTGGCTCCCTGTGTCCTGTCGTGGCCTCTGAGGTCGGCTGGGGGTGCCCTCCTGGAGACTCGTTTTTTGCTGGGTCTCAACCATGAATGGCCGTCACACCTTTGCTGTAGAACTCCCTCCCCCAGGAGGTTCGCCGGTGTTCAAACCTGGCGGCCTTCCGGAGGCAATGCAAGACCATTCTGTTTTGTCAGGCTTTTGGCAGCGGGGATTGAATGGGGGTGTTTGTGGGAGGGGGAGGGGTATGAAGGAGAATGGATGTGGGAATTGGGAAGTGGTGCATTGGTTGGGTGTTGTGAGGGGGTTGGGGTGGTTTGGGGGTTAAGTTTGTATTTTAATGTTTATCTTTTATGTGTGTTTATATGTTTTTATATGTTTTGTAAGCCACCATGTACCTTTTAAAGGGAAAGGCAGAATAAAAATAAAATAAAATGCTCTTATTTTCAGTTTGTGTTTTTCAGACCCCAGACTTGTGATCTGTAGAGGCTGTTGTATGTTGGTGGGAGGGGAAGAACTATCAACGTTTGAACTAATTTCACTGAAAACTTTGAAAGGTGCCACCAAAAAGAATTCTGAATGAAGGAAGTTATGGTGGCTGCAATAGGAATGGGAGGAGTGAAGAAGAAAGGGGAGATAGGAGTTGGACTAGATGATCCTTGCGCTGCCCTGAGATTCTGAGGGGGAAAATATCTCCGTTTGAATCTGTGATGCACTACATTTTTAATATTTAGTGAAAGTAGCATGTTGGATCCCCCCCCCCCAATTTTATTTTCCTGTTGTTTTCATGTGGCTGGGTGGTGGAGGGGGAATGTCAAGTACTGCAGACCAGATGAAGGGAGAGCCTGGTTTTAAAAACTTGAGAACCACTGTGCTGCAGCTTGAAAAAGGCTCTAGCTGCAGATCTAAACCTATGACCCAGAAGTGTATAAATGGGAAAGAATCCAGCACTGTTGGATTCACAAGTGTTTCCTAAAGCAACTTTTGTACCTGACTTTTGTTGACTCTGCAGTAGAGTTGCTCCCAGCATGGAAGCTGACCATGCGTATTTGTAATTTTCTGCATGCTTTTGTGGGTGCTGGGGAATTATTCCTTAAATATGGCTTTGCAATGTGTGATCACTAGCTGTTTGCAAATAAAAGCTTATTCTCAGGAAATTGTTTGGCATTACTTAATGTGTACTGATTGGAGAGAGACAGCTTTACTGTTCTGCACTGTCCAGCATAACATGCAGGATAAATGAGACAAAATGCATCCTGAGCTGCTTCCTTGATAATACATGTGTGAGACTATACTGCTGCTGCTCGGATGGGTTTGACAGTGTAAATGTGTTTAAAGCAAAGCCAGTTTACTTTGGGGCGTGGCAGCTGACTAGCAAGTACTGCACCATGCTGAATTCATAAATAGACTCAGTTTCTCATAGCATCAGACCACTCCCTGGATTTGACAGTGCTGTGATACACAGCATGAAGCAGCAGTTTGAGAAGTGGCACAGCTTAAAGACGTGTATGCATAAAATAATCTACTGCTAGTGTTGTTAATCTTCTCCTAGTGGCCCTTCCCAAGGCACAGGTACAACTTGTAGTAAGGAATCCCTAGACACTTAAGTTTTCTCCTACAAAGCATTTTCTGTTGGAGCAGTACTTTATCTTTGTCTGGCCTTTTTATTTATTTATTAAATTTACTACCCCGCCCCTCCTGCCAAAGGCAGCTCGGGGCAGTTTACAATTATAACCAGATTAAACTACATAATTTGCTACAGTTTTGTTTGGTGTGTTGTTTTTTGTTTCTTGCTGGTCTTTGGCAGAATTTTAAGAAATTAGGGAAGTAGAATGGCCCAAAGCATGTACAAGGCAGAGAATGCTCCTTGAGGCCATGTCCTTTAGTGTTTCCAGCACTTAATAATGTGTGTGGTGTTGTACCTGCAACTCCACCAAATGGTTCTTGGACACACATACAAATATTGGGTTGTAGCTGCATATCAGTAAGATCTCTTGTATGCCAATGACTCTGGATTGTAGATACTAAAACTGAGTTCTTATTTCAAGTCCTAAAAATATTTTCTTAAAAAAAAAAAAAAAAAAAAGAAAAGGAAAGGCTGTGGAAAAAATTAATTTAGTTAGGAATGTGCCTTGGGAGTGGATAAGAGGAAGCTGTTAGTGGGATTGTCCAGGAGCATACATCTTACTGTGAAGGTCTCCAGTGGTGAAAGTTTACTTGTTGGCCTGAACTAAAAGGGCTGCATATCTAGAGAAAGTTATGAGGTGAGAGCAAATGAGTTTAAATGCTCAAGGGTAGGGCGACAGCCCTTTGAGGTTCATTAGAGGAAGAAACCAGATTCTAACATAGCAAGGGTTGGAGAGGCTGATGAGACAGCAAGGGAGTATTATTTAGAAGTTGGCAGCAGAATGAGAATGAACTCGTCTAATTCTGCTACTAACTTGCTGTGTCAACGCGGACAAGCCATTTCATTTTTGCCTGATTTCCTCATCAGTAAAATGTCTGTGGTAACTATCTCAGAGTGACAGAAGTGGTCATTCTGCAGTTCGTGCAACAAACATTTGGAGAACTGCACATTAGAAAGCAATGGTATAGCAAGGACTGTCCAAAATTTGCTTTGTTGAGAGCTCCCGAGTCCTTGGTAACTAGAAAGGAGCTGAACGTTATGCTAGATTTTGTCCTGCTTTAACCTACAGCTTATATGGAAGCAAGATTCACACATGCTTCTGAGTGCTGTGACTCTTGGTATCCACAGGCTGGAATCCTTTAATTATACGTGTGACTTGAGAGTGCTAAACTTTCCCTGTTTCATCCTCTTTCAGTCCAGGAGGCATCTTGGTAAATGTCAGGGGCCTTGATGCCTTTTGACCCATCATTTATTTGAGATGCACCCTGCTGTAGCTAGGGACTGTACGTGGGCAGCATCTGGCTGCAGCTGTACTGGTAGGCACCATTACCCCTCCCCTGCCTTTGGGTAGGGTTGTGTCTTTAGGCTGCGTTTGTTGAAGAGGGCCACATGCCTTACTCTGTATCATAAGGGGATGACCCTCAGGGTGCAAAATGTTACACTTTGTGCATTTTGTGTCTAATAATGGTGAGTCTCTGCATTTGGCTACTTGTTCCCAGGAGGTGCCAACCGCTAACTTGTTTGCTTCCAAAAAATACCTAGATTTTTAGTCTGGAAAATCCTGAAATCCTCCAGGAGCAGGTCATTTCCGAGGACTAGGGCTGAAATGAACAGCTAAATTGAAGCTCATGAGAAATTTCACCATATTGGGAACTGGGATCGATTTCCTGACCGTTTCCTGATACTGATGCGATTTCTCAATTCTCGGAATACCATGAGATGTCATCCCGATTTACCAACTTTTCACTTACCGTTTACCGCATACTGTTCATTTACTGTTGACCATAATGCCAAGGGTACCATTATTGTTTCTGTATTTTGAGCCAAGGACTGCGCGAATACTAGCCCACCTCTTAACCTCTCCACAGCACCCCCAATCAGAATTGTTGTTCTATGTTATTCCCTTTTGCTTTGACCAATCTGCAGTTGGATTGCAGATTAGCAAAGGAATCTGTGTACCAGTCAATAAGTGACAAGGAAGTACAAGGAAAAATGGAGTGCAAGAAATGTGGTATTGTATCAGTATTGCTTTTTGGGATTTGAAATGGATGACAAAGTGAGCAGAAAGGATGACAGGATCCCAGTAAGCAGAAAGTTGGTAAATCAAGAAATGAAATGTCAGTCAAGACATTACTGAGTACTGAGAGGTTCTCAGTTCATCCAAGACCATATTGGAAACTGGAATTTCGATGAGATTTTCCGTTTTGGTGAAATCTCGTTTCCGTCCTAACTAGGACTGATATATGAACACGATCCATATAGCAAGACTCTAGAACCATGTGGAAAATTCAACCCACATGTGCTTGCACACACTCACCAGCAGAAATTGGTCTAATAAAAACTATCATCTGAGCTACTTTGTTTCCATCTCTTGCTAGTCACCTCAGGATCACCTAAGTAATGAGCTTAAACTGATCCTCCCTGTAGCCTCTTTTCTTAGGCCAATCCTTGAACATTTTCCTCGCTAAAAATACCTTGAGTGGATCGAGGTGGCCATCCATCTTGCTAACAAATGCAAGGGCAGGAACCTACTAGTAATAATAGGGGGTGCCAGACCATGTTTATTGGGTGCCAGTGCACAGCAGATGACGGACCTCTGGAATAGGTCTGAAGGTTAAAAGCCCACCTCCCCTTCTAAACAAATCGAGCTCTTCCCATTCCTGTGTGTGTGTGTGTGTAAGTCTTCCAGATGCATGGTGCTGTTGCACCTAGAATACCAGGCATGCTGTTCCATAGATGTTCCATCCCCTCAGAGTCCATTCAAACCTCTGGTGCCAGTGTATGAAAGCAGTTGACCCATAAACAAGGACATTGTTTGCGCCATTGTTAGCACCTGGCACATGCTTAGTAACAAATTTTGAACTGTAGGCTGCAGAGGATAAAAGCCCTCGCATCCTCATCTTTTCAGATTTGGAAGACTGCATGTTAGCCTTGGCAAGCAATTTGTTACCACTCATTTGTCCGATCACCTGAACGATCTCCCCAAAGTGTAACTGTGCAACCAAAATGAGAAAAAAATCAAGGAACATAATCTCAAACACTCATCTTGACCCAAATTGCAGGCCACCTCTCTGCACCTCAGAATCTCCTAATAAGCTGAAGCTGATCCTTCTGTAGCCTTGAAAGGAACTGTTTCCAGATCTCCAGCTCTTTCTGCATGTCTTTAGTAATGCTAATGACATTTTAGGAATGAGAAGTGCCAAGTATGGCAGCAGCTAGCAGGCAGAGAGAATGTTCCCAAGAGCTACCAGATGCCCTTTTACCCTTGAAACTAGTTCTCCCAGAAAAGTAAGCTTATTCTGTAATCTGTGGGATGTGAGAAATGCCTTCTGTGGTCATAGGCTATCCTGGTGAAGGGGCCTGTGATCTCTCTTCATCTCTTAGAGGCAGACTGAACTAGCTCCCTGAAGCTCCCAGTCAGCCCAAGTTAATCATTGGCTCCAGCTTTTCCTGCAAACAGGAAGTCGTGGCTTTATCATCTGTCCTGTTTCTGTCAGGTTACTTAGCAAGCTCCTCACTTTTTGGCTAGTTCTTAACTTCTATAAAACCATGGCACAAGCTACAGCTGTGGCTAGAAGTAGGGCTGTCAATTAATTCAGGGAACAAAAACTGCCACGAATAATTAACAGGATAATTGGCTTATTGAGTTGGCTTAGTTCTTAAGAGACAGAGGAAATGGATGGCATAAACAGTTTGTACAATTGAGACCCTTCCAAGCTCCTTGTCTTGATGACAGCCTATTACGAAATTGAGTGCAAAGTGAAAGCAATGCTGAATGCATCTTTCTCAGTCTTTAGCCTTCTGGGGAGCAGGTAGGCGAAATGTAAAACTCCAAATACTTAAAATCATTGCTCCACTGCATGCCGTCTGGGTGAGATGAGTCTTGAGTGCTGGGACTGAGGGTTGGAACCTAGGCAGTGATGCTTGTGGTTGCCTGGCTGTTGGAGTGAGCCATGGCAGTGGTGATAGGGAGCCTCCAAAAATCACTGCATAGAATGCAGTGATTGGGGAACAGCAAGCGATTGGGCTGATCCTTAACCATGGCGAACACATGTTTGAAAATGGTGTGTTGCTTTTAAGGCAGATGTTCTGTTGGTGGCTTGGTCAAGAGATGCACAGGAAGCTGATGCTCTGTGGTATTCCGTGTGCTACATGCATGTGTTTCTATGTGCAAGGAGGCCTGGCCACCGTCATGCTTAGCTGCAAATGTAATAAACAGCATGCAGCCACATGGGCGGGCGTACATTTGCCTGAATTTCCCCATGTGGCATTCTTCACGTATTCTACTACCCCACCTTGTGTGGGTGCCATGAGCTAACCCTGTCATTCGTGGCGATTGTGCTATTTGTTAATACTCATAGAGTTGGAAGGGACCTTGTTCTAGTCTAACTCCTTGCTTGGATGCAGGGTGACTACAGCTACAGCCTCTCTTTGAAAACCTCTAGCAATGGAGAGCCTACCATTGACACACAGCTCTTACTGTTAGGATTTTTTTCCTGATATTTAACCAAAATTGGAGTCCATTACGTCTAGACCTGTCCTCTGTAGCAAAGCTCAGTAGTTCCTTACCATCTTCTTGGTGGCAACCCTTTAGGTATTTGAAGACCATTATTATGTCTGTCCTGCTCTTTGCTAGGCTAAATATATCCAGTTCCTTCAACCTTTTCTCATAAGACTTGCTTTCTAAACCCTTTATCATCTTTATTGCCATCTTCTCAACCTGCTCTAATTTGTTAGTGTCCTTAAAATGAGGTACCCCAAACTGTACACAATACTCCAGGTGACGTCTGACCAGTGCTGAATAGAGTGGAATTATTACTTAAGTTTACCTGGAATCAATGTTTCTGTTAATGCAGCCTAAAATTGCATTAGCCTTTTTTGCAGCCGCATCACATTGCTGACTCATGTTCAGCTTTGTCATCCACTACAGTTCCTCTCCTCTATATGTGAAGATTCTGACATTGCCCATGATGGCTGCATAGCTAGATGAAAAAGTTCTCCCTTTTGTGTTTAGCATGATAGCTTTAAATGGGAAGTGGTTGGGGGTGGGGCAGACATTCCTTTTCTCAGTGAGATTTGGTTATGTTATCTTTACTGTGAGTGGACAAGACACATTTTTCATTCACTGCTACTGCCATTACTAAAAATGTTTTTGCATTTTGTTATTTGATGATGATCACAAGACTGCAGGGTTCTGCCTTTATTTCTAGTAACTTAGAGGGAGAACACTCTCACTCTTTGTTACAGCTGGGGAAATAAACCAAAATATTGTGAATCACTTTAACAATGAGAGGATTCACCACCCTGACATGACTTGTCACACGTTAGCCTCTGAATATTTTTATGGGTTGTTCTTATATAGCTTTGAAAGCAGATGACCTCAGTCTTTTTATGGAAGAGTTTTGGAGAGAGCAGCTAGAGTCGGGATAGGCGTTGGTGCAAATCAAGGTTAAACAACATGGAAGTAGATTTTGTTCACATGGAGAATATTTCACCTGAAATGGAAATTCTGACTGCTAAAGAAACTGGAAGTTTACACCACCAGAGGTACTGGAAGGCGGTAGATGCTTTAGACTATATGTATGTTAAAGTAAGTACAGCATGCAAGCTTGCTTTCTGTGTGTGCATTCAGTACAGTTAAAACCTTTTGGGAGTATGCACAATAACTTATATAGAACTCATTATATTTTCCCCAGAATATATTTACAATTCCTGAATGTATACTTAGTTGTCTTAACTGCCTTTAACTGATCCAGAGTGTTTATAAAAGCAAGAGTATTACAAACATGGTACCTGAAAGCTTTTCATTGTTTGAAAAGCATCTTGTTTTGTTTTTTTAGTTTTTTCTCATCCCACGCGGATGTTAGAAATATTTTATTTTGTCATGTCTTCTTTCTCCCAAATTTAATTATTGTGTGATTTGCTTTATAGTGATAGGTTTGCCTTCTAATATTGTTCTTGTGGTAGTACCTGAATAGAATACTTGTGAAGAAAGAAACAATCATTTAACTTTATTAAACATGACATCAAAAGAAACGCAACAAAGCAGAACAGACATGGCAGATTGTATTTCTGTTCGGTGCATGTGTGAGTCTGAAGATCACTGTTATCTTTTCCCAAATTTGTAACAGTCTCTAAGGCTCTACGGACTACAGTCTGGGTGTGGCTACATTAATAATCTTGAGTGATCTGCTCCTTAACACTTGAAATTTGAACAGATCAATGCAGTTCTCCTGAAAGTTGAGTAAGCTGGTATAGTGAGCCATTCCCAGTACAGCAACCATGTTTAACCTACTGAGTTTTGCTTTCCAGGACTTTAGGTGTGGAATAGTAAGATTTTAGGAGACGAAAGGAAAGGTTTTAAAAAGAACAAAGGTATCAACAGAAATGATCCTCTTGGATAAACTGTCTCAGAGGTTGTTCTTGAGTCTGCCAGGGAGCTTGCTTTTGTGGGGTTCCCTGGTGTTCCTCTGTTTACAGATAAGGTTAAAACGAGGATATTCGGATGAGGTTAAAAAAAAATCTTAGCATAAGCTCTGCCTGTCTGTGTCTCTTGCACGCAGAGCAGGGAAAACCAACGTGGGGTTTGTCTGTACTGTCTTCCTTCAGGGCAATGGCATGATGTATGAGAAGTGTTTACAGTGTAACCAAACCCATGCTGATCAACCCTCCAAAACCCCTTTTCTCACAGCTCCTCCAAGGGAAGCCAGAACAGGCAGTCTCTGTGTTGGCTTCTCCTTGTGGAGGTCGGAGGGTTGTGTAAATGAGCCTTCAGTGTGTCTATGGGTGATTTCAGACGTTACGGGGCCCTTTGGCCCCGTACCGAAATCACCAGCTTCATTCCCCCCCGGGGTCGCCCTGTAACGCCATATCAGACGTGCCGGGGGGATCCCGGCGGGGAATCTGGGAGGGGGCGAGGCTGCGCGGCGCAACGTGCAGCCGCACGGCCCCGCCCCCTCCCCGCCGCCCGCCCTCCGAGGAGACGGGTGGGCGGCGGGGCCATTGCGGCCGCCGCGTCGGGCTGGAAGTGCCATGGCCCGGGATCCCGCCGGGGATCCCGGGCCGTGGCGCGTGGCCAGACGTTACTTTTCATTGGTCCCTGCCCGGGGTCCGTTTGACCACGCTTCCCAGGACATTCCCCCGGCTAGCCCGGGAAGCGTGGTTCAAACTGACCCCATGTGGGTATTCACCGTGGCGAACATCTGGCGGCCGCCAAACAGACGTTCGAGACACGGTGACCACAGGTGGGTATTCACCGTGGTTCACCGTGATCTCGTAACATCTGAAGACACCCTATGTCTCAGTTTGAAATGCATATCTAAAATGGCGCAAGAAAAGCAATGAACACTGAGACTGAATCAGTGTTCTGCTCTCTTATAGTGCAAATGATTTATCTGGCCGAAAGAAATCAAACCAAAATTGAGAGAGAAATTGTGTATTTAAAGATTGAATAGTGGGAGGTTAAGCATCAGCATGGAAAGATCAGTTGGATGGATTCTCAGTGCTTTTCAAGTTCTGTTCTTGTGGATGAGATGTCTTCCCTTTTCACTCAGACTCTCATCTCTTAGGATGAGGTTCTAAGACTGAAGCCGGGTTGAGTAGAATGCACTGGCATGGTATCCTGTGAAGGCTGTTGATTCAGGAGGACTCAAAGATTTTTGGTTGTTGTAGGTGATTGTGCCTTGTTGTTCACAAATAGTTAGATGCTCTGAATTGTTACTACCAGGTAGCTACCATAATGTGGGCTCTGTTGTGTGGTTGAGCATTTCTCATTCTTCAAAGATCACTACCCCTTCCCATGGGCCCAAAAGCTGCTTTCTCAGCCTAGGAATTGGACTTGACTTCGAAGTGACTTAATCAGAAGTCAGAACTTGATGCCCTGCAATTCTTTCATGGAACTGTAGTATCTTGTTTTGTGCAACACCACGAAGATGCTGTTGTATTAAAGATATTATGTCAATGACGGTTTGAACTGAGTAAAGGACTGCATAGTACAGCTAGGAGACCAGGAGTGGTGGGGAGGCAGGGAACAGATGAGATTGGCCCCTAATTTGGTAAAACACTCAAAGCATAGTCTTTGTTGTGGCTTTTTATCTCTCATAGTAATCCTTTATTTCTTTTATGTTTATTTCAATAGGGCACTTTGCAGAGTGCTTTACAAACATTAATGAATTTAGCCTTGCAACACCAAAGATGAGTGATCAGCTCTTGAACAACTCTCATTTTGCAGATCTTATGTGGTATAGTGTGGCTGTGTGTAGTTTTTATAATCAGTACTACTCTTTATGTCCCCTTCCTGCCTTGGTAAATCATAAAAAGTGCCAAATAATCCCAGTGCTGCAGGTGTCTCAGTGCTGAAGTGGTAATGTTTGATTAAAAAAAAAAAAAAAAAAGAAGCAAGCTAGCTTCCTCTTTCCCTATCCATGAACCCAGGAGGAACAAATAACTGCATTCACCCTTTTCTAGCTTCTCCTTCCCCCATCTGAAAGGGGGGGAGGAATGTCCCTATCAGCACGACATAAGTCATTGCTGACTTCTGTGTGGGATCAATTCAGCTACCTTAGCTGCTCTCTTAAAAACGGACATCTTTGGAAATAAAGTTGTGTAAACATAATTTTTTTCAACTTGTTACACATACCATTACCAATTCAGGATTTTAAGCAAGGTTTAAAATAACAATCTGTTGCAAAATCAACTCCTCCTTAACAAGGCCAGAATTGGATTCCAGGTTCTGTTCTTCAAGAATTCATGACACCACTAAAATTTAAACAAGAGGAACACTGGACTTTAGTGTGGCTGACAAGTCATTAACTTACGCTGGAGTAACCTGAAGTCTTCATGTCTTTGTGTGCGAGAGACACAGGGTGTTTTCAGACGTTACGAGATCACGGTGAACCACACTGAACCACGCTCAACCCCCCCGCGGGGCCAAAGGGCCCGGAACGTCTGAACGGCGTGCGCCAGATGTTCATCACGCTCAATACCCACATGGGGTCAGTTTGAACCACGCTTCCCGGGCTAGCCGGGGGAAGGTCTCGGGAAGCGTGGTCAAACCAACCCCCACAGGGAACCAAGCAAAAGTAACGTCTGGACGCCAATCCCCCAGCGGAACCAAAAAAATGGAGCCCCGGCCGGGGACGAGGCACGCAGCGTCGCTGCCAGGCAACCAGCACCAACACAAACACCGGAGGGAGATTTAAAGCGAGAGCAGCAGCAAGCAAGCGTGGCGGGATGGAGCGAGGAGGGAAGCGGAAGAGACCGGAGGCACGAACAGCGACAGCGGCGGCACAGGAGGCGGAGGACGTGCAGCCAGGCCCAGCGATGCAGGCGGAGGGGGCACAGGTGCAGGAAGGGGGCACACGGGAGCACCCGACCAGGGAGGCGCCCCGGGAACACCAACCACAGCTGCAGCCGGGTCGCGCCGCCCCGGGGACAGCGGCCGGAACAGGCCCACAGGAGGCACCCAGGAAACGGGTAAGGGCACCCACTGGGAGGGGAACAGGGGGCACAGGGGAACCCCCTGTGGAGGGGGCCGGGGGGACCCCGGGCGGAAGGCAGGGGGGCAGGGGGACCCCGGGCGGAGGGCAGGGGGGCAGGGGGCCCCCGAGAGGGCCCACACCCTCACCCAGCAACCAACCACCCCCCTTCCCCCCCCCAGACACGAAAGTCGGCCCGGGCGGACGAGCCCCAGGAGGAGCCCGGCCCCCGGCCCCCGGAGGCGCACCCCCAGGAGGAGGTGGAGGAGGAGCAGAGGCAGGTGCAGCAGGAGCTGCACCGGGAGGAGGAACAGCAGGGGCCCAGCCGGAGGAAGGCCTATCACAGAGGGGGACAGTGGGGCCTCCAGGAGACCCGGGACTTCATACGGATCTGGGGGACCCTCGAGTACCAGGTGGAGCTCGCAATAAACCAGCGCAACGAGCATGTCTACCGGGACATCGTGCGCGACATGGAGGCGGCGGGGCACGAGCGCACTGTCAACCAGTGTCGCTCGAAGGCCAAGGAGCTCAAGAGGGGGTACAAGGCCCTCAAGGACAATAACAGCCGCTCCGGCCACGGGGCCCGCACCGCCCCCTACTACGATGCCCTGGACCGCATCCTTCACATGAAGGGCTCCATAGTTGCCCCACGCCTGGTGGGCAGCGCTGTGGTCCAGGGCAGGGAGCGGGCCGAGGTACCCCCTCCCCTCGCCGCCCGCCCGGTAGACACGAGCTCAGGGGACCCCCACCCCCAGGAGGACCACCCGGGACCCGCAGAAGCCCCAAGGCCCCCCCCCAGCAGCAGCCCGGAGACATCCCAACGCCGGGCCGGCCAGGCGGAGTCGGAGGTCGGCACCTTCACCACCCTCAGCCAGTGGTCCCAGGGGGAGCACTCCCAGGGTGAGGCGCCGGGCTCCGAAGGCTCGGAGACGGACATAGAGGGTAAGCGGGCCCCCAGGGCAGGGGGGGGCACGACCAGGGGGCCGGTGGCAGGGGCGGGGGTGGGGGCCCTGCTGCAGGGGCCACAACCAGCCCCCTTCACCCGCTCCCCCCTCTCCCGCCCGCAGGACATGGGGAGCCCCAGGACCGGGCCAGCGAGACGGTGCAGGCCCCCGCGGAGGGCACAGGAGAGCAGGTGCCGGACCCAGGTAAGGCGGGAGGGCTGGGATTGCGGGAGGGCCCCCCGGGCGCCAGCCCAGGGGGGCCTCTGGCCTCAGTGGGGGAGGGGGGGCAGGGGGCCCCGGGACCCGACCCCGCTAGGGGACAGGGCCCTGCACTGACCCACCCGCCCATTTCCACAGGGCAGCCCCCGCGCGCGGCGCCTCCGCCGGCCGCGGCCCCAGCCCAGCGGATGCGGGAGTACCGGGCGCGGGTCCGCAGGCGCAGGGAGGAGCAAGCGGAGGACATCGTCCGCAGGGCGGAGGAACAGGGGGAGCGCATGATCGCCTCCGTGGACCGCATGGAGGCGGCCATAGAGCGGTCCATGGAGAAGGCCCTGGAGACAGACCGCCGGCTGGAGGCGGAGGTGCGCCTGGAGCGGAGGCGGGAGCGCCGGGAGCACCAGCGGCAGCAGGGGCTGCTCAGGGGCCTCCGGCAGGACATACAGGGCATGGTGCGGGAGCACAGTGCCAAGATGGACAGGTCCCACGACATTGGGACCTCCCTGCTCCTGCATGCGGGCACCATGTGTGCCTACGTGATGGCCGGCGCACCTCCGGGCGCCCTGCCCGCCCAGGTCCCCATGCCGGGCCCCTCGGCGCCCCCGGGCCCAGCCCTGCCGCCCCTGGCGCCCCCCCGGCCCCAGGGCCCTCGCATGCGCCTCCCAGTGCCCCCGGGCCTCCGGAGGGTCCAGCCCCCCCGGGGCGCGACCGGGGCACCGGGCACAGCTGCCCATCCGCCGCCCGGCCCCCTGCCGGGGCCGGGACCGGCCCAGGACACGGCAGGGGACACGGACAGTGGGGGGGAGGGGAGCTCCCAGAGCTCGGTGGGCCCAAGCGGCCGCACGAGGGGTCGGCCCAGGAAACGCGGGGGGATGGTGGGAAGGGGGGGGAGGGGGAGGGCCACATGAGGGCGGGTGGTGGACGGGGTCACGGGGACGGGGGTGGGGAGGGGGCACAGGGTGATTGTGTGCACTGTGTGGGCAATAAAGTGTTGTAAAGAGACAGTTGTCCCCGGCCCGTTTGTGGGGGGGACAGGGCTGTGGGACCGCGTGTACAGGGGCATGGGCACGGAACGGGGGGTGGGGCCCCCAGGGGCGGGAAGGCCCTCACAGCGGGCCCCCCCGGGCGATGTGGGTTGCAAGGGCGTTCCGGATCCTTTTGGCATACCGGTACTCCCGGGGGTTCCCTGCGTTCACGTACAGGGGAACAGGACCGGGGGGCCGGTGGGGCTCGGGGTACTCCAGGGCCGCCCCCTCGGTCTCGCACACATTGTGCAGAACGCAGCAGGCACCGATCACCAGGGCGGAGGTGGGGACGGTGAAGTCCAGGCGGCCAGCTAGACTCCTCCAGCGCTGCTTCAGGGCCCCGAAGGCACGCTCCACGACGGTCCGGCTCGCACACAGGCGGGTATTGTATACCTGCTCCGCAGGGGTGCTCGGGACAGGGTAGACCTTCATCAGCCAGCGGGTCAGGGGGTAGGCGGGGTCCCCCAGGATGCAGGGGGGCATGGGAACACCCTCGATCCACCTCATGCCCATGTCCGCGAAGTCCCCCCGGTACATGCGGGCATAGAAGGGGGAGATGGTCATGATCCTGGCGTCGTGACTCCGGCCGGAGTTGCCCGTGTAGATGTCTATGAAGCGGGCCCGGTGGTCCACCACCCCCTGCAGGTGCAGGGAGTAGTATCCGTGCCGGTTCACATACTCCAGGGCCTCCCCCGCGGCCGGGCGCAGGATCTCGATGTGTGTGCCGTCCACGGCTCCGATGCAGTTCGGGAAGCCCCCGGCCGCGAAGCCAGCCATCACAGCGCCCTGGTCCAGGAGCTGGATGGTCCTGTCGAGGAGCACGCCCTCCACAGCCTCGCACACATCCCGCACGATGCAGGCGACCGTGCTGAGCCCCACCCCGAAGTGCTGGGACACGGAGCGGCAGGAGTCGGGCGTTGCGAGGGCCCAGACCCCTATGGCCACCCGCTGGACCATGGGGATGGGCTCCCGCATGGAGGTGTGCTGCCGCTCCAGCCAGGGCGTGAGGAGCTCCGCTAGGCGCAGCAGGGTGGCCTTGCCCATCCGGAAGTGGGACCCCCACTCGGCCTCCCCCCAGTGGGCCTGGGCCCGCTCCCACCAGGCCTGGGGCCGCTCCGTGACCCATAGGCTCCGCGCTATGGGCATAGCCAGCAGCGCTGCCCGGCGGAGGGTCTGCGTTGCCCAGCGGAACCGCCTCGCGGCCCCTCGGAGCGCAGCGGGCCGGGTGAGGCTCCGGCAGGCGGCCAGCCACGCCCCCCAGGCCCGGCGCCGAGCCCTGAGCCGGCCACGGACTCTCCTGCGGGCCTGCTGGCCCCGGAGGCGCACGCCAGCCCGCAGGGCCAGGACATAGCGCAGGCGGACGGCCAGGTGCACCCTCTCGGTCAGGAGGCACAGCTGCTCAGTGTGGTCACGGTGCCACTCAGCCGCGAGCGCGAGGAACATCCAGTTCCCACCTGCCCTATCGCGCTCCATGGTGCTGGGGCCCCGGTGGGGGCTGGGAGCGCTTATGCCGGCCCGGTGCTGGTGGCCCCGCCCGGGGGTCGGCCTCGCGGCCCTGCGCGCGCCCTGTGCCGGTGCATTCCGGCTGCTCCCGCCCCCAGCACCCCGGGCCCCCTCCCCTCGCTGTTTGTAGCGGGATGGCCTTGAAGGTGCGATTAGGCAGACAGAGAGCTCGCTGTTGTTCTCTGCAGCTGTGCCGGGCCCGCACCCCACGCCTCGCTCTGTTGTGCTACAATGTTGCGGTGCGGGCCCGTGTTCCCTGTCCCGGGGGCCGGGCCGAGCCTCTCCCGGCCCTGGGCAGTCTGTGTGCCCTCCGGGCTCCGTGTCCCATTCCCTGTTGTGCTGGACCATGGCTGGCTGCCCATCCATGGGGCTCCCGCTGTCCGGCCCCCAAGGGGCCCCCCATATCTGGGCCTTCCGCGAGACCATGTCTCTGTGCGACCTGTGGCACACCCCTGCCGTGCAGCTGCTCCTGGCCGGGCCGGGGAGCCGTGCAGGTGCCTACGAGAGCCTGAGCTCCGGGCTCCGTTACTTTGGCCATGTGGTGAGCGCCCGTGATTGCCGGCTGCATGCGGAGGCCCTGGGGCTGGCTCGTTTCCCCGAGGGGCGCATCCCGGAGGTGCTGTGCGCCCATGTGCCCTGGAGCGCCTCTGAGACCGTGTCAGCGCTGGTGGTGTGTGGTCTGGGCGCCTACTCGGAGTGCCTGGCCGAGGGTGGCCCTGCCTTGGCCGTGAGCTACTTCTCCTGTGTTCACGGGGCCCGTGGGTACCAGCGCACCCGTGGGGCGGCGTTCCAGCGGCTTCTGGAGCTGGGGCATCTTCCGTGGCCCCCTTCTGCTGCCTGCTGTGTGCCGGAGCCCTCCGCGGTGGAGATGTCATCCCTGTTGGCGGTGTGGGCGCGTGTGGATGTGCAGCTGGCCCTCACCATGCCCGATCCCTTCGAGGCCTACTACCTGATCGCCCACTACATGTCCTTGCAGGGGTACCGCCGGGGCATGCTGCACTGGCCCCACCTGGTCCACCGGGCGGGCCACCCGGGCCCTCGGGCCAGCGGGGCCCCCGGCAGCGGCCCGTGAGCCCCGCGTCGCTGGCCTGCCCCCCCCGGCGTGGTGCCCCCGTGTGGGCTCCCGCCCCGGCCCGGGGGGGGGGCCTGGTCCCCGCTGGCCGCTCCCGACCTGCGGACCCCACCTCGGTGAGCTCCCGCCCGCCTCGCTGCTTGCTGCTGCCCCTGGCCGTGGTCCTGGGCCCCCTCCATCCCCGTGACTCCGTGGGTGCTGCCTGAGCGTCGCTGGTGCTGCGGAGGAGCACCGCTGGACCCGGCTGCCCTGCCTGTGCCAGCCTTTGACTGTGGGGCCCCCTTCCTCCTCCTCCTGGCGCCCCTCCGCCGGCCTCGCTGTGCTTTGGGGGCCCCCAACGTGCCTTGCTCCGGGGGTCCCCCCCCCCCCTCCGAGACTGCCTCTGTTCCTGTGGGGGCACCTCCTTGGACTGGACTGGACTGGGGTGGTGTGGGGGTTGCTGCTGTCCGTGCCTTGCCCCGTGGTGGTGCCCCCCCCCTCCCTGCCGGTGTTCCGGGTGGGGCGTTCCGGGCGCCCCTTCCCCCCTTCCCGGCCTTTCCCTGGTGTGAGTGTGTGTGCCCGGGCGTGTGGCCGTGCATTGTGCCCTGCTGCGGGACCGCTGTGTGAGCCGGCTGTCAGCCTGTTCTCGCTCTTCCCCCCTCCCTTCCCGTTTCCCTTGTGTGGGCGTTCCCTTGAGTGCCTTGTGGCTTCGTTTGCCCTCAGTCGGCCATGTCTGTGTCCCGCCCCTGCCCGGTGCCTTGTGGGGGTTTAGCGCCCGCCGGGGGTTCGGCTGCACGTCTGTTGTGCTGCCACGGGCCGTGATGGTGCGGCCCGGTTCCGGGCCGTGGTCCCGTTCCCGGCACGTCTGTTTGGGTCGTTTTCCAACCCCCGGGCGTGGTTGCGCTGTTCGCCCCCCCTGGTGGTTCGCTGTGGTGAACCGGCCGCCCGTAACGTCTGAAAGTACCCACATTTTTCAAATATATTATTTTGAAATATTTTCTTCAACTATGTGAACTTTTAATGTTTGTGAAAGTTGCTTGACAGCTGTGGAGAATGAAGTTCAGTGCATAGCAATCGGTGACAACAGGGCATTGTCCTTGCAAGTTTCCCCGTGCTGCCCTGCAATGGGACTCCCCTTGACACGGGAAGAACATTTCTAGGGAAAAGAGCTGTTTGAACTTCATGACTTTTTATTGCTTGACCTCTTTGCTGTGACTACCCTTATTTATACTGCCACTCAACATCAGACTTTGTGGTTAACTTTTTGCTAATGTGTATGCTGAGTTCAACAGACAAATCATCACTATGGATACCAGAGAGTCTTCAATTGGGAATCTAGAAATGACATTTAAAAATAATAGATTGTCTACACATTTATTTTCTGAAAAAGGATTGTGATCGGTTACCTTTTCCATGTAAAACTAATTTTGTCTTTAAAATGTACCCATCTCTCTCTTTGCATGACCCTCCCTTTGCCCCCCCCTTCCTTCTAGATTAAAAGCTCCTTGGGCAGGGACCTGTGTTCACGGTTATCTCCATTGGCTGAGACCTGTGTTCTCTGCATTTCCCCCATTGCCGCCAATGGTGAAAATGCGGTGAGCAGGGCTCCCTGCCTTGGAGTAAGATCTGCCTCTAATCATGACTGTCCAAGCACATTGCTTGTGCTAGGTTAACAATAATAGCAAACCTAAACACTCTGTGTGGCTGCCTCTTGATACCATTTTCTTGGTCTGTATTTTTCCTGTTCCATTACTTCCATTCACTTACCTTATTGCAAAGATTTCCATATTGTTGGTTAGCCCCCTCCCCCCAATGAGGTCATGCCATCTGTAAATCTCAAACTGGAATTGTGCAGCCAAAGCGTTTTGGAAATAACTGCCTTACTGCTTCTGGCCTATCTCCTGCTTTTGTATTTTATATATAAACAAAAACAAAATGAACAACCACTCATAAAATAAGTATTTCTGCAGCTGGCTCTGAATTTTGGGGTCTTGCAGAAAACTAGAGGGTTTTAGTAATAATTAACCATATTAATATCGTATTTAAGATGGAGGATATACATATTCTAACTGTGAACATTGAAAATGCGTGAACCCAGTTATCTCTACTTGAAGTCAGATGATTTGCTTTCCAGTTCACATGGTAAAATAGACAAATTTCAGGTATCAGCTTGTTTTGATGAATTTCTGGATTTCAAATACATGGTTAGGAAACAACTTGAAGATGTATTCTTTTCAGTGAATCCACCATCCACCCTTAGGTGAGTGAGTACCATGAGGATGTTTTGGCCCAATATAAAGTATTTAAAACAACAACAAAATCCATTGCATGTGATTTCTCAAAGATACGAGTGATTTTTAAAAAAGAATTTATGCTGCTGGAATCGCAAGTTATGTAGAGCATAACATTTTTAGACATTGTGAGCTGATGTGTATTTACTGCTTTCTGAGGTAAAAGAAACTGTGGAAGACAACTAATAGAATACAACTGTATCCTTAAACTTTGTTGACTGGTGACTGCTGCTGCATGTGGTTGATAGAATATAATTCTTAGTGGGGAAAAATAAGTCTGGCTAACGGAAGTTACTGATCGCATCTGAAGTAAATTTAATAAAGTTAGTCAGAATAAGTATTTCATTTGGGGGATTTAATTCTATCCCCCCTCCCTCCCCTTTGTTAGGAGGCTTGACAAAACTTAGCCTGTAACATTTATTATGAATTTTTAGTGTTAATTTTTAGTATTATTTTTCCATAATAACATAGCTACAAAATATCAAATATGTAGAAGAGAGGTTTTTTATTTTTGGATTGGTAATAGATGTTCATGTCCAAGCAATTTAGTTTTTTCTTTTTGGAAAATGCCTGATTTGGGGGCAGATAATTTGACTGCGAACTTTAAAAATAAAGTTATTCTGTGCTCAAGTGTGGCTTTCTAGCATTAGTAAGGGTGTTCAGTAGAATGGTCAAAAGAATTGTAAATTTGTATATTAATATTAAGGCTTTAATCCAAGTTATCCTTATCAGGTATAATGGCTATTTATACAGGATAAAGTATCTGCATAAATGTTTGCAAGTTTGGGACCAAATACTTTTAAAGGTATTCAGCCACAAAGAGACACATCCATAGTTTTGTAAACATTCAGGCTCTTGACGCAGGCTCCTTTCAGTTTGTACGCTGTAAAAGAGCTGACTGAAAACAGCCTGATGGTGCTACAGTGACAGTTTATTTAAAATTCAGCTGTCATTCATCTTTGGAAACTGGAAAATGGCACAATAGTAGGTGTCTGAACGCCAACAGGAGAAAAATGTTCTCTTTGCTAAAAACATGTTGGTGTAAATTGTTAAATTCTTCTGGATGCTTTGTGCCATTTGAGTATCGAAGTAGAAAATCCTACAAAAATCCTATATGCTTGAAATGTAATGTCATGTTAAGCAGTATTGTTGAGCAAAATCATTCAAAGTGATGTGGTTAATGCAGTATTGGAGGGAATAATGCCATACCACAATAATAACCCAACAACTGTTATTGTTAGGAGAGAGAAAAAAATTGGTGTTAACAATATTGAGAGAATTTCTGAGAGTTCACCTGTAAAGTTATTTCCAATTCTTTCAGGATCATTGCTTTGTTTGCTAAGTGTTTGATTTTCCACTGAATTAATGTGACGTGGCTTCGTTTCCCCTCAAACTGCATCTTTCTTTGGACATTCCATTGAGTGGTAGCTAAGGTTCTTCTTCGAGTGGCTCCGTGATGCTCACTCGTGGGATCACATTGTAGCCCTCAGGGTGATCCGGAAGAGCTTGTCTCTTTAAAGCAGTTCAAATAGTCTTTAGAGTCTTTTGACATTGTGGCCTCTGCTCCTCAACCCCTCCACCCCAGGGGATCCTCGTGCCCTAATATATTAAAGGAGAGGGCGGAGCCACACCCACCAGTTCCTTCCAACCTCCACTGGAGATCAGAAGGGCTTGCTCTCGCTGTTATTCATAGTTGAAGCTTAGTTACTTAGTGTAAACTGTTAGTCATAATTGTTAATTAGTTACTTAGTGTTAGTTGTTAATAACTAAGTCATCTTCTAAGTTAGTTTCTAAGTTAGGTAGAGTAGTTCTCAGACTGGCTTCACTCAGTTTGGAGTTACAGTTGCATCACCATGGCCTTCATGGTGGCTGCTCCTGCCAGGAGGCCGGTCTTCAAACGTTGCGATGACTGCTCATCAGTCATCCCGGTCTCTGATCCTCATAACTTCTGATTTCTCTGCTTGGGAGAAGGGCACGTCCCCCAAAAAACTGTAAAAGCCTGTGGAAAGCTATCGACCAGGGCTGTCAATGACAGATGGAAATGGCTTCAAGAGCTCCTGACACAACAAGCTCTTACGGGAGGTGAAGAGGGTCCTCTCAAGCCTCATGAGCACCCTCAGAAGAAAAAGAAACAAAGTAAACCTCAACAGTCTGAGTTCGCTCAGGACAATAAAAACAGGCTTGAAGCACCCGAGCAGGGAACACATCTATTTCACTCGTATGGGGATGAGCCAGTAGGTGGCCCGTCAATTATTCAGCTAGGGCAGCCAAACCCTGGGGCCATGGGGCCAGAGGATGCACCAGCTGACACTTTAACCCTCCCAGAAGAAACCCTAATCCCACTGGAGGAGACCTTGGAGTCGAGAAAAGCAAGAGACAAATGCAAAATATCTCCAGCAGGGTCAGCCTGCGCAGAGGAGGCTTCCTTTGAGGAGCAGGAAGTGGTATGGAAATAGGACCAGTATGAACCTTTGAGGGGAATGCTATGTTTGTTTAATTATGTGTGATGAACTATGATGGGTTTGGGATGGGTATTTAAGGGGTTGATTGAGCTGTTTTATTGTATTATCGTGTTCTGGGTCCCCTGTGTGGGATATAACCCAGTAATGTTGTTTCATTGTTGTTGTGAGCTGCCTCAAGCTGACCTGAGGTCAGGAGAGAGTGGGATATAAAGAAAAATATGATGATGAAGATATCATGGCACAGACCAGTGTCTTGAGGAATCCAAGTGTTGACAGAGACTCAGTGATAGAACTGGAAGATGACAGCAACCTGCCGCACAGACACCGACATGTGGGCTATGAGTCCCTGTGCCGGGAACACTTCCCCACACCCTGGCCACAGCCTAACTCGGCACCAATCAGGAAGCCCCTGTGGCTATGAGCAACATGACTCCCATGCTTGGCAGGGTCCAGCCTATATAGAAGCCAATATATCCCTCCCTCCCTGCACAGCAGGGAGATATATGGTTTAAGCCCATCATGACATTGTTATGTTAACAGTGTTAGGAATTTACCTAGTTTCCCTCCCAAGCACAATTCCCAATTGGGATCTTGGTTACCCCACACCACAAATCAAACGTTTTAATTGAGTACAACACTATTTTATTCTTTATCCACACAGACAATATAGCATTAACACAGTATCACAGTTTTTGGATAGATCCTAACCTGGCCTACTTAACACATAAAATATATGTCTCTTACGTGTCCTGCAGATCACAGTGGTGAGCATTGGTTTGGAGAAGTTGGTACAGGTGGGGGCCCGGGGGTCCATACCCGGGAGAGGTGCCCCTTGTATCTCTATCTTTTGAGAGCGATGATAAGGATCAACAGCCCAGTGGTAGCGCTGGAGACATTTTGCCATGGTTTGAGCTTCTGTTTTATAGCCCTCTGGGCTGGAGAATGTTATTGAGATGCTTGTTTCTGGGTTTGGGTGACCTGCTGGGTGGGAAGGCATTATGCTAATATGCTTGGCGCAGGGCCTCATGTCACTATCTCGTGGGTTTCTGCTGACCATATTCTTATGCACATCTCTGTCCTTTCCAGAACATCCAGGCCCCGTCCCTCCGGGCAAGGTCAGACTTTCTGTGCTTTAGGATGAGATTAGGGTTTCTCCTACACGTCCTGGCGCCCTTCAAGACTGGCAACTAGTCGATACCCATTACTTTGCATCATTGGGAACTGTTGTTTGCTGTGTGTTACTGGTTATCTCATGTTTGTGAACTTTATTGTCTTGTTTATCCCAACTCCTCCAAACAGCTTTTCCATGAGGCAGTGTTTTCTCATCACTGTGATCTGAGACCTAAGCTAACTAGTCTTGTTCTCTGGCTTGTACCCATCATGCTTTTAATCCTAAAACGACATACTCTTAATCAGTCTAGCACAAATACATATTTTCACTACTAGTTTACATTTGATCTAATATTAGTACACATGTGTACCTTTAATAAACATAGGGCTACAATTGTGGGTTACAATCAATATGTAGGGTAAAATAAATCTTTTCATAACAGGAGTCGCTACTACCAAACCCCCTATAGGGACAGTAGAATTCTGTGCTATGACTCCTCAGAATGGTACAGAGAATACTCACCATGCTACCGCAGACACACCAGTAATTAGGGGTGCTACTATGATCGGTGTTCTAGAGAGGAGCGCTGATACTTAAGATATGATCACCCAGAGATCCATTGCTCTTCATCTCCCTGCAGCTCATGTTCATTATTGCGAACCTCAACATCAACAGTCAGTCAGGCACTGAGGCAAACTGAGTGGATCCAGCCAGAGAAGATGAGCAGACCATTCAAAAAGCCAAATGCAAAATACAAAAAAGAGTCAGCATCTGCCCTTGGTTCCAGTGTGCACTGGGGTAGTACACCAACCCAGGGATCAAAAAGCAAATCTCTTACAAGCGCTAATGCGGAAAGCACAACAAGATCAGCACCACCAACAGCCTGCAGCTTGAAAGGGAGCCACAACACACATTTCCCTTCCTTCTGCTTGTACTTTACATTGAAATATACTGAGGCCATTTGCCCACGTTACCCTGACTGGCGATTCACCCAGCAGGGAATCTCCTGGCCAGGAAACTTTCATAGGAAAAAAAGCCACTGGACGTGGCTGATGACCCGTGCCCATGTGTAGAGCTCCACGAATGTCAGGGCTGGATTTCTAGCCCTGACATTTGTAGGGAAAAAAGCTGCTGGACGAGGCTGATGACGCTTTTAGCCCCGTGCTACGTGCAGAGCTCGGCGTAGGTTTCCCCGCTGGGAGAATCGCCAGCCCCAGTAACATGGCAAAGTGACTGAAAATGAGGTTGAGGGGGGGGAGGTGTGTGTGTCAAACATCTCTTAAATTAGGAAAAAGGCAAATGAACATTCTTCCTGTACCTTTAGATTTGCCCCCTTAGTGCGCGTGCATTACTACAATCTTTTGTTCATTTATTTATTTGACTTCTTAGCTGTCCTCTCTTACCACAGCAGCTTGGGGGCAGCGTACAACAGGACTAAAACATAAAAACACAACATAACATAAACACCAGGAATAAAATCCAGCTGTCTTTGGTATTAGTCTGGTGTCCTTTTCCCAGGAGAGCATCCTTCCTCTTATTTGCAACACTGGGTGAAAACAAACAAGATGGTAGGCCACATTAACTGACATTAGTATCACAGACGGGGGTTCTACAGGGAAAGAAAACCCGGATACGAAGTGCACACAACCCCCAAATCCCTCGCATTAAACAGAAGATAGAAAAATGGGGCCCAACAATGAGGTAACTGTTCCCTCAGGGTGGTATAGCAGCGAAGCTATGAGACTATGGCCAAGACTTATTACTGGGAACTACCTCCTTGTAGACTTGGTAATACAACCCCACAGAGGCTACAGGGATCATCGAGGAGAAGAAAACTGAGGTAGGAAAGGTCTGAGGAAGAGAAATGGTGCAGAGTTTAGCCAAGTACAAGGAGGAGCTTGGACACCAAGAACCAAGCCTACAAGGAGCTGTGGAAACAAACAAAAGCAAACTTGGAGAAAGAGGGAACACCCAAGACACTTAGCCTAAAGAGGGAAGGAACTATGAACCTACATCAAGGGCTAGTAGTCAGTATGGTACTTTAGATTAAGAGGACAAAAACTAAGGTACGTGACCAGGGGACAACCATACCCCGAAGATACCAAGAAGCAAGAAATACTGTTACTACTTCTTACCGTTCCTATAGCACTCCTAGTAGTATGCAGCTAGTACGATAGTCATGCTATGAAGGAATAACTATAAGGAACTGCAGGGAATAACCCACCTAGCAGACAGAACAAACCTACATGACAAGGACCTGGAGTGTGGGAGGATTGGAGCTATGGCGAATAAGGTGAATACTAGCCAAATGCACACAAGGTAGCTAACATGGGAGAGGGAAACTATTGTAAACTACAAGGAAAAGGTGTAGTAGGGACTGAGAACAACTGAAAGATAGGGAAAGGGAGAGAAAATAGGGATCACACCGAAGTCATCTCAAGCCATGAAGGAGTTGGGAAACCAGAGGACAGGGGAAAGACCAGATTCAACAAAACAAAATAGAAAAATAAAACATAGAATTGCAGTACTATGCTAAATCCAGAATGCCTGGGCTGGGACATCAACAGGAAGAGAACAAAGAATAGATGCTGCGCTGGCTTTCTGTTGCTCCCAGCTTACCTTGTATACAGCTGGGAGCCAAAAAGGGAACCGGTGGGGCCACAAACACAAGGGAGAGAAGGAAATACAAAGCAACCTATCACCAAGACCAGCCAGGAGATGGTGCAGAGACCAAAACCCCAGCACCATCCAAGTCTAGGGACAGGGGTTCGAAGCCGAATCCTGACAATTAGTTTGATTCACCTGTCTGTCTGTTAGGTGGATGCCAGATGTTCGCCTGCTTCCACCATGAGGTGGGTGGACAGCTGCTACTCGACGTGTTATCTGGAGTAGGTAATTGACAAGGCACAGAGGTTGACCCAGTCAGGCTAACGTGTGCCCCCTCATCTGTTAAGTCCCGCACAGCTCCTGTGCATGGCGAAGTCCGCCAGCACCGTGGACAAGACCATGATATAGGCAAAGATTGGGCCCAGGACCAGCAGCTGGTGAGCAGACCCCCTCCCCCTGGCACCTCTGGGCAAGGGGAGCTGGTCCACAGGACACGCTCCAGGCATAGCTCTGTCTGGGGAGACCCCCATGTCTCCCTGTCCCCGGACACTGTCCGCGGGAGCCAGACAGGGATGACAGCACCTTGGGCTGGTGATGGGATCACCCTGACCCAGAGTCTAGGAATGATTTCCTGCCACCAGCTGCTTTTCACAGGTCTGATTCTGTTTCTGGCATCTGGTGGCTGCTGCTCCTGGATCCAAGTTCTGACTGTATTTGATTCCTCAGCCCAACCCAGGGCATAGGGGCAGTGTGGCAGCTGCCGGGAGGCTGTGCTTATGTTCTGCTCTCTGTGCCGGCCCAACCTGACTGTTAGAAACAGGTTGGGCAGGGGATCCGGCTGGATGCTCTCTCATATGTTTTCATCCTCTGCCTCATTTTTTGCCCATCATGTATGCTGAGTGAGGCAGAGATCTCTAGAAGAAACTGAGTCAATCTGCCTTGCCCTAAATGTGCGATATGGCTGGATTACAACCTCGGGTCATGTTAACCCTATAATCAGACCAATGTGGATGGACCCCTGTGCTCATATTGGATCTCGTCAGCTTGAATTGGCCTTCGAATGGGCAAAGGTGTCTGCCTCAGCAATTCATTCTGGTTGCTTGTATAATGGCATGAAATTAAAAAGGTGATTGAAAGGAATAGCTGATTAAAACACTTTGTACTGCTCATTGTATGAGCTTAGGCTGCTTGCAGTGTGTTTACATTTAGTTTCACTTTGGGATCTATATCTCAGGTGTGTTGGTAAGAAAGGACACCTGCCCAAATAATCCAAAGATGTGTGCATTTTTTATTACTCCTAAAGGAAAAAGTGAGATGGATTTCTTTGAATTGTTTAATACACTAGCTCTTGGCAGTTACCCGAGGCCTGGTTTAGAGTGAATCTATTAAATTTGAATCACTGGTGTTGTGTTAGCTAAATATAATTTGCATGGGTTTATTCCTTCAATTTTACAATGGGCTGGGATGCTGACATTTCTATGGGCTTAGGAATATGGACAATGATGAAGCTTATAAATAGCATCCTTCCCTTTCCCTCCTAGTCAACAGTTGATATTCTAATGCTAAAGTCACAGAGACAATAGAAAAATAGGAAGTGGAACAATAGACACTTGTTCTTGAAAAGAAAAATATTATGAGCACACAGACAGAAATTTCTTCTCTGCACATGCTCATACAGAAGATATTCTCTTTTATATAGAGCAAAATGGAAATTCTATTTATAGTTTCTAATCTCCCCAGTTGACTTAGTTTATAAGTAAACGCTGGTCAGAAAATGACTGAGAGTTTCCACTCTTTCTGTCAGTTTTTCTTAGTTGACTGCCTAGTTTGGTTGGTTTTGTACAGTCCAGTCTTCAAAGTACTCCATGAGAAAAAGCCCATTGAAATAAATGTTTGTGCCGAAGGAGCACTTTGAGAATCAGACTGTGTCACCAGTAAAAAAAACAAAAATGAAACCCTTCCTAATTAAGAAAGGGTTTGCACGTGTTTCTGGTTATAGTTCAGCAGGAATCCATGATGTAGATAACCTTGAAACGTGTTGGTCAAAACCTGTTCTTAAATTTATCAGTTTGTTTTTTAAGCAGCAATGGAGCCTAGTAGATAAGGCATTGGACTTAGATCTGGGAGACCAAGGTTCAAATCTTGTCTTATTCATGAACTCACTTGATGACCTTGGGCAAGTCACTCTTTCTCAGCTTCAACTCCTCTTTAAAATAGGAATAATAATGACCTACCTCACAGGGTTGTTGTAAGGATGAACTAGATAATAATTGTAAAGAACTTTTAAACCTGAAAGTGCTATAGAAATGATAAATAATTGCAAATTTGGGTGGAAACAAATAAGACAATAGCTCATATCAAGTGGGTGTCTATCTGCCTGTTAGGTGTTCACCAGATGTTCGCCCCCACCAGCCACGTGGCCACCACTCACCGGATTAGGGCTGAACTGAGAAGCCCTTTTGTTCTTGTGAGATATCTCATGATATTTTGTGCTGGGCCTGAGAATTTGCCGAGATATCAGCCCTAGTACAAGATCTCATGAGAGAATCTTGCAAAAGAAAAAAATCACTGTGCATGCACAAAATGGCCTCCGGGACCGTTCTGTGAATGCTGAGCCCTTCTCCAAAATGGCACTGACGCTCCAGCACCATTTTGGAAAAGGGGTGTACAATCGCAGAACAGCCCCGACAGCCAGTTTGTGTGGATGCACAGTGATTTTAAAAACATTTTTGCCTCCTCCTCGCTTCCCCTTCAGAGAAGCAGACCAGTGAGAAACCCAGCAGCTGGAGCAGCCAGGTGAGTAAATAATGGTGGCGGGTGAGGAGGGAGGGCTGTAAAAGGCCCTTTTTGTTGTTTTTTCAAGTCTGAGTGGTGGGAGGGCTGTCTTGAGAGTCTTGCTGTTCTCAGCATCCAGGCAGTTTTCGGCTTGTTCCAATTTGCAAGAATAATCCGAAAACACTGATTCTTGGTGAGAAAAGCGAGAATAGAGTGTCAGCCCTACACAGGACCCACAACCCCCACTCACGGTGTGGTCTTGGAGATTGTGGAGCCCACCATTTATTTATTTAGAAAACGTATTACCCCGCCCCTCCTACCAAAGGCAGCCCGGGGCGGCTTACAATATAAAACATAAAATACATACATCATCATAGAGGGGCAAAAATAAAAGAGGAAAAACACAGCTTCCCCACAGTGGGAAGAGGAACGTCAAAAAACCCCCACATTTAAACCCCTCCCAGCTCCCACCCCCACAAATAATAACCCACCCACCCATCTCCCTCGCCAAAAGCCTGGCAGAACATCCAGGTCTTGCATTAACTTCTGAAGGAAGGAAGGTCCAGGGCCACCTGGGTCTCCACCGAGAGGGAGTTCCACAGTCTCGGGGCGGCCACTGAGAACGTCCTCTCCATAATAGCCCCCCGGGGGACCTCGAGAAGGGCACTCCTGGCCAACCGCAGGGGCTGATCAAGGGCATGGGAAGTGAGGCGATCCTGCAGATAGAAAGGGCCCAGGCCATATAGGGCTTTATAGGTAAGAACTAGCACCTTGAATCGGGCCCGAAATACTATAGGCAGCCAGTGCAGAGAACGGAGCACCGGTGTAATATGCTCCCAGCGACCTGTCCCCGTAACGAGACGGGCTGCCTCATTCTGCACTAGCTGCAGTCTCTGGACCATCACCATGGGCAGCCCCACGTAGAACGCGTTACAATAGTCCAGTCTTGAGGTAATGAAAGCATGGATGATAGTGGGCAGGTTGGAGACTGAGACATATGGCTGAAGCCGATGCACCAGATGTAATTGGTGGAAAGCGCTTGTCGCTCCAGCCCCAACCTGGGGCATCTAAGCAGAGCTGCGAGTCAAGGAGCACTCCCAGGCTCTGAACCTGGTGAACCAGTGGGGGCCACAACACCCACCGCCTTCCCCACTAGCATCACCTCCGTCTTGTTGGGATTCAGCTTCAGTCTACATGCCCTCATCCAGTCTCACACAGCTGCCAGACATCTTGTAAGCACTGAGACTGCAGGGCCTGAGTCCGATGAAAAGGAGAGAGAGAGTTGGGAGTTGTCAGCATATTGATGACACCGAACTCCAGAGCTCCACATGATCTCACCCAACGGTTGCATATACACGTTGAACAGAAGAAGAAGGAGGTTTTTTATTTACGTGACCATAGGCCATAGCACTTTAACGTTTAAATACAAAGAACATATATTAGGTTGGATCAATTTAACATTTTTAAAGCACAAGAAGAAACAAAGGAAAAATAAAATACTTGAATAAATAGATAAAAACACACATTATAATCCTGGGGTGTGCTTTACTGGGCATCCCAGGAACCAAGCACGAATAATATATAAACATAATAACACAAGCATATCATCAAATATAGTCTTGGAGCTTGTTACTGGAAAGAAAAGCTGTCTAATGGCATTTGACCAGTATGTTGGGCAATCAGTTAAATCTATTCAAAGGCCCTTCCCAATATTGCTCAGTAGCCTAGTTAAGCTGAGGGCTCTGCTGTGTGCCATGAATGCCCTCTATCCCCTCTTCCAAGGATCTAGACTTCATGAATCTGCTTCTAAGAACAAAGGCCTGAGTAAGAAACTTCATGGCATCATCCATGAATTCAGGAACATTTAAGGCATACCAAAGAAGGTTTAAGTTCGTTCTTTCTGGGTACTTCTTTAGCAAGGGGGACAGGTATTGAGTTCTAACGGGGGTGTACATTTGGCATACAAAGAAAATATGCTGGGCAGTCTCTGCTTCTAATAAATCAAAAGGACATAACCTATCCGCAAAATTTATTCCAGTTATGCATCCCAGGGGAACATTAGCTGGCAATGCATTTAATCGTGCTCACATCATCAAATATCTCCCACGTGCAGGGGCCTTTGATTTCAAGTAGGGTGCAATATTGCCTGGATCTGAAAGATATTTGATGAACTCCCTAAGATGAGATGCCTGCCTCTCTACTGCTATATCATCCTGTCTGGCAATATCTCGCAGTCTAGTCTGAATAATATTTCTTACCTGTCTTGGGGCCTGCATGGACAAAGCCTCCTCTGACAAACCCATTTGATTAAAAAAAGAAATAAGAGATATGGCCCATGAATCCTGGAGTGCCTGGGGGGATAACATGTTGAACAAGAGAGGGGACAAGATGGAGCCCTGCAGGACTCCAAATGAGGTCCCGAGGAGACGAAGAATGTTCCCTTCAAGAACAGCTCCGCCCATCCCGGCTCGGTCTCGCAGATGAGTCACCAGCAACTCATGGTCAACAGTATCGGAGGCAGCCGATCTAACAAAATCAACAGAGTCGAACAACCCTGGTCTAATTCATGGCGGAAGTCATTGACCAAGGCTACAAGCACAGTCTTGGTGCCATAGTCTGGATGAAAGCCAGACTGTGAAGGATCTAGAAAATTGAGTTGGTCCAGATGCTCCTGTAGCGGCGGAACCACTACCCGTTCAATTAGAGACAGGCCGATAACTGGCAAGGGAGTCAACGTCCAAAGATGGCTTTTTGAGCAGGGGCCAGACCACCGCCTCCTTGAGGCAGCTCAGCACCCTGCCCTCTCGAAGGGAGGCATTGACCACCTCTGCCAGCAATGGCCCCAGCGTCTCCTGGCTGACCTTGACCAGCCAGGACGGGCACGGGTCTAGTTTGCAAGAGGTAGCTTTAACAGCCCCAAGAACATCCTTGGCATCAGTGGGTGAGATCGACTGAAATTGATCCCATCAAATCGGACAAGGTGGAGCTTTCACAGCCTCTGGTTCTCCAATTGTAATAAGCAAGGTCTCAAAATGATGGTGAATCCAGGCGATTTTATAAGCGAAGTAATATACAAACATCTTGCAGCTGGCACTGGACGATTCCAGTTCCAGACAGAGGGAGGCCGGGCTGACCAGTCCCTTCACCACCTGGAAAAGCTCCGCCAGACAAGACTTTGCTGATGCTATGAGGGCAGCAAAAAAAATCCTTTTTTGCTGCCCGCGCAGCTACGGCATAGGCTTGAGAACTAGCTGTATGTCACAATCTGTCGGTTTCAGCACGAGAACGGCGCCAACTTTGCTACAACCGCCGCCCTTCCTGCTTTAGCACCCACAGCTCCTCAGTAAACCAAGGAGCCCTGTGGTGTCGAAACCAAGGGAGTGGATTCTTAGGAGACGTCTTGTTGATGGCCTTGGTTAACAAGGTGTTCCAAAGGTCAACAAGACCGTTGAGCATCCGGTCGTCAAGATCGCAGGGTAAGCCCCCTAGAGCCGTCCGGAACCTCTCCGGTTCCATCAGTTTCCGAGGGCAAACCAATAGAATTGGTTCCACACCCCTCCGGGGGAAGACGTGTGCCGGGAGACAGGTCTGTAAGAGGTAATTATCCATCCATGACAAGGGCACTGTCGACACCTCCACCACCAACGGATCCCCCGCCTCAAAGCCAGACCATGTGGGTGAATGCTGGCTAATATGGGCTAATGTCCGCATCCCGTCAATTAGGATACTGTATTAAATTATGCTACTTGTCTATGAAGCTGTTGATTTTTAAATGAAACCTATGCATTCAAGGTTCCATTGTGCTGAGTTGGCGTCACTGACAAGGATGCTGTCGGAATTTGTATTGGCTACTGTAATGTAAAACTAATGTTATGGTTTTCAGAGGTGACTATTTTACAGTACATTAAGTGAGCTCAGCTATTGAATATATACAAATGATTCATACGCTTATGTTTGAGGGCTGTATGCCTTTCGGCTCTCCTCCTTGCTGAACAGAGACTTCCTGATAAACCAGGGAATGTCTTTAATGCTTAGCTATTTCTTACCTTACCTTGCTTAGGGGATTAGTCATCGCAGTCTTCTAGCAGAGCTAAGACCTGACCTAAATCTATGCTTCCATTTTGTAGTGACTTTCATGAAATCATCGAATCTTAGGGTGAAAACTAATGATATGACCCTGGGCCACTGCAGCTGACACTTGTCAGGTCGGTGTGGAGGGCAGTTCACATGAGCAGCCCACTCCCAAAGTAATACGGACATGGGGGCTGCCATCACAGATCCCTCCACAGCATGAGTTGGCCATGGAGCCGTCCCTATGGGACAGGATAGCCGGACCCCCGCTACACAGCAGGATTGGGCCCCCGGAAAGAGCTGCCACAAAACAGCTGATGGGGCCACAAAACAGCAGAGGCGTGCCCCCGACTGGCTAAGGGGTGTGTGTGTGTGTGCCAAACAGCTGATTGAGTGTGTTCTGCTGGGCTTCCCATCAGCTGTTTAGTAGCTGGGGTTAGGGTGCTCCTGCGGGCCACATCCTCTGACCTTGCCTTGCAGTGGGGCTGGGCAAGGCCTGAGTAGACAGGAGGGAGATTGTTAGCTTGGTTTCGCCTGGGTAGGTGGGCCTTCACTCGGGCTGTGTCGCCAACCGCTACAGGCCCATGCATCCCGTAGCAGCTGTCAGCCCGCTCCGAAGCCATAGCAGGCAAACTTCTGCGGTGACCTACCAGATGAGCAGGTGACTCCTGGGCTAGCATGAGCTGTTCTCTTGTTTGTTTTCACCTTTAGATTGGAAGGGACCATGAGGGTCATCTAGTCCAACCTCCTGCTTGGATGCAGACTGACTACAGCCATATTCCTGATAGATGGCTGTCCAGCCTCTCTTTGAAAACCTCCAGCGCTGGAGAACGTGCAACTTTTCTAGGCAACTTGTTTCTTTGACACACAGATCTTAGTGTTAGGAAGTTTTTCCTGTTCAACCAAAATCTACCGTCCTGTGACTCAAACCCATTATTTCTAGTCCTGCTCTCTATAGGAGTGCAGAACAGGTCCTTGATATCTTCTTTGTGGCAGCCCTTTAGATATTTGAAGACTGCTATCATGTCTTTCCTTAATCTCCTTTTCACTAGGCTAAACATACCAGTTTCTTCAGCTTTCCTCCAGACTTGCTTTCCAGACCTTTTATTATTTTTGTACCCCTCTGAACCTGCTCCAATTTGTCAATGTACTTCTTAATATAAGGTGCCTAAAACTGAACATAATGACAGTATGACAATCTGGCAAATGTGAAGTAAATGTGTTGGCCATTATTACGTGTACAAAAGGAGCTAGACTAAGGATTGCACACTATATTTACGTGTCCAACGAAATTGTTGTATGTTGTTGAAACTTGCTGCTTAACTGCTAATTTATCAAAGTTGGATAAAATTATACTTTACTATTAGGCTGAGGTTTCCACTCTTGTAGTAATTAAATCTAATATTTGTCACACTGATTTAATGTGCTGAAGTACTCATTGGGTACATTAGTCTTCAATTGTTGAAATTTTTGAAAAGAGCTGTCTTACCATAATGATCACTCATTTTATGCATGTCATAAACTGATGCTTAGGTTTTATTCCTTGAAATCTTTAATACATTCCTTAGTTTAGTTCTTAAGAGCCTGTGGTAAACCTCAATCTGAAGATAACGTTCATCTTTTGTATGAATGGATTTGCTGAAAGCTGCTAAGCTTCACTGGTACATTATGCAGTTTTTATTAAATTTGTTGATGATGAAGCAGAGTTAAAATGTTGCCATTGGTGTCCCTGAAGTGAACACAGTGTGCATTCAGAGCTTAATTTCTCCCACTAATATGTAGTTATAGGTGATTTTCAGCAAGTGTCCCTTGTCTTTAAATTTTGTAACAAGCCATTTCTTTATTCTTCGGTCTCTTTTACGTGCCTCTTTCCATTGGGACTCTGCCCACTTCTTGTTCTGCATTTTTTACTTGACAACTAGGAACTGGACGGTGAAACCCAGTTCAACTCATTTTGCATGGCCACTAAATGGTTTGCGATAATAGTCACTATGGCTCTCATATTTGCAGGTGTGTTTCATCTTGCTATTTGGCTACTTGGAACTGCTCGAACCTGAACCACTTCTGAACTTCATTGAAGTTTGTATTTGGATTCAGAGACTTAAGTTTGTAGATTGGCCCAACTCTGTTAATGGCTTTTGGTTTCAAATTAATGACATTTAATTTTAGCATGCTCTTGTGTGTATGTGTTTATGTATTAATGTCTATATGTGTATGTATAATATACTCTCTAGCTGCAGAGAAAACATGTAAATGTGCTAACACATTTTGATCTTACTCCTCAGCTGCAATGAGTAGCACCATTGACTTTATGGGCCTACATATTGTAGCAAATAATGATAGGCTGCCATATTTATAATCACATTGTCTTAACATTAAGTAAATTAGGGAAATAAATTTGCCCAGTTGTCCTTGTGTGCATCTGTTTTGAGGAGGGTTATGGATTCTTAGAACAAGAATGATGGGGTTTTCAGCTCTTGATTTGAGTGGGTGGAAACTAAGTGAATATTGCAGTTTCTGGTAGCCAAGTCTAATATTATATATATATTACATTATATGTATACTGTACGCATTACAAAGCTAGTAAGCTTTGTAATTACGCATTACAAAGCCAGTTGTTTGCAGCAGGACACCAGATCCTAACACAGTCACTGGTGGAAATGCAATAGAGGAAAATTCCAGCCTTGGTTATTTTTTTTCAAGTTTTCTCTTGTTAAGATTATTCCATGTGCTCATATTATTCCATATCTGTGTTCTGGTATCACTGAGAGACGGTGGTTTGTCCCAAATGTAAGAGATGGGGACAAAGCACTTCAGATGATATTGCTAGTATCACTGAGAATTCCTGGTATGAAGTTGGTCATTTTGTGAGTAATCTGGCTTGAAGACTAGACAAATAGTTGACGTACTTTCGTTCCTTTACTGCCAGGCTTTGCGGTCACTGCCTGTCTGTGTTTGGACTTGTGTGTTCAGACTTCTAGTATGGCTGCTGTTTCTTTTTTTTTTTTTAAAAGAATTTTATTGAAATTTAAATCAAAAGTACAAAATATACACAATACATTTTCAATAGGTCCCAAAATTTAAACCTAGCAGCATCGAATTGGTGCTGCCCCGATTGTATAACCTGTTCATCAAACCAAAAAATACACCGGCTACAAATAACTGACATGCATACAAATTATATGAAAAACAAAGAAAGACATCTCTCTCGTGTGTTCATACTCTAGCCGATTAAATGTACTTCCGGGTGTCATAGTCAAATTGACTTTAGGTTAAGGGAAATTTCTGTCTTTTCCATATCTATATGTTCCGTAAGTAAGTTCCAGGTCAGAGTCCATGTCTCATAGAACTTTTCCAGTGCATCATACAGACTGGCCGAAATCCTGTCCATTGTCAAGACATGCCACAGTCTCTGAATCCAGTCTCGGACCATCCGACCCTCTGTTTTTTTCCCATTTTTGCAAAACCGAGTGGACGGCTGCTAGGATCATCACCTTTCCGGCAGGGACATTTGAGTGTTTTTCCAACTCCTTGGGCCATAGCCCCAACAGAACTAACTGCTGCGTAAAAGGTATCTCCAGTCTAGTATACAACTCTATATTCTCCCATACTGTGTGCCAGAACTTGTTTATTATCAGGCAGTCCCACTATTGACGAAGGTAGGTGCCTATCTGACCACAGTCCCGCCAGCACAAATTACTATAGCTCCTATTTGCCTGATGAATCTTCTGTGGCGTTAAATAGAATCTGAGGATTAATTTTATTTGCGGCTCTCGAACCATCAGGGAGCCCGCACATCTCTGCATGTGAGTCCAGATTTTAGTCATACATTTATTTGTGATTGTAAGACCTAGCTTGTCACTCCAAGAAGATATGTACCCCGCATCAGGAGAGTGAAATAAATTTCTAACAATTTGGTAAAGTCTGGATACAATTTTCTTACGCGGGGTATAGTTAAACATCTCCAATTGAATTGGATGGGGTTTCCTCACAAAATCCGGTTTGTTTTTTGGGTGCAGTAAATAACTATGTATTTTGGTATAAAGCCACCCATCAATTCTCTCCACACCTAGTTTGTAAGATGTCTTTGGTTAGTATGTCTTCGTTCACATAGAAGTGCCTGACCTGCCAAAGGCCTTTCCCCCCCCATCTAACTAACATTGCTTTCTCCCTTCTATTTAGTGAGAGTGATTCACAAAGTATTGGTTTGATTGGGGACTTCCCCTGGGCAATATCCGCTTTTATGTTGACACATTTTCCAAATCTTAACCGCATTATCAATAAATGGGTGCAAAGTTTTATCTATTGTTTGTATTTTATGAGGGGTGTCCTCCATAAGAAAGGAGCTGAACTTGTCAGTCTGTGAAATTTGTTTTCTAGATTCACCCAGGTAGGCTCCCTCCTATCCTCATACCACATTTTTATACCCCTCAGTACTGATGCCCAATAATGAAATTTGGTACATTGAGGCCACCTTTTTCTGTTGAGGTCAACATGATAGATCGTCTAACCCGTGGCTTATTTTTTCCCCAAATAATGCTGTTAATTTTATTATTCAATTTGTTAAAGAAATCTACTGGAATGTGGATGGGGAGTGCAATTATAGGTTCCTCGTCTCTCATGTAGCGCCTTGAAGACAGAAACAAGGAGCTTGTGCTGAATGTGAAGAGGGAGAGGGAGCTAGTGGAGGGAAGAGAGGAGGGGGTTGAACATGATCAAAGTGGTGGTCAAGGTAGGTGATCTTGGTGGTGGAGTGTTGAACAGAAGTGAGAAAGTCAAAGTGACAGTGGGAGAGGCCAGTAAGAAGGAGTAACAGTGATGTTGCACTTTTAGTTTTATCCCAATTTGTCTCAGCTATTTTATAACCTTGGCTAAGCCTTTGAGGTTTTTCCAAATGCCTGCCTCAGTCATCTAGTGGTGATATCTAGTGCAGCAGTGACTCATTTGCTTCTTGTTTATCTCTTCAGTACCACTTTCTTCATGTGTCTATTAATAACCATACTCAGATGGGTTATTGAGCCCCAGAGGACAATGCTGAGAAGCTGTGTTTTTTGTGATGCTTCTATGTTCCCACCAGGCTTCACATTTACACAATGTGCACCACCTTTTATTGGTTTATGTTACTGTTTAACTCTGACTTTTCAGGAAAATCTATTGGGGCCTTCTATATCCTGGACTTTTTTCTTAGTTTCTTAACACTGGCTGATGCAAAATGTGTTAACTCTGTAGTAGTCCAGTAGTGGGACTGGCTTTAAGTAGTGTGATCTCTTGATGTGCGTGGACTTGAAGAGCAAATCTACCTCCACAATGTTTAGCAGGGTGTCTTAGTACAGGTAACTTGACCTTGTAAGTAAGTAAGTAAGCTTTATTTTGGCACTGGCAACTGTCATGTCCAAGGACAAACAAGACAAAACAAGCATAAAGAGACAAAATACAGTATAAAATATAAAACACAGAAGAAAGACCTTGTAGTTGTATGGATTATGCTTGTGGCTTAAAGTGATCATGAACATTGATTTGGTTCAGTTTTATACTTACAAGCTTACCGGTGTTTCAATACTCAGCACTGTGAACAAGAGAAAAATATGCATGCAGTAAGGGAAAGTCAGTGATGGGCAGTGTAGCTGTTATCTGTATCTGTATTTAATGTAATGAGATCTGCAGCTCTGTATCTGTCTCTCATTTTAGCATATGCAATAGGCATTTTTTGAAACTCAGCCAGTAATGTGAAATAACTGTTTGGGCAGTGTATGAGTGGGACTCTGTTAAGCTGTATTTGGATTTCCTTTTCTGACCTATAGTTTTCAAAGTAGCAGGAGGCAATCTTTGTATGTCTGCCAGCAGGGCACAGTGGTGACTCAGTGAGGTGTGAATCTTTGTGAAGGCGGGAGGGAATGTCTCCAAACCGAGCAGAGTGGTGAGGCGATCTTCGTAAGGCCTTGTAAGTGTGGAGGGTAACGTAGGAGGCATGAGCAACGTAGTGACTCGGGGTGGTGGATGACTTTTTTTCATGTGTCTTCTAAGAACATCGCTAGTTGCAGGAATTACTAAGAATGACAAGACACATTGATGACAGACAGTTTAGATGCACTTGTGGCCCTGGCCTCATCTTGGGGTTATGTCTGAGCATCGCTCAATGGAGAATCTCTACAGAGCATGGAATCATGAAGCAAGGTAATACTGAGCCTGTCGTCAGCAAGACCAGTACCCCACTCCCTGCCTTGGGGGGGTTGAGGGCTTGACTACTCTGGGCATTGGATGACCTCATGTGTTGATAAAGAATAGAATGCAGTTAATGTGAATGACAGGACACATTCATCACTGACATTCGTGGAGAATTGTGGGCAACATAGCACAGATGTTACTGAAAGTCCATTAGGGATGTGGGCCAAGGGTGGCAACTACAAGGCGTTATGGTGTTTGTGAGGGTATGTTTAATGTTAGTGATGAGGACAGCAGTAACTTAATTGCAATGAATGAAAAACAGAGCATCTAAAAACAGAGCAATTAATATGTTTTCAACAGAGCTCTGTTTTATTGATAAATTATTATAGATATATGGTTTGTATTAATATAGGCCCTTTCCACATGAGATGCCCCTCCTCGCCCACATGGGCGACTGTGTGTACGAGGGGGAAGGCGTCCGTGTGACAGTGGGTGGTGGTGCTTGCCTCATGGAGGCATTATGGGAAACGGAGGTGCCTCCGTGCATGGAGATGGGTGGAGGTGGGTGGGTGTCTGTGTGCTGGGCTGCACACGTGCTGCACACCCACCACCGCCTACACCCATTCCCCACGGACCGTGGCGCTTCCACGGTCTGCTTAAAAAGGGCCATAGATACAAGTGCAGCCATCCCTAAAGGTTTGACCTATCAGTAGCTGGAAACAGAGTTTTAACCACTGAGAGCATCCCTCCAGCATCCCAGTCTCGAGCGCGGCATTTGTAGAGGGAGAAATTCCTGCACAGTTTTTACGTGACTGTTGCTTCTACTTCCCTGGAATGTTCCAGTGCTGATCTGTCTGTATATGTCTGCGGTGCCAGGCGATGCAACAGGTCCCTGGAATAGTTTTGTATTGTGAATCCAGCTTAGCTATGAATTTCTTCAGCTTTTGATATTCAGTTAGCATTTAGTCAAAAGATGCCCAACTTGGCAATTTGCCCTTAATTGGACACTAATAATTTGCTTTCACCAATCCCCAGGTGGCTAGAAACAGGGATTCATGTTTGTTGCTTCATATGCTGTTTTTAATGTTTTTTCACAAGTAATTAAAGGGGACCATATGTGTGTTTCATGGTGAATTTTAAAATTTAAACTTTTGTTCAATTCTTAGAGGTGGCATTAGAGTCTATACATAGCCATGGCTGGAGATTTTGCTGAAAATATGGAAAAGATTTCATCGGGGAATCAAGTTCTTTTAATGTTACTCTGCCATTACTTGCATAGTAAACTCTTTTACTTTGTCAGAAAATGGTAGTGAGCTGGCTCAATAAATATGAAATACTACTGAAGGACACCATATAATATGCCCTGGAAGAAGCAAACTTTTAAAGCATTCATACTGCATGGTAGGTTGACTTTGTGTGTTTGCCTGTCATCGGAGTCCATCAATACCTCAAGAGGTTAATGTCTGAGAACGGAGTCCTTGCTGGTCTTGTGATCCTGAGTGTCTTGACAGTTGTTAATGTGGTCTGCTGATCTCTCCATGTGAGATCATGAGGTATGAGAGAATCTTGTGTTTTTTTTAATGGCAGGAAATTCCTTTTGTGTGGTTGGACCAAATTATTTTTTTTAACCCATAAATGCAAAATGGGAAATTGTAATGGGACTCTCTTCATTGTCCTGCCTAATCCTCATTTTAGTGTGTCTACTGGATAGCATTGGCTACTGCTTTTTAGCAACATGTTAGAAAATAGTTGCATTTGTGTAACCCCTGTTGTCCTTGTTAAACCCCTGGAAAATGTTCTCTCCATGGGAGTCTGTGCAAATTATTTTCTTGGCAAGATTCTTCTTAGTCTGAGAATAATCTCTGAACATTGAATTAAACCTAACAAATGACTCTACTTGTATGTTTCCTTGTACCATTCCTTGTGCTTCCTCACTGGGTAATTTCAGACATGCTGGGCCTCCAGGCCCAACACGCTGAAACCTGGACTGGGATCCATTCCAGATCCCAGTCCGTGATCAGGTTAGCCATCCTTTAGATGTGCCGGCCTGATCACAGTGGGGAATTGCAGGGGGTGGGGTTGTGCGGTGTGACGTGTGGCTGCTCAGCCCCGTCCCCCACGCTTCCATGGCTGCCCTCCCTCAGGGAGATGGGTGGGTGCAGCAGCCAGTCAGGCCGCTGTGCCCGAACCCGTCCCATGGTTGCGACCTGATTCCAGGACGGGGCTGGGTAACAGTCGTTACCTGCGGCCATTCCCAGCCCCGTCCCGGATTGTGGCCATACTAACCATGGTTCCGGAGGTGAGGCCGGCCTCATCTCCAGAACTGTAATCAATTTGATCCTGGCCAAGCGTTCACTGTGGTGAACATCTGTCTGGGAGCAAATAGACGTGCATGGGATCACTGCCACCATACCGAATCCACTTTGGTTCAGTGTGGTTAGCAGCGTTCCCGTCACGTCTGAAAATACCCATTATTTCATTTAGTATCAGCTTAAAAACAAGCTACCTCATTCATGAAAATTGCTGTACCCGTTTCATGAACAGTTTCTTAATCTGGTGTGTCCGGTAGTTTTCTTGGACATATTGCTAATTTCTCCAGACATAGTTACAGCTTAAATTCCCAGCAAGGAAAGTTAGACTGTCTTCATACAGCCAGGCAGATTGCAGTGTCATTCCAAGACCCATGCATAGGGTGAATTTTTCCAAACCTGCAAGTTACACCCCTGTCTCTCTCAGATCAAATTTCTATGCGTTGTTCCTAAACTAGGGACTACAGAGAGCGCTTCCCAGGATTAGACTAAATCTAATCAGTAAGCTAAACTGAGACTCGTTTTGCTGTTGTCTTGTTATAAAGATTTTTGTTTTATTTCGGCTTTCAGCAATCAATGTAATGAACCGATGTTGATAAGGAATGCCAGTTTATTTATTTATTATTTATTATAAACATTTTATAGCCGCCCCCTCATGCCCATGGCATCTCGGGGCAGCTTACAACATAAAACACACAGATAAAATCAGTTTAAAAAAACACAGCCCCATTCATCAAGATTTAAAATATCATTAAAATCTTTAAAATACCCCCCAACTATCCCATCCTCCCCTCCGAAGGCCTGGGCAAACAGCCAGGTCTTACAGGCTTGATGAAATGTCAACAAACCTGGGGACAGGTGGGCTTCCTCCGGGAGGGAGTTCCAAAGCCATGGCTCGGCCACTGAGAACGCCATTGTGGCCCCCCGTTTTACACAGGGGACCTCCTAAAAGGCGCCCCCGGTGGACCGAAGGGATTGCTCTGAGGCGTGGAGGACGAGGTGGTCCCCGAGGTATGAGGGGCCCAGACCGTGCAGGGCTTTATAGATCCACAGTAACACAATGAATCTGCCTTGGTACGCTATAGGCAGCCAGTGCAGAATATGGAGCACTGGTGTTATGTGCTCCTGCCGCCCCATCCCTGTAAGGAGACGGGCTGCTGCATTCTGCACCAGCTGCAGCCTCCGAACCAGAAACCAGGGAAGCCCCACGTAAAATGCATTGCAGTAGTCTAGCCTCGAGGTGATGAAGGCATGAATGAGAGTGGCCAGGTCAGGCCCAGAGATGTATGGACACAGTCTCCATACCAGATACGGCTGACGGAAGGCAGCCTTAGCCATCAACTCAACCTGCCGATCCAGACGGAGACCTGAGTCCAACACCACCCCCAGACTCCGAACCTGCTGGACTACAGGAGGATGGACCCCCCCCCTACAAGGGGAGCCAGTACCTCCCTCATCCTTCCCACAGTTTAGGTGTGTATTATTGGCTTTTGGGCATTCCATCCAAGATTAGTCTTTTGCTATTTGAAAGAACTCATTATTAAGGCACTGTTTGAGTTCCTAAGAATCTTTATACAGGTTTCTGATGGGAAAAGTTTTGGTTATTCTCATCAAGAATTAAATATGTGTTTGACTTATTTTCTTTAAACCATTTAAGTGATATGTTGGAAGTACTGCCAGTAATGCACTGAAGCACCCTCACAAATTAATGTGAAACTACAAGAGGTTTTAGAGCAAATTGACTAATTAAATAGTAACAAATCACCATACCTGATGGTATTCAACCAAGAGTTCTGAAGGAACTCAAATATGAAATTGCAATACTGCTATGTAACCTGCCACTAAAGTCTTTTGCTGTGTCTGAGGATTGGAGGCTATCAAACAAAACACCATTTAAAAAAAAAAAAAAAAAAAAGACTCCAGAGGTGACCCTGATAACTACAGACTGGTGAACGTAATGTTGGTGCTGGGCAAAATGGTGGAGATGGTTGTGAAGAACAGAATTATTGATAACCTGACATAATGGGAAAGAGCCAGCATGGTTTTAGCAAAGGGAAGTCATGCCTCACTAATCTCTTAGAATTTTTGAAAGTTTAATAGTCAATACAGTGCATCTGGATTTTCAAAAAGCATTTGATAAGGTCTCTCCTGAGAGACTCTTTAGGAAATTAAGTTGTCGTGGATAGGAGGCACTGTCATGTTGTGGACTGATAATTTGTTAAAGGATGGGGGTGGGGGGTAGGTGTAGGACTAAATGGTCAGTTTTCACAATGGAGAGAAGTAAATAGTGGGGTGTTCCAGGGGTCTGTACTGGGGCTAGTCTTGTTTAATAGATTTAATTATGAATATATTTATTAATCTGGAAAAGGGAGTAAAGAATGAGGTGATCAAATTTGCAGATGACACAAAGTTATTCAAGACAGATAAAACCAGGATCGACTATGAGAATTTGCAGGAAGATCTTGAAAGAATGGGTGACTGGACAACTAAATGTCAGATGAAATTCAGTGTTGACAAGTGCAAGTGATGCACATAGGGAAAAATAATTTTAATTATGCATACACAATCCTGGGTTCTAAATTCGGGGATATCACTCAAGAAAGATCTTGGGCAGTTAACTGAAAACCTCAGCTCAGTGTGTGGCAACATCCAAAAAGGCAAACAGAATGTTAGGAATTATTTGGAAAGGGATAGAGAATAAAACAAAAAATATCAAAATGTCAATATATAGATCTCTAGTGTGAACACAGCTTGAATTTTGTGTGCAGTTCTCGTCACCCCATGTCAAAAAAGATGTAGAACTGTAAAAGGCCCACAGAAGGATGACAAAAATGATCAAGGGTATGGAACAACTTCTGTATGAGGAGAAGCTTGATAGGTTAGGGAGGGCTCTTCAGCTTGGAGAAAAGACAGTTGAGAGGGGATATGATGGGAGTTTATGAAGTCATGAGTGGTGTGGAATAGGTAGGGAGTTATTTACCCTCTCAAATAGTACTAGAACTAGGGGAGGGTCCATGAAATTAACTGGCAGTGATGTTAAAACAAGAGAGTGTGTGTTTTTTCCACTAATTGCACAATTAACTTGTGAAACGTAGGTTTTTATTGTTAGAAATGCTCTCTTAATTTCTTCCATGGCAGTTTAAATTTCTTGCAGGGGTGGAGGGGTTGCAAAGGTTCTTTAGTATGACAGTTGTTGCTGGAGGATGTGGTAAAGACCAGTAGCATAGCTGGATTTAAAAAAAAGATTTGATAAATTCTTGGAGGATAGGTCCATTAATGTCAATTAGCCAAATAGGTTAGGGGACATAACCTCAGATTGTTCAGAGCTGGGAGTGAATGGCAGGAATTGGATCACTCCGTTATGACCTGCTGAATACTTCTCTGAAACAACTGAGTGTGGCTGCTGTTGGAAACAGGATGTTGGGCTCCATAGATCATTGGTCTGACCCAGTATGGCACGCACTATGTTCTTATTGTTAGAACGCTCTCTTAATTTCCACAACTGCAGCTTACATTTCTCGGTTTGGGGTGGCAGGATGTTTTTGTTAAGGTTCTTCAGTATGAACAAAACAATAGCTGAGAGGTTGTAGCACACATTTTAAATGGGTATCTTTTTTTGCTGATGGAATAAAGCCAAAATTAAAAAGTGGTGAAAGAGAAGTGGCAATATAGTTAAAATCCTGTGGCAATAAAACATTAACATATTTAACTAGAATTTGAACACTTTAATAATTTTCCAATTTTAAACTTTCTCCTAGTTGCATATGGAAACGTGCATTAAACTCATTTTAAAAATAAATAATTTAAAAATTGTTTGAGAAACAGTGGACCAAATTGTTGCAGACAGTCACAGTTGAAGATGTGAAAAATGCTAAGGGCTGCACAGCGTACATTCTGCAGGACCTTTATGAACTTTATGCTAGTTGGTGTTTGTGCTTTCATTTATTAACCAATAGAGAGCAAGTAACATGAAGGAGCAATTAGTACACTTCCCATAAATACTGTATCTCAACTATACATTGATCTGTTTCAAATCCCCTTTTTACTGTTAGATACAAAAGAAGTAATAATCTGAGGTGTTGAGACAAACATGTCTACATTAGGGATACGTGGCATAGTCCGTCTCAGGATAGTAGTGAATGGGGTTCCGTTCACCTGTGCAGTACACCCCAGAGCCTTTCTCTATCCAGAGCTTGTCTGTGTTCAAAAGAAGCACTGATGATTATAAACAATAAAACTAAAATTAAAAAAAAGAAACCTCAGTGATCAAACTATACATGAGAAAGCTGCACCTTCTGCTCTTAGCGATACTGTCATAACTCTCCGATTATCTCATATGGAAGACTCAGCTGGTTTTGGCAATTTGGTTTCCACGGTGATCTGTGTGCAGCTTTCTTTTTTTCTCTCCTTGTAGTCAGACAGTAGAAAATGTACAATTTCTCTAGATTAAATTAAAAGTGCCCGCTTTATTGGCTTACAATCATGCACTTAGTAGCTGACTCATAGTATTGGCCAACTGTTGCCGAGATCTCTGTGCCTTTTATTAATATAAAGTGCAAACTGCCACCCAGCCCGTAGCATTTCTACGTTATTGACCCCAAAAACTGCTCATGTAGCCCTTGGGAGCAGCCTATACTGCTGGTGATATTTTAATGGGGGACAGTGTTATCAATACTTTTCTTACTGAAGAATAGTTTCGTCACTCATTCAGAATTTTCTATTTTATTGATTGATTTTAAGTGGAAAACATGATGTGAGCAGCATGACACAAAAGCAAATTATAGCTATGATTATACTTTCCATTTCACTCTGCATGTCAGTGCAAGTAGCATCATGTAAATGTGAAAAGGGGTTTATGTCCCAAAATAGAAATAGATTCATATTTGTGGTACGGACATTGCAGAGGGAATGTTTACATCTGGACACCAAATCAGCTGTAGTTAAAAATTGTTTTTACATTGAATATATTTCTACCAACATTTTATGTAAAAATTTCTATCAAGTGCTGGCCAAAATGATTGGTTTAAACTGCCAAATAAGCAACAAAACATGATGTTTTAAAGAATCTTAGTCAGATTGTACCTGAACAAAAATCTTCAATTTAATCTAGTTTGTTGTACCACTGGGCACAGACCTGCTAGATCAGAGTATGATTCGGTGCATCTCCTGCCCCCCAATCTGTGATAAGGCTATTGGAGCTGTGTTAAGGCTGGTAAATCCCTCAACACAGTGTTTAAAATAAATTGGTAATTTCTTCTCTTGCTGTTTCTAACAGGTCTCCAAAGATGGACTTAAGCAGTTTGGTACTGTCCATGAAATCTCTTCTAATTTAATTATGCCAGGCTAGGCTGTAGATCAGGGGTGGGGAACCTCAGACCTGGGGGCCAAATGCGGCCCTCGGCAAGTTTTGACGTGTCCCCTTTCCAGTGCCTGGATCTGGCTCCTGCATCCAGTCTCTACCCCAAGCACTGAAAAACTGAGCTCAGGATAATGGAGCAGAGAGGAGGGTGTGCACACAAGGGTAGGGGAAAGATCCACAGCACAGATCCATGATCTGGGCCCTACTTTTCTTGAATACACTCATTAAGCACCTCCGCCCCCAACCTCAATGTGGCCCTCAGAGCTCCTACTAATTTTCAATGTGACCCCCACCCCACCCCTACTGTAGATCAAAGAGAGCTGCCATGATGCAGTGAACCTTAACTACTGCCAATGCCAGTGTTTACTCAATACCCCCCTACCCCTTTTACTCGCATCAAAGCAGATGTTCCTAAATTTATTTATTTATACTATCATTTATAACCCGCCTCATGGTGGCTCAGGGCAGTGTCCAATAATAAGTAACACAATATAAAAATATAAAATACAATAAAACCAATAACAAAATATAAAACATGATTTTTTATTTATTTAAACAAATTGATAGGAAGCCCAAATAACCCAAATGCCCCCCACACCTCCCAAGCAGAAAAAGAAACCCACTCCACTACCTGTCCCCTGAAACAGCCAGGTCTTCTATTGTCTCTGGAAGGAGGGGAGATCCGGAGAGAGACAGATCTCCACCGGGAGGGAGTTCCACAGCCGAGGCGTGGCCACCTAGAATGCCCTCTCACCACCCAGGGGACCTCTAAGAGGGCACCCCTAGCTAACTGCAAGGGTCTATCCAGGACGCGAAGGATGAGGTGGCCACGCAGGTATGCACGGCCCGTATAGGACTTTAAAGGTAATAACCAACATCTTGAATCGGGCCTGGAAGACTATAGGCAGTTCAGTGCAGTGAGCAAAGCACCGGTGTTATGTGCTCCCAGTGGCCCGTCCCTGCCAGAGGCAGGCCACTGCATTCTGCACCAGTTGCAGTCTCTAACTCGTCGACAAGGGTAGCCCCACGTAGAGTGCGTTGCAGTAGCAAATGTAGAAGTTCCTGCCTACTGTAGATAAATGCTGCAGAAAAGTGAATAGGTTTGTTATTTTTTTATTGGAAGTGTATCAACCAAGAAAATCAAAGCATAATTGATTTAGAGAGCAGACTTGTGCTGACTGAGAGTTCTGTCATCTGACTTTGTAATGTGAGTGTGCGACTATTTATCAAATATTTAACTTGGAAACGACATTACAGTTTGTCTTTCCCCAGGTCGCTGTTCCTGCCTTGGGAGTAGAATAAGAAGATAGTACTAGAAAATGTAGTGGTAAAAATCCAGTGAGTTTGAAGACAACGCTCCTTCAGAGGAATCCAGCTAAGCAGGATTCTGTTTTAATATATGGGGGTGGCCTCTAGATACTACGTTTCTCTCTGGAAGTATTTTGCATGTTGATGATTCAGAGGTCATACTTTCTTGTTAAACCACAGTAGTGGGAATCCCTTGGATTTAGTTTGCAAAGTCAATGCAAACTTCAGCTCCTTGGAGGAGTAAAGTACTATTGTAGCAGTTAAGCCACAATACCTTGTATTAAGGAATGCCTTTGGTAACTGTTTAGATGAGCAACGTGCTCTGGTACAACTGATTATTATTATTATTATTATTAGCATTTATATACCAAGAACAAGATAGACATGGTCCCTGCTTGAGAGCGTACAATCTAAAGACAGGGGGAGGGGAGACAAGGAAGGGGGAACAGAGGGAGAGACAAGGGATGCGACATTCACGAGGATGCGAGAACTCAGGTACACGTTCTTGGCTTGGTTACAGTAAATAGGAGTTTGCAGATAACAGGTGGGGGATAATCCTGGGTGGGGATGCTTAGCAGGAGTTTGGAAGCACGGAGTGGAAAACGTGGGTTTTGAGGAGGGACTTGAAGGCGTGGAGGGTGGGGCCAAGGCGGACGAGGGCAGGGAAGAATTGCCACAGAAGGGAAACACATATGTGGGCAGAGTTCACGCTAGGGACAACTCACTCACTAGCAAATGTTTTGTTTAGGCACAGCCGAAGTGCTTCTTGACAATAGTCTTTGCGTTACTTATTCTTCAAAGAAGTCAGGAGCCACAAACATTTTAAAATTATTATTTCTGGAGGTCAGTTCTAAAGATTTTTTTTGGGGGGGATGGGGGGCGGGGCAGGGTGAAGGGTTTGGTAATTGTTTTTCATCAGTGTCCTAGACTATTAAAATAGGAAGGAATATGTTGCTATCTTTTGATTATCAAAACAAAGCATACTATACTAAATGAAGAAAAGGTTTCATGTGGCCTCAATGGTCAGATTGTCTTTGCTAATGAAAGTAATCGTATTGTAAGTGGTGGTGATGAATTCATATGAATTGCTTTCCATCGTTCTGCGATAAGTGAAGGAACTTCCCCAACTCATCTCGGTTACCTGGCTGAATTCAGTATGCGGGCTTCCTATCTTGGGGTGGGAGACTTTTTACAGGGAAAGAGAGCTTCAGAGAAATAGCCATACCTCTCTAATCACTTTATTTACTAACTCCTACTCATAAACATTAGCCCTGCAGGTGTGTTAAACTGGCACTATATTAAAGCCACCTGGAGCTCTAGACATAACAGTGAGCCTTCTGTAGCCTCACTTGAAGTAGCATTGAGAGAAGCCCCCACCTCCTTAGGAGCAGGATTACTTTTCCTCTTGATAAAATGGCAGGAGCATCAACAGAATCCTGGGCTTACCCAATAGCTGGGAGCTCGGTTTGTGGGCAGGGGTACAGCTTCACTCGTCATCTCCTGAAATACACATGCTCTGCTTTAGAATTGGCAAGAAGGACTCCAGAGTAGTGACTTTATAGCTAACACTTCAACTAGATGCATAGAATATCTGAGTCCTCTCCCTCCCCGCTATGTACATTGCTATACTCATGTTTTCAGACTTGAAGTGGCAACTACAAGCAATAGAAACCAAACTACTTTTTTGGAAAAAAAAAGGAAAAATAAGCAGTAGCTCCTGCTTAATGACTCCATGAGCTGAGTCTCTAAAAATGGCCCTATAATTGTACTGATGAATTTGTGTTCATGGCATTAAGTTGAATCTCACTCTTTGTAAGTGCACTTTTCAAGTCATCCGTTACTTTATATCTGTTCTTCTCATTTGGTATTAAAATTTAAATAAAGTTTGACTGTTACAAATATTTATACACCCAGCCACCTTACATATGCATACATCTTTCAGTATTCATGTTAATTTCTCTTTGCTGATCAGTGACTGAACATCTGATGCAAAGGCCTCAAACTCTTGTTACTGGGTCTTTTTGCACCAGCATAGTTCTCAGAGTAAGTTGCATCAGATATGCTACAGATATTTTCAGTTATGTTACGGAGGGTTTGCTTTGAGGACTTGCGTTTGATCAGTAATGCTAGATTAGCTGTCTGGTATGCAACAATGTGTAGCCAACACCTAATGCTTAAATTTGTCCTGCATGTTGTAAAATTGCTATCAGATTATGCCATAGTTCTAATGCAAAAAGGTTTGGATGATTACTACTTGATATTTAAAGCCATCTAGCCTGTACAATGTGTAGTTACTGTTGATGTGGACTTCTAGTTTAAATCTGTTGACTTGATATTGGGCATAACCAGAGTCACAGAAAAGTGACCAAACTGGTTACTAGAATTCTGTTACAGGACAGACCTTAATTCTTGTTTATTTTAGGCTTCTATAATCATGCACATCTATTTCAGAATGTTTCAATGATTAATAGTTTAAATATGGAGGAGGTGCTTCTTTCAGATCATAGGTCTTACTGCCTTTTAACCTCCAGATTAGCTAAGATTTATTTCAACCTTTTCAGAATTGCTGGTACAACTCCAGAAATGTATACTGTGTACAAGTATTTGAAGAATAGAAACCAAAGTTGAGCAGTGCAAATAGACTAAAGTCCTGTTCACTTATGGTTTTCTGTAAGAGGGTGGTGTTTACCTAGTGGGCATTGATGAGAACACACCAGGTTTATCACATTGCTCAGCTTTGACTTCTGTTGTTTGAAGAACGGGAGAAGCACAATGTCGGATACTTTCCCACTACTGCCCATTAGATAGGCACAGCCTTAAAGGCAAAGCCATGCCTAAAGGTGCCTTACATAAGACACAGAATGACATAATCTAGTTTTTTCCCTAGAACTCCTCCAAGGTTTTGACTTCAGTAAAAAATACTATCTGCTATTGTGATTCTGTGGAGTTTGGAAATATCGATATTAATTTCTAATTGATTGCTACTGCATGCAGTAAAATTGATTCTTCATCTGCATCCTTGTTGCAGAGGTGATGTGCTTGCTGCAGTCAGTCTTTGCTTTTGTTCTTGCTCCACGTGCATGTGTGCAGATTCATGTTGCGTTCCAACATATGTTCTTATCTGGAGGATGACTGTCATGACCCCTGATTGATCAGAAGGAGGTATTGGAGGCTTACAGCCTTTCTCTTTTTTTATGGCTGGTTGAGGGAGTTGCAGAACTTTCCTGCTCTTGTTTTAAAATGGGATTGTGGTATCAAAAGTCTGAGGAGGACTGATGCTTCATGCTCTAGAACAGCATCCTAGACAAAAAAGGTCAAAGGTGGTACAGTGACTCTAGTCTAGCTTGCATTATGACATCAATACCAAATGATTGATGAGACCATCCCTTTTAAAAATTATTATTATTATTATTATTATTAGCATTTATATATAGTGCCAGAAATGTACTTGGCGCTTTACAGAGAATAAAATAGACATGGTCCCTGCCTGAGACCTTACAATCAAAAGACAGGGGGAGGGGAGACAGGGAAGGAGGAACAGAGGGAGAGACAAGGGATGCAATATTCACGAGGATGCGAGAACTCAAGTACATGTTCTTGACTTGGTTACAGTAAATAGGAGTTTGCAGATAACAGGTAGGGGATAATCCTGGGTGGGGATGATTAGCAGGAGTTAGGAAAGGCGGAGTGGAAGAGGTGGGTTTTGAGGAGGGACTTGAAGGTGTGGAGGGTGGGGGCAAGGCTGACGAGGGCAGGGAGGGAGTTCCAGGCGTGCGGGGCAGCGAGGGAGAAAGGACGAAGGTGGTTGGGGGAGCAGGGGAGGCGTGGGAGGGTGAGGGAGGGGATGGGAGAGGAGTGTAGTGCTCGAACAGGGGTTCGGAGGGAGATCAGAGCAGAGAGGTGTGGGGGGGAGCAAGGTTATGAAGGGCTTTGTAGGTGAAGACGAGGAGCTTGTGCAGAATACACTCAGGAAGGGGAAGCCAGTGAGAGGAGGAGAGGAGAGGCTGCACGTGGTCAAAGCGACGGGCTGGGTGGATGATCCTGGCAGCAGAGTTTTGAACAGAGATGAGGGAAGCAAGGTGAGAGCGGAGAAGGCCAGCGAGGAGAAGATTACAATAGTCAAGGCCTGAGATGACATGGGCTTGGATGAGAGTTTTGGCAGAGGAGACAGACAGACAGAAAAGGGCGGATCTTAGCAATGTTGTAGAGGGAGAAGCGGTACGATTTGGCCATGGAGTCGATGTAGGGTTTGAAGGTGAGATGCGAGTCGAAAATGAAGCCCAAGCTGCGGACTTGGGGGACAGGGAGGATGGAGACCCCGTCAAAGGCAATTGACAGGGAAGAGGGAGAGGAAGGATTGGGAGTTCAGTTTTTGCCATGTTCAGTTTAAGTTGGCATTGAGACATCCAGGTGGAGATATCAGAAAGACAGTTGGTGAGACGAGCTTGGACAGAGGGGGAGAGGGAAGAAGTGGAGAGAGAGAGTTGAGTGTCATCAGCGTATAGGTGGTATTGGAAACAGTGGGAATCAATGAGTTTGCCTAGGGATTGGGTGTAGATAGAGAAAAGGAGAGGGCCAAGGACACAGAGCCTTGGGGAACCCTGACTGAGAGGGGCAGGGAAGAGGAGGGGGAGGAGTTAGGAAGAGAAACATCGAAGGAGCGGTCAGAAAGGTAAGAGGAGAACCAGTCGAGGTCAGAGTCCCGGAATCCCAGGGAGTGAAGCGATTCGAGGAGGAGCGAGTGGTCAACAGTGTCGAAGGCAGCGGAGAGATCAAGGAGGACAAGCATCCCTTTTTTGTAAAAATTCCCAGTAGCTTTCCTTCTTAGAGTTCCTTTGCAATTCCCACTACCAGAAACACTTGGGGTAACTCAGGGGTGCTTAACTCGGCTAGAGGAACCAGTGGGGAATCCCCTTCCATGCGTGAATACTCTCTCCCTTCCAGTAGTTCTGTCCAGCAAGACGCGTTTTGGCAATAAGCGTGCGTGAACACCCAGATCCCTCCAGTGGGGCAAAAGGGAAATAAAGATTTACTAGTCAGGGTCAAAAAGGGTACAAACAGGCAGTCTTGCGGGAAAGAGTAGAATAAGAGTTGGGATTTTGGGCTCAGTGTCCCATTTGGTTCGGCTATCTAAATAGTCCCTGGTTAGCAGTGGTGGTGCACTCCCTAGGGAATATGGGACAATGCCCCTCCTGGCACTCCAGGAGTCGGACTCGCTTCCCTGAGTCCCGATACTTTTAAAAAAAAAAACCCCCAAAAAAACGTGCCGCGGTGAATGTGCAGAGCCAGCTTGAAGAAACTTGTTTAGAGGTAGCAACCTTCAAGGTCAGTGCCTCCAAACAAGGTTCTTCGAGATGGTTCCAACATTTTCACCGGTTGCGTGCGCACACAACCGGTGACTCACATCCCCTCCCTCCTGAAGGCTTCCTAATGAAGGCTTGGGAGGACAAACAGGAGGCGTTCTCCCTTTATGCAGAATGGGTGGCTAGAAGCGCTGTCTATCCCGCGTAAAAGGAACCCTGCAATGAAATAGTGCCGCAGGGAGCACTATTTCATTGCAGGGATAGCCGAGGGCTAAAAGTCCTACCTGGGCGCTGCACACAGGCGACCGGGCCAGGCTACTTGGCTCTGCGGGGGGTGGGGGAAGTTGGGAGCTGCCGCTCAGGCTGCTCTTAGGCTCTCTCCCTCCCTCCGAGTCAAGTCAAACTTTGACTCGAATCTGGGAGGAGGGGGAGCCTAGCAGCCTGAGCGGCAGCTCGAAGCCCAATAAGAGAAGCCAGGGTGCCATCCCGGGCTCCTGCTGCGCGGCCCCTGATGAGGAAATTGCTGGGGGAACAGACTGGGGATGCATTGTGGGGGTTGGGGGGGTTCCACCGGGGAACAGACTGGGGATGCATTGCGGGGGTTGGGGGGGTTCCACGGGGGAACAGACTGGGGATGCATTGCAGGGGGGTGGGGACAGATGGGATGGAATGGGGGGAGGGGGTGCATGGGGACAG
>QEPC01009983.1:5538619-5558069 GCA_003113815.1 Sphenodon punctatus
CAACCTGACAGGGGTCAGGACCAACAAATTTTTTTGTTTGTTTGTTAAGAATAATTTTTAAAAAGACAGTGTGACCGGCCCCCAGCCCGGCCCCCAGCCCACCGGGAATCCTCCCGGTGCATTCAATGGCCAATCCGCCCCTGCTTCTATCCTGCAGTTTCCCCCCCCTTAGCTTCTGTGATCATGACTATTTTAGAGAGAGATTTGTAACTAAGGTTACATCTACAAAACCAGACAGCTGGTTTGTCTGCAAAGTGCTCAGAATAAATTAAAAATACTGCACGTAATGAGTGTGTGGCGCATGCCACTGTTTCTGAGAAGTTTAATCACTAGGGCTGATATTTCAGGAGTTATAGTTATAACATCCTTAAGAAATGTTATAGGGTAGAGTATGTATATAATAATATAGGCTGGTGGCCAGTCTGTAGTTTAGGAGCTGCATGTGGCTCTTGAACAGTTCACATCTGGCCCTGAGTCCTGTGCTGTCTTAATGAATAGTCCTCTGTCTGTATTCATTGCACCTGAGTCTCAGCAGCAGAATCACAGCTGTTCCTCAGAATCTCAGCAGCTACGAATAATTTTGGAAATATATGGATGACTATTAAACCAGATCTAAGCATAATTTTGTTCACCTTAGAGTTGCTGAAATATAGCAAAGCCCATACTTTTTGTAGGAAAATATTGTCTACCCCTTGTTTAGAAGTTTAGCTTTCTGTTCTGATCATCTTGGGTTGTTTGAAATATTTTGTTACTTTAGAGCGGGAGGGGAGGTGCAAAACAAGCTGTTGCAAAAACTATCGTAAAAAATTTAAATGATGGAACTTGTATCCCAACTACCTGAGAATCTAGTTTAATGTTTGGACTTCTCTTCCATTCTTCACAGAACTTTATAATCATTAACACATTTAACTACTGCAGATATAAACAACTTCCTTGGAAACTTGCTTTGAAGCTACTTCAGTAGAAATGTCAATTTTTAAATTGATTCATAAATAGGTCTTGGAGGTTTTTCAGCGAGACCCAATTCCATAGATAGTCTCCATCAGATAAAGATTTAAAAGCATTCATTCTAAGCCACCGTTGTCTTACAAGGAACAGGGGCGGTTTATTTATTTCTAGCTTGATTTAACACTTTAACCAGAATGTCATTATATGCTGACTTCTGAATTTATCTCTGCAACTAAAAACCTGCTGTACACCTAGTGTTGTTTTTGCTGTTGGTGTTTTGTTTGAAAACGTGTGCATCATTTCACACCCTCCATCACCTGATGGAGAGGAATAGGTATGCTTCATGCCACCCCGATTTGCATAAATTTGCATGTTCAGGAAAATTTGTAATAGCTCACTGACTAACTTTGGGGCTGAGCTAGAAGGATATCTGTGTGAGAGGCTCTGTGTACACATGTTTGAATATAAAGGACTGATGATTCAAGCTGAAACTCCGTTTGTTAACAAGTCAGTATTCTCAAATGTGTGTGCACTGACTTTGGCTCTGAAGTTTTAGTTTTAAAGACACTTGGAGGATTCCAGGTAGAAGCAGTGACTGCCTTTCAGTGTGTTAAAGAATCATCTTTCAAAAACACACTCATGCCCTTCCTATCTCTTTTTTTTAGTTTTCATCTTGATTCTGGGCACACATCTCTCTGTGCATGGATGTTACCTTTCTTTGTTCTTTGATAGCGGTACTTATCCCAAGCTTGTTAAAGTGAGAAAAGGTGTCCCACTCCTGCCCCCCAGCAATAAATGAACAATAGATAAGAAAGTTGCAGCTCTTTCTCCTGCTGGATTAATGAACTGCTAACGACCCTCTTTGTCTGCTGATCCCAGAACAAACCTTATACTTCAGGGATCCCTGTCCAAAATAACAAAACTCATTACTGTACTAGCCAAAAAGGTATTGTTAGAGGGTATGTTGTTTTTATAAACAGCCAGGAAAGTTCAAGAGAGAGTCACAAAAGTAACAGATGGAGACATAGGTTGTTTTTAGACAAGCACCTCCGCACCGATTACCCACCAATCACCCACCCATCATGCAAGTTGCAGGGCTGCATAGAGCACCAATGTGCCCTGCAACATGCATGATGGGTGTGGAGGCGCTTGTCTAAAAACACCCATAGAGATCACCTGAATTACTTTGTCCCCATCTTGGGAAAGTTTAAGGTATTCAGAATGTTTACTTTGTAGACCATTAATTGGATAGTTGGAATCCCATCATAACTCATTTTCGTGTGTGCTAAGTGTAGTGATTTTTGGAGCAGAAGCGTTATGCTGGGCTTGTGCAGTTAGTGTGAAATGCTTTGCACCAGGCAATGAGTGTGATCTTGGATCCGTTGGTGTGAAGTAACTACACTGACAGTAGCATGAGCAGGGGCTCCAGCAGAATTTACCTCAGGGGGATGTGTGAAGAGGGAAAGCCCCTTCATTCTGCCCCTTTCTGACGGGATCACCACACCCCTTGGCCATGCCCCCTTTCAAAGTGGCTATATTACTTTTTTAAGGGGCGGCACTTGGAAAGGGATTTGACCATGGTGAGAGAGCCTCTTCACTCCTGCCCCTGATGATAAGGCCCTGCCTGAAGGGCCAGACAGGAGCTGGGGGGTCCAACTCCACTGCTTTGGCCTCGGCATTAAGTGTGAGTCTAAACCATGTGACTGAATCAAGTTATAGGCCCGTCTCACATGAGATGCACCCCATCTGCTGTGTGGGCATGGGGGTACCACCTGTGTGACTGCCATGGGTGGGAGAGCATGCGTGCATGCTCCTATGCTCCACCCACCTCCACCCATCGCCTGCGCATAGAGCAGCCTGCGACAACGGGGGCTGCTCTGTGCATGGAATTCAACTCACGCTTACTAATTTTCAAATGTTACTCTTATTTTTTCAATGATTAATCACTACAGCATACCGTCCAGTGAATGGACTCCTTCAAACTCCTGTATCTTTAAAATCATTTCAGAAATAGAATGGTTAGTCTTTGGATGACGAGGAGGCTTTTTTAGTGATACTGTGAGGCAAATTGCACCTGTCATTGATTTAGAGGGGGTGGGGAAGTGATTGTGAAACTAGCAAAAAGGCAGACTTTTTGGTGGTGGTTTGAGGTACTGGTGGCTTTTTTTATCTACTTCAGTAAGGCTCAGTTCTGTGCTTACTGAAGTCAATGGTGTTCGTTCTGCTGATTTCACCGGGGGCATAAGTCACTAAGGCTGCATTCATGCAATTGGGCTATTGTTGGGGTTATTACTCTTGGGGCAATTACTCCAGAGTAACTACCTCACTTTGCAAATCCCTTTTAGCTTGCTTTTGCTCACGTATAGGTAGGGTGTATGTGTGAACTAAGTAAAAAATAAATAAATCTTGCTTTACCTCCGGTTTCTTCAGGGCTTATAACCTCATCTTTTACCTTTTAATCTCACTTGTGTTGTGAACAAAAGCAGGGTTTAAGCAAATTAAGACAGTGCTCCAGAAAAAGTAATTGTGTGAACAAGTCCTTAGTGTTGCGTAGGTGGGTGTTTCTGCAGGATTCGGGGCCTTTGCTATATCATATTTACATAAATCAAGCAGATGTGCCTACTAGCTTCATACATACAATTTCCTTCTTTAAGTAGCCTTGTCCCTAATGTGACTCTTGCTGTCCAAATCTCCTCTTTGCTCTCTTCCTCCAACCCCTCCATCTGACCTCTCGACCCAATCCCCTCCCGCCTCCTGACCGCCATTGCTCCCACTGTTGCCCCCTCCCCCCCCGTTTTTTACATGTCAATCTCTCCCTCTCCACTGGCTCCTTCCCCTCTGCCTTCAAGCATGCCACTGTATCTTCCATCCTCAAAAAGTCCACCCTCGACCCTTCTGATCCCTCTAGTTACCGACTGGTCTCCCTTCTACCCTTTGCCTCTAAGCTTCTAGAATGTGTTGTCTACTCCCGCTGCCTGGATCTCCTCTCTGCCAACTCCTCCCTGGACCCTCTCCAATCTGGCTTCCGCCCCCTTCACTCCATTGAAACTGCCCTTGCCAAGATCACCAATGATCTACTTGTCGCCAAATCTAAGCACATTTACTCCATTCTTGTCCTCCTTGACCTCTCTGCTGCCTTTGACACTGTTGACCACTCACTCCTACTGGACTCTCTCCGCTCCCTAGGCTTCTGCGGCTCTGTCCTTGACTGGTTCTCCTCCTACCTCTCTGACAGCTCCTTTAATGCGTCTCTTCCCAATTCCAAATCCTCCTCCCTCCCCCTCTCAGTTGGGGTTCCCCAAGGCTCTGTCCTGGGCCCACTTCTCTTCTCTATCTACACCCTGTCCCTTGGCAAACTCATTGCCTCCCACAGCTTCCAATACCACCTTTATGCTGACAACACTCAACTCTATCTCTCTCCGTCTGTCCAAGCTCACCTCATCAACTGTCTCACTGATATCTCCGCCTGGATGTCCCAACGTCAGCTGAAGCTCAACATGGCTAATACTGAACTCCTTATCTTTCCTCCCTACCCTTCCTCTCCCTCTTCCCTGTCCATCCTTATTGATGGAGTCACCATCCGCCCTGTTCCCCAAGCCTGTAGCTTGGGCTTCGTCTTCGATACTCACCTTTCCTTTAAACCTTACATCAATTCTGTTGCCAAGTCCTGTCGCTTCGTCCTCCACAACATTACTCGAATTTGCCCCTTTCTCTCCGTCTCCTCTGCCAAAACCCTTGTTCACGCCTTGGTCATCTCTCGTCTTGAGTACTGCAGCCTCCTCCTTGCTGGCCTCCCCGGCTCTCACCTGTCCCCCCTTATCTCCATCCAAAACTCCGCTGCTAGGGTCAGCCTCACCTCTCCTTGCTTCACTGGCTCCCCCTTCCACAATGCATCCTTCACAAACTCCTGGTGTTCACGTACAAATCCCTTCACAACCTGGCTCCCTCTTACCTCTCAGCCCTAGTCTCCTTACACACTTCTGCACCCACTCTTTGCTCCTCCGCTGCCCCCTCCCTCACTCTCCCTTGTCTCCCCTAACCGCCTTTGTCCCTTCTCCCTTGCTGCCCCCCATGCCTGGAACTCCCTCCTTCCGCATCTTCAAATCCCTCCTCAAAACCCACCTCTTTCTCGACGCCTTTCCTGATGCCTGCTAGAACTTTCCTTCAATATTTACTGACTGCCCTCCCCGCAAACTCCTGCCTAACTACAGCCAAGCCAAGCACGTGCACCTGAGACTTCACATCTGCTTCACGTCCCCTCTCCTTGTCTCCTCCCTCTGTATCTATTAGATTGTAAGCCGTAGGCAGGAACCACATCTATGTTGTTGTTCTGTAAAGCGCCAGGTACACAGCTAGCGCTATACAAATGCTTATAATAATCATCATCATAATAATTAATGTGAGTCCTCTCCTCCCTGCTTCCAACTGTAGGCAGTTGATGACTCACTCCCTACCCAGGCAGTGTTTGCAGGAGGACAGTTCTCAGGCCAGGACTTGGTTGCAGGCACAGCTTAATGACCACTTTCTATCTGTCCAGGCCTTCTTTCCCTTGAAATGTCTTTCCTTGGGGTGCTTGTTCCAGCAGCTTCTCATCAGCTTTTACAGAGGTCCCTTTCCCCCAGCCCCTCTCTCAGCCAACACTTTCCTGCTCCACAGGCCTTTTTTATCCCTCTAGCTGTTGCCCAGCTGCCAATTAGTCTTGGCTGAGCAGCCAGGTAGCTTGTAAACTAACACTTGAATTGCCATTCCAGATTGGGTGGAGGGGCGTGAAGACCCCATGACAGTGTTTAGTTCTTAGTTCACTATCATTAGAGAATCCAAGCGCACAAGCTGTAATAGACTCCTATTTATGGAGTTTTCTGGTTATTCCAGATTGTGTACCAAGCTTACCCTTCCTGATCAGCAGAGGCTCCCAAGTTGTATATCATGAATCCAAGTGGGACCATGATATTAGCAAATAGGACTGTGATTCCGACTAATACTTTTGTTGCTGAGGTTATGGAATTATATTAGAAGCCACTTTTAGACATGTGTGTGGCGCACATGCAGCGTGAAATCACGTCACGTGTAAAAATCCCACAGACAGGGTTTAGACACGACATCTTGCGTGTTATAGCCAGCCGTGTATTCTTTTAAAACCACAAGCTAAATATCTTGATATCAAGGTATCGAGAGCCCAGAAAAACAACGCCCGAAAAACAAAATTCTTAACAGAAATCATTACATTGGCATTTCGGCCTGGTAGTGACAGAGGCAGCATTCCCTATAAACCCCGTGACAGTCACTCAGGACTCTCTTCAATCACATTCAAAGCCAATTCCAGAAAGACAAGAAAAACGTCAGAGCTGTCAGGCTAGTGATACAAGTTCAGCAAACTTTGATATCCTAAATTTGAATGTGCTTTGTTGCATAAATCTCTCTGCTAAAATTCAGAGACGGTAGAGGAGATTGTTGGAAGAGAATGATTGAGCCAAGAGGCTTCCTGATTTGATGAAAATACAGGAATTATATTATTGCCTGCATCTTTACTCTTTGTTGCCATACGTGTATCCTGACCCTTCCCATTACATATAAACAGGAGTATTGTGTCTGTACAATAAGTGGTTTCTAAATGCTTTGCATGTGATCCCATTTTGAGACTTCACGTCTAAAAGTGTGTGGCACACGCACAATGTGAAATCACACTGCCTGTAAAAATCCTGCAGGCCAGGGTTTAGACATGACATCTTGCACGTTATAGCCGGTCGCACATTCTTTTAAAACTGCAAACTAAATTCCTCGATATCGAGATTATAATTTCACACCGCATGTCATTTGTCATCTATCATCTCTGAATTTTAGCAGAGAGATCTATGTAACAGAGCACATTAAAATTTAGGATATAAAAGTTTGCTGAATCCATAAAATTAGCCTGACAGCTCTGACGTTTTTCTTGTTTTCTGGAGTTGGCTTTGAATGTGATTGAAGAGAATCCTGAGTGACTTCACGGGGTTTATAGGGAATGCTGCCTGTCACTACCAGGCCTAAATGCCTATGTAATGATTTCTGTTAGGAATTTTGTTTTTCTGGGATTGTTAATTTTTACTATCTGGGTACTAAAGATACAGCTATTACGTATATACAGAAATTGCTCAAAGTCACCTTGAAAGTGAGCTCTCCGTTATTAGCGTCCAGTTTGCTTCCTAGACTTATGTTCATTTGGGCGTTTAATTCACTATTGTCTTTTTGCTGGTTTTCTACACTGGGTACTGTTAATTTTACATTCAGGAAAGATGAGGAGCCGATAGATTATCCAAGAACGTTTCTCTTTTGGTGTGCAGATGGGTAAGGGAAGGAGGGTTAAATGTTGCATAACACGTCTGCCGAGAGAGAAGTGGCCCAAACCATTTCACAACCCACATGCACACATTTAAGAACAACGTATGCTGCCTCTGTCAGATGCAGCACAGTAAAAACAAAATAGTAACACAGAAAATAAGTTCATATCCCTATCCTGATAACTCTGAAGTGTCCATGTTTTGTTGGAGGTGGCTTTCAATGTGTTTGAAGACAGCTCAAGCTTTTTCAGGACATTAACTAGGCCCGAAATGGTCTTTCTGGTAGAATACGGACTACTATGACTTCACCTTTAGTTGCAGAAGATACCAAGGAATATACCAATCCTTGCTAAAAGGTAGTGATAGAGAACTCTCTCTTGCAACTACTATTGAAAGAGATGAATTAAACTGAGCACATAGTGTGGATTCATTTGTTACAAATACAGTTACCCGTTTCTGTCTTGGAAACATCTTCATGGTAGGTTTTTTTTCATGTTTTTATCTGTCCGTTACTTAGCAAAATGCGATTGTCATTTTTAAAAATGTGGATACCTTCTGCCTTTAGTTTTCAGAAACTGATGGTCTGTCTATCTCACACCTGTTCAGCGTTAACACCAAAAGTTTTCTTTTGAATTTCTCATTGTCAGCTAATTAGGTTAAATGACTTCCCCAAGGCCACACAGAAAGTTTGTGGTGGAACTGGGAAGCAAACCCAGTTGTTTCAGTTCTCATTCCTAAACCATGAGTCTATTATTTATAGTAATTCAAACAAAAGGTCTGCAAATAAGCTCTCCAATCCCTTCTAGAAAGGAGACAATTTTCTTTCATTGTACACCATTTTTGTGAAGATCTGCAAAAATGTAATAGGTTTTAAAGCTTAAAGGTAAAAAAACAACAACCAGCTTCTACTTTGAAATTACTGAGGGCGGAATTCTGAATTCTAGTTACTTTAGTTTTCGGTTAATGATTGATGTTTGAAAAAGAAAGAAAAAAGATGTTCTTTCAATATTTTCTAAAGTTGAAGATTAATCTAGTCCCCAATATATTTACTGTGTGCCTAACTGTGAGGGTTTTTTAGCTCCCCCACCTATCTATTATTTATTATCTTATTTGTTATTTTAGCCCTGTTTTAATATTGTTACATTGTATGTTTTAAATTGTTTTTATTATGCTTTTAGTGTAGTAAGCCGCCCTGGGCTGCTTTTGCAGGAGGGGCGGGGTATAAATCTTCAAAATAAATAAATAAAACTGCAGTTAACAAAGGCTGTAGTTCTAAAAAAAATAAATGTAAATGCTTATGTGTATAACTTCTTGAACACTGTAGTTCCATTTTTGTATTCAACAGGCATGAAAACTAAAGCCAAGTGTACGGTATTAAACGGGTGGATGTAATGCTAAAACTTGCTTGAAGGAGAGATTTAAAAACACAACAAATCCAAAGTAGAGAGTAGTTACATTGTTTTAATTCAGTTGCATTTGGGGGTGGTACAACAGATGTATGTTCGTATTGAGATGCCCTGGGAAGTGACTTAGAGACTAGACTAAACAGGTACTTCCGTTTCTCACTGTTTACTGGAATGTGCCCTAAGATTAATGTGATAAATCGCCTGCATATTTCTCAGGGATAAATTGCTTGGTCCAGTGCTGAGCTGCACATTCATCCTGCCCTCCCTCAGGAACCAAATTTTAATTAATTGGCATTTGGGCAGAAAATTCAAATATAGAAGGGGACTTATGGGGGATTTCCTCTCAAGTGGTGTCAGAAGCAGCTGTCCAGGATTCCAGGGACAGTGACAGCTCTGTCGGCCACAGACAATAGTCTGTACTGGGTTAATTGCCTCAGGACTGCAGGGCATGGCTTTGTGGGCTACATGTGGTCCTCGGGCAGTATGCTGAACACCTCTAATGTAGCCCATAGCTTAGTGAAAGTTGCGTTCTCTAATCCTGACCAAACTGGCTTTTAGAGTACAATCACAGATTTAAATAGTTTTTAATTGACATCAGGCATTGTAGAAATTTCAAATGACATCAGGCATTGGAGAGGCTGCTGTTGAGACCATAGATAACTACAGTCTCTTGTGATTGGTTTTCAGTTTTTCTCGAGAGGGCCAGAAAGCACAGAGTTAAGATTATGTACAGTCAGGAAGTAGCAGTTATACACAGGTCAAGGTGTGGAATAGGATTTATGAAAACAACACGTATGTAACATGCATGTATTGTGTTTTTCATGTGAATGAACAATACATTTGTACTTCTGAAACCATTATGTAAAACATGACAAGTCTGGTAATGGTGGAATTGTCTAGAAACACCAAATCCACCAAGGGAAACATTTATATATGGGGACAGTATAGAGAAAAGTTAAGTTTGGAAAGTAGAAGATAGAATGTGAGCCCAAAACTAAGTAGAAGTTGGGACAGGAAGTGAAGACGATTATAATGTAGATGAAGTGTTAATAGAGAGTACTTGAGTTTACCAGTAGCTGTCCAGAGACCAAGGGAATGGCCCAGAAACAGAAAAAGTGAGAATCTTCTGGGAACCATTAAGAAAGTATTTAAGGGGATGAAGAGAAACCAAGAGAGATTGAGGCATCCATTTTGAAGAGACTTAGACAAGACATGGACTGAGAAACATCGAGAGACCAAGAAAAAAAGAGCCCAGCTATAGACATCTAGCTGTGTAAAATGGCCTTGTGTATAAGGTGATAGGGGGGAATTTATAGTAAATCTAGCATTGTATTTTTTTTGAATTATTTTGTTAGAATTGCACTCTTGGACCTCTTTTTGTCTTGTACTTAATCTGCATTTATAACTATAAATTCTTTTAACCAAGCTTTGGGATGCTTGTATGATAGCACCCCAAACATCCCAGGTTACATACTTGGGTGACCCTTACTTCAATTTCTGTTACTGGGAACGTCTGGGGACACATGGCAGTTACTCCTTTACAGACTGGGACAGTTCTGGAGGGAGCTGTGGCCAGTGGAGACTCTAAATGGGGAAACTGACACCCCATGCACACGTTCAAATCTCATGTTATACAGAACTCAAGTGTCAGAGCTGGATTGCGCAAGAAGTTTTAGTCCCAGCGAGTCAGGAGGGGGATCAGGAGGAAAGACCCAAACCTCCTCATAATTGAAATGCTTGTTTTTCTTTAATAACTACGCATGTTTCTAGGTAGCCTTTAAAATTTTCAGTGTCCATTTAAATAATAACTTGCTTGTTGCAGAGTGTCACTGATGTGGTTAAGAAGCAGATATCTCAGCATGTCACATAGTCACTGTCATTTGTGAGCCACATATTTGCAGATCGGATCTAATCAGATAGGGGGAAAGGGATTACAACCGTAACAGTGTTACATAGGCATGATGGTCTGTACCATATGTACCCTGAGTCGCTTGCCTAGAAGAACCTTGCATCTGGTGGAACTTCCCCTATAGCAAGAGAGCAGGGGTTTCAGAACCTTTTGAAGGCAGTTTGGAGTACAGAAAAACAGCTAATACCATAATTTGGGGAGTAGTGGTTTTGACATGAGTTCTGATTTACTATGGCTTTTAAGTAAATGGGATGATTAGACTCCTGCTTTCCCATTCACTTCATGGTATCATTTGGATTTTAATGTTTCAAGATCTTCAGTTACACATCACAGTCTATGCCCATATGATTAGGATATGTACTCATAAGGTCATGTGCTCCTTCACAAATCCCAGCCTAAAGGAGTCAGCCACCCAAATCCCAAGGAAATTCAATCTTTTTTTAAAATACCCATTTTAAAGATTGGTTTAAATTTTAAAACAACTCCCCACACATCCACACTCACTCCTTTGAAGTACCTCTTCCTGGTTTTCTCAAGGTTAAGACATGTTCAACATCTTTAAATTGATGAGAATATTAATATAGATTAAAACCTATTCCTCCCAGTTTAAATTATTATAATCATTAACTGGTATTTAAGATTTCTCCTAGAAATTTTTCCTATATGCGATGTTCCCCCCCCCCCCTTGAAGATAATCGGTTTTATCTTTTGTGACAAATGCATCTCCCGACAAACCTGGTGGTGTTTTGTTTTGTGGATTTTAAAACTACAGCTCAGTCTGAACTTTCTCAGATGCTACAGAGGAGTATTATAAAAACACTTGCCTTCTTGTAGTCTTATTCCTAGATTCCAAAAGAATATGTGGAATTAAAGTACTTGGGGTTGGGGTGAGACAGAGGCAGGGAAGGGATTGTTATGTGGACTTGCACCTTGCTAAAATTATTCTTCACTTACAATTAGCATTACAATGTTGCTTTAGCATCCATTCTGAATACAAAATAAAATTCAGTTCAGTGGCATATTATGATTTTCTTGCCTCTCTTCAGTAGATTAAAACAACCACTGTGCTCACTGTACACATTTTAAGATGGTGTGATAGCTGTTACTTAAAGGTACAGCTGTTATCCAAATGCACAGTTTAAAAGATATTGGTGCTGTTTTTGTGTGTTGATTGCTGATGGATGTATACTGAAACAATCACTGATCCTAGCTTTCATTTGTTGACATGTATTGCAGTATGCCAGGGTTTGGATCCCTGATTCAGAGGAAGTCTGGAAGTCAGCAGAGCTTCTTAAAGATTATAAACCAGGGGATAAAGTCCTCCATCTTCGACTTGAAGAAGGCAAGGTAAGTATGTGTTGACACTAGGTCAGCAGTCTTTGATATTGCTTGGAGGTTATGGAATGCTAACTTTAAATAGCAAAATTGAAAATGTGACTAAATTTAGGTATGTGTAGTTAGTTCTATCTACAGTTTTTAAGCATTGTCCCTTATGCATAATTGTAACAATAATATATGGGCAATCAGACACACTTTGTTTGATTTTGCTTATGTTGTTCTAAGCTAGTAGAGTGATGAACCAGTTATGAGAAATCTGGAGATATTTCCTTTTAATGTAATGTTCATATTTAATTTTCAGGACGTTCAGTATAGCCTTGATCCTAAGTCCAAGGAATTGCCCCCCTTACGAAACCCTGATATACTTGTTGGTGAAAATGACCTCACGGCACTCAGTTATCTTCATGAACCTGCTGTTCTGCACAACCTCAAAGTTCGCTTTATAGACTCAAAATTGATTTATACCTATTGTGGTAAGTACATAACTGGGCTGCCTTACAGCTATGCGAGGGGCAAAACACCACCACCGAAAACACCCTATATAAAGCAAGTAGAGGCTAGGTATTGATATATGCATCTCATTGAAATTAAATCAAATCATACCCTAAGATGTGAAGTTTTTGTCCAGTAGTTTTAATTGACTCAGTTTGATAGCTTTTGGTCAGAAATGGTCTGTATAAATAGAAGGCAGTATTGATTGCATCAAAGAGAAATGAAAATCAGAAGATACAGAATCAATCTGCTTCTAACTCCTAAAAGTCTGAGATTACAATGTAGGTTCAGCATTCTTACTATTCTACCCTATCCCTGCTAGGAGAAAAAATGTTGATGTTTCTCTAGAAATACGTACGGTTAACATGCAGTTTACTAATCCTCTTTGCTTTCTAGATTGTCTTCCCTAGCAGTGGCTAACCCAGCATAGGTTGTGTTGAGGGTATAAGAAGCCTTTCTTTTTACAGTGTTCGTTCAGTGGAAGTTGTAGGCAGGCAGGCAGGTAAATATTTATTATTAGTTTTGCAACTCTCACAGTTTACAAAAGGAAATTAAAATATTAGACAATAAAACACAACGTATAGCAGACCTAAATAAGATTATTTACATAATTGAAACAGGTTTAAAATTATCATAAAACAATTCAAATTCTTTTCTTGTCCTGTCAGCATTTAAAGCAAACATTGTGACAGAATATATAACACAGATTTGTTACCTAGAAGAAACTTAAGTTATGCTTTTTCTGGCCGATAGACATATTCATGATTCAAATAAAAAGATACAATCCAAATAGCTCATGAATCGGAATATGAAGAAAATGACAAAAGATTCTAATGGTCCACGATTGCAAGGATGTAAACAATCTTTACTTTGTAAAATATTTCATTTAAAAAAAAAAAAAAAAAAAAACCCTAAGAAAATGCTGTTCTTGACAAAGGTGACAAAACCTTAAACGAGGTTCAAATTCAAGGTTGGATTTGGCTGATAGATATGGGGCAATTCGTGAAACACTAATGGTTGACAAATCCTCTTGTATTGGGAGATCTTAGATTCTCTGCTGCACTAATAAAGACAAGGTGTGATAAACTGCTCATCAGCCTGCCTTTCCTTGAATATTTAACCACACCATCTAAATTATGTTTTAAACTCTGCAGTAATAAGTTTGCATTAAATAGAGTACTTCATATGTCAGTATTTCCTCTAACAAAAAGCCCAGCTTTAAATATGGTCTAGGGAGAGCAGCATAGATTATTACCTGAAAGCACAACTGGTCATGATGATATTATTTTTTCAGCCCAGATTAGAAAGAGATACTACTGCAAAATTTCAGGAAAAATGTTACTCTTGGGCTATTACCATTTACACCAGCTGATGATGATGTAATCCGTGGTGCATAGTTGAACGTTCATTTGCTTTTACAAAAATTAGCAGCATATCTTTCTCTTTAAGTTTACACTAATACTAGTTCTATTTTTCTTAGCACAGCCCAGTGCGTGGTACAGAATCTGGAACATGTCTAGCCATCTTCAATTACCATTGTTTGTGGCTGCAGCAAACAGTATGAATTTGTTTACTTTGTTGCCCTTAGCTATGCTTGATTACAAATTAGAATGGGCTGGCATTGGGGAGAGAATCTCATCTTGGGCCAAGAAACTCTTTGACATCAGCAAACCATATTATGGTGGCTGGTATTTTGAAGGAAGAGAGAGATTTCTATTGGGCATTTCCTGAGAACCCCTTGCTCAGAACCTCAATTGGCGCAGAACCAGTGGTAGCTGGTGTTTTTTGAGGCTGGTGGGGTAGTGGGTGAGTTGAACCTACTGCCGGTGGCTTTGCCGCTGGTAGGCCAGTGAGCCTAAGGGCGGAGCCAGAGGCAGCGGTAGGCCAGTGGCGTGGCTTAACCCAGCAGCAAGGAGTTCCCAGGGTTAACATTGGCTGGATATTACATTATTTAATGCTGGGAGCTCCTTGCTGCTGTGTTAAGCACTCCCGCTGGGGGATAGAGAGCCCTCTTACTGGGGTCCCATCCACTCTCTCTTTCCCACTGGGTCCAAATTAACCATAGCAGGTTACAAAAATAGATCACATTGCCATCGCCTACCTTTATTCTGAACCCTCAAATCCTCAATTTTCATGGCATCTTTTTCATTTTCTTCTCAGAAGAGAATGGAATTTACAAAATGGCCTCTCTACTCATGCTTGGGAGGGGAGAAGGAAAGCAGCAATGCATCATGCAAACACAGAGCAAGCAAAGCAAACCATCTTAAGGCAACAATATTATGTGCAGTCCTTAGCACACCATAGAAGCAGCAGCGGGGATTTCCACTTGTCCCCCAAAACATGCTACACAGCTCTGTTGCAACGTAAGAGGTAGTTTCTGCTGCAGCTAAACACGGAGCATTCATGCAACGACTAGCCATTAGTGAAAAAGCCTGCCACAACATCCCACCAAACTGCAATGGGCGGGGCCATTTTAAAATGCAAGGAGCATTTCAGCAAAGATTAGAAACCCTTCCATCCAAGCCCCTAGGTCCCCTACCTGTAAAACAGAAAGCAGACAGTTTGTCAAAAACAGCCAAGAAAGAGACCAATTTTAACCAAAAGTAGCCATGGCCAGTGCGGGCACCAGAAAATGGCCACGGCTTTTGCACATTGCTGGAGGACTTTGGGAGAGGAGTGGGGGAAACTAGCATTGCACATGCAAACACGAACACAGTAGCAAAAACAAACCAGATCTTAAACCAACAGAACCATATTATGTGAAGTCTTAGCACACCACAAAAGCAGCAGCGACGAACTCCACTTGTTACCCAAAACATTCTTCACTGTTACAGCTCTGTTGAAGCCCCATTTTCCTCAGCAGCCCCCTTAATCCCCAGCCTCATTTTCACCAATGTTTCCCAGAAAAATAACTTAACTCACCAATGGAGATGTGTCTTATGCAGGTCTAGCAGTAGCATGGGGTAACAAAGCCACAAACAAGCCAGGCCAAGCAGCAGCCAGGCCAGCCGGCACTCTCTCTCTCTCCACCAAAATGGAGTCGATCACCCACCACACTGAAAGAGGAGCGCTGTCTCTTAACCCCACCCTAGGGGGTGGGGTACAGGCAGGCAGCCTGAGCCCTCGGCAGCAGTAGCAGCTGTGCACAGGCACACACTACCTGGGCGTTTGAGTCTCCAGTCCAGACAGTGTCTTCCACAGCAGCCCATAGGGCTCGGTGGAACACTGCCCCCACTGATGGGAAAAGCAAAGTGCTTTTCCCCGTTCAGGCAGCATGGGCTCTTAAGCCCAGCCGCCCAAATTGCTTTTGTAAAGTTTTGTCTCTTAAGGGACTCCATAGAGCAGGCTCAGCAGGAGGCACTGGCCCCCAGCCCCTCAGCTCCTGCCTGCACATGTGCCCAGGGAGTCACAACACCACCACTAAGCACTCATCTGTTTGCTGAACTGGAGGATTCAGAGCAAGTCTGGAGAGGGTTGCTGGCTCCCCCCCCCCCCTGCCCCCCCCTCAGTGCCTTTGGGACTCAGGTGAGGGGTTTTTTTCCTCTTTTTTTTCTTTTTAAAAGCATGAAGAGCGTGTGGAGGGGGATCAGGCCAGGAGGGGTGATGCCCCTGGTGCCCTGCAATGCGCACTGCCCCTGCACAGAACAATTTCTTTGCTAGATCCTTATTAATAAAATTTCTCACTGTTGTCACTGTTGCCACTCTGCCTTCGATATTAGGAATGAGAACCCTAGTGTGGGCTGGCTGTTAACAATTTCATGACCAACTCGTCAGAGCACAGTCATTGGCCCTTGTTACACAAGATCTGCTGCGTGTGCATGCATGGGTGCCACCCGTGTGACCTCTGTGGTGGGTATGTGGGCGAGCATGCTCCCACGACGCACCCATTACCCAGTGAAAAGGCAGGTTGCTCCGTGTGTGGAGATGGGTGTGCGCCCGTCTGCACCCACTTCCCTACCCATCGCCCCCACAGCGGTACTCCACTCACCACACACCGATTTCCCCCCATCTGTTTAAAAAGGGCCATTGACTTGACCAGTATGCCAGTATTGCATTGTACTGGTTGCATGTCTGTACTAACTGGCTATCACCGATGGAGCAACACCAAGTGAAACAACCATGGGAAACTGTGTAAGAGTCTAGTATCAATAAATTTCAAGGGTCTAATCCTACAATGCTACTCATTAGCACAGTCAGTTCCTTTGGTTTTAGTGGGGTTGTGTCTGCTAGTGAGTGTTTCAAAATCAGGCCTTAAAATACTTTAGGCTCCAAAGTCCTATTTTGTGTTTGTTTTGACATGTTAACACACTCTCATTCAACACCAATTTAGAAGCTTTAAAAAAGATTTCATGTGCTACTTCTGTTTTGCAAACATGATGATTTCTTGTTTTCCTTAATGCTCCATCGAGTGTTTGTTTTGCTGCCTGTATACCAGACCTCTAATTTTCCCAATATGTCTGGGAAACAAATTACTGAATTTGGAACATCACTAGAGGACATAATAACAGGGTTGAAATGAGATTTTGCCAAAATGGGAAATCGTGTTAAAATTCCAGTTCCTGATACCATCTCAGTCAAATCAAGAATCTCTTGGTACTTGATAATGTCTCGACTGACATTTTGTTTCGCAATTTACTGATTTTCTGCTTACTGGGATCCCATTTACTGCGTTGCTGTTTATTGCTTTGCCATCGGTTTCAAATCCTACAAGGTAGTACCGACGCAATACCGCACTCCGTTTCCCTTGTACTTCCTTGTCACTCATTGGCTGGTATGAGGATTTACTAATTAGCAATCCAGTTGCAGATTGGTCAAAGCAAAGGGAGCAACATAGAACAGCAATTCTGATTGGAGGCACTGGAGTGATGGTTAAAGGGCACTGGTGGGAGGTTAAAGGGTGGGCTGTTCGCACAGTGATTTGCTCTGAAATGCAGAAACAATAAACCTGGAAGTAAAACGGTACCGTCAGCAATGCAGTAAGCAGTAAATTCATGGTAAATAGTATGCAGAAAGTTGGTAAATTGGGGTGGTATCTTGCAGTATTGGGAGAATTGCGAAATCTCATCGGTGTCGGGAAATCTATCACAGTTCACGATATGGTAAAATTTCTCATGACAAACAATTTAGCAGCTCATTTCAGCCCTACAATAATATGTATCAATATAAGGCAGTTTTGTTGCTTGGCAAAACTGTTTTAATTCCTGAAGTCTCAGTTGATGACATTTATTGGATTAGTGTGTTAGATTTAATAAATGGAAGCATGTGTATCCAAATTCCTTATACATGCCTAATATTTCAAGTGATCAAAGTGCCAGTAAATTAAAGTTAACAGAATAATGAAGCTTGTAGGAGTCCCAAAACTAGCTAAAACCCCCAAACAAGTACATTTCATCTTCATGAATTTTTTATACTAGTAGTAGTGTACTTGGGACCAAGTTTTCAAAAGACTTGAAATTCTAAATTTGAAGAATAAATTAATACTAGTATTATTATCAAATGGCTGCTGTTTATGCACCATGTCTAGAAAAGAGACATAAATAAGCTTGGCCAAAGTCTTTAGAATGTCTGCTTGCATCTGAGGATAGCCCCAGAATGCCCTGGGGCAGAAAATCCCGGACAACACAGCCCAGGTCAGGTTGGGGCACTGACCTGATGTGACCGCAGCCATGGAGCAGTCCCGCCAGTTGCACTGCCTGGATATGGCAAGGAGTACAACAGGTGTGCGGGTGGCCAGCCCCATCCACAATGAGCTCCCATGCCCCACCCACCATTACAGGCAGCCATGGTGGCCAATGAGGCACAATGTTGGGTGATTTCAGATGTGACAGGCGCCCGATTCACCACAGTGGATTCCCGGTGGGGGTGAACCGAACAACCACCACCCCCGGGCGAATAAAAGCCCCGAACAGACGTGACGGGACCGGGACCATGGCAGGGAATCGAGCCGGCAGATCACGGGCCGGGGCAGCGCAACAGACGTGACACCGATTCTCGGCCGCGGTCAAAACACCCAGAAACCACCGGGCAGGGGCGGGACACAGACATGACCGCCTGAGGGCAAACGAAACCAAAAGGCACACAAGGGAATGCCCACACAAGGGAAACGGGAAGGGAGAGGGAGACGAGCCAGACAGGTACCACACACAACAGACACACAGACAGCGGGGCCACAGTGGAACACACAGCACACGCACACGCCCAGGCGCACACGCACACACAGAGAGAAGGGAAAGGAAGGGAAGGGGGACACGGGCGCCTGGACAACGGGCACGGGGGGGGGCCCAAAACAGGGAAGAGGGGGGGAAACTGCAAAGGGGCAGGGCAGGACACAGGCAAAGGCAACCACAACCCCTACAGCAGAACTGCCCGCATGGGCACCCCCCCAGCAACACAGGCAGTCCCAGAACGGGGGGCCCCAGGAGCTCGGGACCAAGACACAGCAGGGGCCCGCAATGTACAGTGAGCCGGCCGCGAACAGTCCAGGAGGTACACGTAGACCCCACACCCAGAGAGGGGCCGATGGAGGGCAGGCAGGAGAGCCGGTGCAGCGCTGCAGGTCCAAGGATGCACACAAACCCCCGGAGGAAGGAGCGAGGGGCAGTCCGGGGGTCCCAGAACCCCAAGGTCACACAGGCACCCAAGGGGGGGCGGGGCGGGGCAGCAGGTGGCAGCGCTGGCGGGTGGGGACCTTCCGCTGGACACAGGCGGGGCGGCGAGGCCATGCAGAGCACCGGACCCAGGCACCAGGGAAGGCAACCACAGAGGGGAACCCCGGGTGTGGAGGCAGACTGGGTGGGTGGGGCTCGGAGCCACAGGCAGGGGCAGCAGCACCCCGGGAAGCAGGCAGCACAGCAGCACGGCAGAGACATCAGGGAGGGAGCAGCCAGCGGAGACTGGCCCCCGGGCAGGGGCGGGAGCCCACACGGGGGCAGACCACCAGCGGACCAGGAGGCACACTGGGACTCACAGCCAGCTCCTGGGGGTCACAATGGGCCCAGGGGCCAAGTGCCCCCTCCCGGTGAACCAGGTGGGGCCAATGG
>QEPC01009983.1:5567831-5606418 GCA_003113815.1 Sphenodon punctatus
GCACTTCCGATAAGTTTCTTGGTGGGCTTAAGGCCACCTCCATAGAGAGAGGTCTTGCTATTATGGAGGGGCTAGACAAGGACATCCTCCCCTGGGCAATCTCCCTAACTGGTCTGACCTGGGAGTTCCTCAATGAGTGATGGACAGAATAGGGGAATTCCTGGTCGCTACCTGATATTACATAAGGGGATCCCAGTAAATTGGATATGTCCACTGATGAAGGAGGATGCTCCTCCTCTAGCATTGTTCCCACTTCCATGCTTGTCCCCTGCAAAGGGAGACAAGGGGGGGGGAGTGTTACCAATGTATGGCCCACCAGAGAGGTTGGAGCACCTTGAGAATTTGAGGAATATTTGGCCTGGGCCTTTTTTGGGGTTGTTAGGAGGGGGCCAGCCTTAAGTTCCCCCAACTGGATGTACAATGCCTCTAGGCGGTGGAGGAATTGGGCCTGGGGAGAGCCCAAGGGTCCATGAGCTGCTGCCGGCTCTGATTCAGGCTCTAGCTCCGGGTCCAAATCTAACGGCTTCGCAGGGGCTGGGTCCACGCCCATACCTCTTCGAGGTGGGCGTGTGACCGGTAAAGGTAGAGAGGGACCGGTGGCCTGAGACGACTCGATACCAGAAGGATGAGAAGGAGTGTTTGCCGCCAACCTCTGCCTTCTAGCGCTAGAGTGAATGGCAGATGTCTGGGGGGGCTTAGCCCCAGCCGCTCGAAATGAGCGTATGGGGGCTTGCCTAGAAACTACTGACACTTCCTCCCTACCCTCCTGCGTCAAGGCCATGTGGTCCTGGGTCCTCCCTCTAGCCTGGTTGGGAAGCACCTGGTACACCCGACTAATTGCAATTGCTCGGGCCTCAAATCTAGGTCTGTGCTTTATAAGTATCGGGGGGAGTCTTAAAGAAGTAAATGTGACCAGGACAACCTGCCTGTCTGAAGAATTTATCAGGTGGTCTACTGTTAAGATATCTCTGCTAGTAATCACCACCTTCTTAAAAAAAGGTCTAAGATGCTCAGCTACATCAAGTGGGGAACCCCAAATGGGGGGTCTATGGCCATGGAGGGGAGAAATAGAAAAAATTAAGGACGAAGGCAACTGCTCATAAGACTCGATCGTCTCTGAGCACACAATGGGGGGAGGTTCAGGGGGGGTTGAGTGGAATTGGCTTGGGGGTAGGGCAGGAACATGCTCCTGCCAGGCTGTTCTACCGGTGCTCTCGTTCTGGGGTGGGGGGGGGCCTCATATCTGCTTGCCGGGGTCAGGCATCCTATCCTGATCTTTCCTCTGCAGGAGCCCTGTCATGACATCCAGCCTATCTTGGATTAGTGACATTTTACTAAACATAAATTTAAGAGTCTCGGCGGTGAGGAGAACATGATCTGTCAGGAAAATTGCAAGCTTCTCCCCCTGCTTAATTACCAATTTCTTGGGTTCTAGTTCAGCAGACTCCTGCTAAAACGATCTTTCTCTAGGGGAAGCATCCAAATGCGTGGAGCTTAGGTTAGGGGGGCCCACCAGAGGTTGGAAATAATTAGAGGTGGCGATAGGAGCCGTATTATTCTTTGGCTCTTCATTAAAGCTTGCCATCTCTCTCTCTTTTTTTTTAATAGTACAGAAACTTTAAACTGAAGTCCCTGAGTCATCCTTATGAAGTCAGGGCTAATGGAAAAACACTGAGTTCTTTGTATCCCAGAATTAGATAGGTGTGTCTAGACCAGTACCTTGTAACACATCTGATGCTGGGAACCTTCAAATTCTTTCCCAAGAGAATTTGCTTATGTAGAAAACTTGTTTTTATTTTTTTGTTAACTTGACATGTATAACCCATGGCAGGAATTAGTCTTTCATAAAACTTGGATGTTTATTCCAAGCATTAGCTCCAGAATTTGCGTCTTTTTATTTTCTATGCAAGATTTTCCAGGAACCTCATCTCATAATATTTGGGTTCCACACCGTCCTGCTGCTTTTCCCTGAAAGAGTGGTTTTCAGTGCTGTAAAGAGCATCATAGATGTAGATTGTTGGTTAAATTTGGATTCTGCGTTAAGATCTAGAATGTGAGTAAAGATAATTTCTCACCCTATGCATCTTTCAGTAGCATGTAATCCTTATGTAGCCATCTGTTGGCCTGTGGAACCATTCTGAGATAGTGAGTTTACTCCCCGCACCCAAATGAAATAACTGCACCAGAGTAGCATTTCTTTCTACCCATTGGTAAGCTTTTGAGTGCATGTTGTTAGGACTCGGTTTAAGACTGCTTCCTGGAGGATGGAATCCCTAGAGAAAGGAGACTCTCAATTTAGCTTTCTCAACGGATGGGCCTTTTGAGAGTAATCCTTATTCATGAATGAAAATGCAGAGGAGACAAGACCTTCTTGCACCATGCTTAAGGGAGAAATAAAGTAGATGTAGCTCTCTCAGCACCCCCCCCCCCCTTTTCTGTTTTGTGACAGCTTGTGAAACAGAATATGAAAACACTGGCTTAGGAGGCAGTGTAAGGAGAGGTTGGGAAAATAAGAAGGAAATGGTGCTCAGATGCTTAAGTGATGTGTGATATAATCATGGACCGTTTCTCCCCAATGGAGAAAGCACAGTGAACATGGGTCCCTGGGTATAATTAATGAGGTATAATTAAATGTTTGGAAAGAAAATAAATAATTGGAAAATGGAAGATGCAGTAAGGGTTAAAAAATATTGGTCCTGTCATTGAAGAGTCTCCTATAACTGTAGATGCTATAGATTTGTATGCCCTATAAAACAAGTCCATAATTATTTCTGAGCACTGACTGGACTGTCATTCAAAAACAGACCATCCTTCAATAGAAAGTTTTATTCTTAAAATAGAAATCTATTGCGGTGTGATATGATGTTACATACAAATGGCCGTTACGTCTGACGATAAGTGTCCCTCAGTGAGGCCTTGCAACTGAAGTGACGACAGCTGTTCTGTACCAATTCTTTGTGCAAGTCACAACAATTAGAATTCAGTTGGTAGTAGATTGCAAAAACATTAGGTTTACAATAAAAGATGAGAAGTTGCATCTCTACTTATCTTGTTGCCAAGGAAATGGCTTCTTATCAGCAAGCATCAAGCTGATTTTCTCTGAACCCCCGTGATCTTCTTAACAACAAAAAATGGAGATGTGTGTTTCTTCCAGTCAGTTGCTTCTGAACTGCAGGGTGCAGATTTGGGGCTGAACCCAAATTGCTTTGAAGTGAATGGGATTCTATATTGGTTTTTGAAACAGAGTCCTCATTCTCCTCCAGATTAAACGTTTATTGAATATTTGAACAAAATATGCCTATGGTATGCCTACCTTCCTCCCCCCGCCCTCTCTGTTTGCATTCTTTGCATTCATTCTTTATTTAACAGGTTCTATTTTATTTCTTTTGTAGGTATAGTTTTAGTAGCCATAAATCCTTATGAGCAGCTGCCTATTTATGGCGAAGATATCATCAATGCCTACAGCGGCCAAAACATGGGAGATATGGACCCACACATCTTTGCTGTGGCTGAAGAAGCATATAAGCAAATGGCCAGGTTTGTTGTTACCTTGTTGAAGGTTTTGAAAGACCAGTCTTTGTTCAAATGTGGTTTTCAAAATTTCAAGATTATAAACTTGCACTCAAATTTAGCAACTCAAAATTAGCAAATGAGCACTCTTTAAATGCTTTACAGATTGCACCCATTGAAATTGTCTGAAGTTGGATCAGTTCAACAAAGAATCGTCTCTCTTCACTCTGATGATCTGGAGTTGTGTTTGGACCAGTTTGTTTACTTATACTATTTTCAGATTAAGACTACTTTGAAAGCACAACATAGAATCCATGACTACTCTTGACCAATAGACTCTGACTTTTAAGAAAAAGATAATTGCGATAAGAGTACAATTATTTTAGATAGTATTCATGCATAAAAGAAAGTGTTTAGTGGATAGATATTTAGGACCCCAGGGAGACTCTTTTTTTGCATGTATTGAATGTAATTTTAATTGTTTATTACCAATATCCAAGTAATGGTTAAATGGTGTATTTCAAAACGACAGTGAAATCTTCCAGCAAGGTATTTGCTATAGAACCTTTTATTTGGCTTATGCTAAGAAATGACAGCGCAAGATAAAAATGCAAAAATAAAGTTTCTGTTGTACATAGAAATGACAGCCATCTACGTTCAAGATGTAAAAAGTGTATTTCTTCTGTGCAGCTTTTTTTAAACATCAACAGTTCCTTTTCTGTATAAAGACTGCATTTGGCATTGCACTGAAAAATCAGAGGCCTGAAGCCGAGACCCAAAGAAGACATGGGAGAGTTGTGTTCTTCTCATGTCCTTGAAGCTTAGAGCCAAATCATATGGGTTTATGAAAAAAGCTCAGCAACCAGTGTTCCCTGGACCCCACATAGTGTAAGGCTGGCCCTGTTTATAGGTTAAAATCGTGTTTGTAGTGTTTGTAGAATAGTGTTTGTAGAAAACAGATAGGAGAGATTAGAAGAGTGTGCATGAGGATGAATCCTTGTGACTCTTCCAATTTTGTTGTTGTTGCGGAAAATAATTCTTGAACCAAGGAAAACTAAGCATTGAAATTGGTTTGTCCCTACAAGCATGTGCCAACATGAGAAGCCTTTCAGGTTTTAGCCCAGTCAGTCACTTTCATTCTGGTGCCTGTGTTTTCCCCAGTTATCAAAATGGGTAGTGTCCTAACCTTGTGGCGGAAAGACAGGTATATTGAGTACAAGGCTATTCAGTAATGAATCAAAGTATGTTTATGTAGAAGGAAACTAAAAGCAGCAGTTGCGAGAATTAAATGTCTTTAAATGCTGTGGAGACTATTTAAAAATACCGTCTTGGAAGCCCAGATTAAGAGCGCGATCCAGCTCGGCCCTACCACCAACACAAGGAGCCTTGTGCTGGCGGAGGGCCAAGGAACAGCAGGCGGCTGGGAGTGGGGTGTGTGCGGGCACCGGCGGAAGCAGTGTTCTGCCGGCCAGATGGCCACACCCCCTCTGACGGAGTGAAGGCCACACACCCCACGTCTGCAGTAGGGAAGGGGGAGCAGCCCATGGAAGGGATTCTCTACCCCATGGGCGTGCCCCACAGTGGGAAGGCCCACCAGCCCCCCACATGGCAAACAGAACAGCCGCTAGCACAGGCTTAATCCTGCTCAGAGCAGGACTAAGGCCCATGCAACTGTGAGGAGATGGGTACCAGAGAGGTACGGGAGGGGGAAGGGTCTCATGGGGGACTGCCCAGGGCTCTTGTACCCTAGGGTGCTGCGCTGCAGGGTTCAGGGACTAGCCGGGCAGGGGTGCAGGGGCTCAGGAGGGTCAGGGCACCCATACCCCACCTCCTCCATCTGCCCCCGCATGGCGCAGGGACTGGAGGTGGATGCGGCCCTGTGGCTGCTGGCGCAGGTTTCCCCTGGGCCAGGGCTTAGCTGGATCGCACTCTAAATGTATTCCACAATTTAAAAAAAGGTAGCGAAAGGATCAGACATTTGCCAGCGTGGCTAAACGATGAGGTGAAGAAAACTATTGGAGTCAAAAAAGCATCCTTTAAAAAATGGAAAGCTAGTCCTTATGAGGACAATAGAAAAGAGTATAAGCACTGGCAAATTAGATGTAAAACGTTAATAGGCAGGCCAAGAGAGAATTTGAGGAGAGATTTGCTAAAGAGGCAAAAACTAATACATTATAAGCAAGTACATTATAAGCAAGAATCCTGCTAGAGTGTCAGTTGGGCCATTAGATGACCTTGAAGTAAAAGGGGCATTCAGGGAGGATAAGGCCATTGCAGAGCAACTGAATGAATTCTTTGCTTTGGTCTTCACTGCAGAGGATGTTGCGGAGATACCCATGCCAGAACTGTTCTTTTGTAGGTGATGAATCAGAAAAGCTGTCACAAATCAATGTGAATCTGGAAGAGGTTCTAGAGCAAATTGACTGGGGCCAGATGGTATTCACCCTAGAGTTCTAAAGGAACCCAAATATAAAACTGCAGGCCTACTGCTGGTAATTTGTAACCTATCGCCAAAATCTGCCACTGTACCTGAGAACTGATATTTAAAAGGGGTCCAGAGGTGAACCTGGAAACTACAGACCAGTGAGCCTGATGTCTGTACAGACAAAATGGTGGAAACTATTATTAAGAACAGAATTATTGGGCATTTTGATAATCATGCCTTAATTGGGAAGAGTTAACGTGGATTTAGTAAAGGGAAGTCATGCCTCAGTAAACAGAATTTTTTGAGGGTTTAAATAAATGTTGTTTGGGATGAGCTAGTTGATATAGTGTGTCTGGATTTTCAGAAAACATTTGATAAGGTCCCTCATGAGAGAGACTTGAAGAAATTAAAAACTCATGGGATAGGAGGCAGTGTTCTATTATGGACTTGTAACTGGTTACAAGATCAGAAACAAAGACTTAGAACTAAATGGTCAGTTTTTACAGTGGAGACAGGTAAATAGTGGAGGGCCCCAGGGATCTGTACTGGGACTGGTGCTGTTTAACATATTCATTCATGATTTGGAAAAGGGAGTAAAGAGTGAGGTGATCAAATTTGCAGATGACACAAAGTTATTCAAGGTAGTTACAACACGAGTGGGCTGTGAAGAATTACAGGAGGATCTTGTGAGAGAGGGTAACTGGGCATCTAAATGGCAGATGAAATTTAATGTGGAAAAGTGCAAAGTGATGCACGCAGGGAAAAACAATCTAAACTATGTGTACACAATGCTGGGCTCTAAGTTAGGAGTTACCATGCAGGAAAAAGACCTTGGAGTCATTGTGGACAATGCATTGAAATCCTCAGCTATGTATGCGGCGTCAGTCAAAAAAGCAAACAGAATGTTGAGAATTATTTGTAAAGGGATAAAGAATAAAACTGAAAATATCATAATGCCTCTATATAAATCTGTGGTGCGACTGCACCTTGATTATTGTGTGGAGTTTGGTCACCCCATCTCAAAAAAGATACAGTAAAAATAGAAAAGGTACAGAGAAAGGCAACAAAAATGATAAAGGATACGGAATGGCTTCCATGGGAGGAGAGGTTTGATAGGCTAGGGCTTGGAGAAGAGATAACTGAGGCGGGATATGAGAGAAGTTTATAAAATCATGAGTGGTGTGGAATGAGGACATAGGGAGCAGTTCTTTACCCTCTCAAATTAGAGCTAGGGGGCACTCCATTAAACTAACTGGCAGCAGATTTAAATTTTAAAAAAGGAAGTATTCCCTCTCCCCCCTCTCATCATTGCACAATTAACCTGTGGAATTTGTTGCCAGAAGATGTGGTCAAGATCAGTAGTGTAGCTGGGTTTAAGATTGCACACGTTTCTGGAGGATTGGTCATTTAGCAGCTATTAGCTGGGTAGGTTTTAGAGGACATAACCTCCTTAATGTCAAGACCTGGAAGTGAACACCGGGGAAGAGATCGCCCCATTGTGACCTGTTGGGTACTACTTCCAAATGACTGAGATTGGCCACTGTCGAAGACAGGTGCTGGACTTGATGGACCATTGGTCTGACCCAGTTATGGCACCTCTTATGTTCTTAATGTGTTTCAGAGACGCATGTTAACCTCCGTCTACAGCCATTTCAGAAGACTAGTACAGCATAGTGGAAAACCAGAACTGCTGTGGTATAGGAAATGCCAATGTCTATGTAGCAATATGTACCTGTTGGTTTCTACTAACTGTGTATTAGATTTGGTATTGTATCAGATATTGTATTTGGTATCGGAATGTGTGACTTAAATTGCACAACTAGAATGACTCGCATACTTCGTACGAACATCTGGGCATCTCATTTCTTCTCAGTATTTAATGGATTAACCCTTACAACAGCTCTGTAAGGTTGGATTGTATTATGTCGACTTTGTGGATGAAGAACTGGAGCAAAAAGATAAAATGACTTGCTTGCAGGAACTGGTTACAGAATCAGAAATATTTATTTATTTATTTATTTATTTATTAAAATGTATCTCTCTCCCTTCCCCAAAGGCTCAGGGTAGTTTACAAGAACAAAAACACAAAATAGAAAAAATATAATAGAACATCCCTAAAAATCCCTACTCACTCAAAACCCCCACCCATCCAAGCTCTATCCCAGCCTGCCAAAACTCTGCCAAATAACGTTTTAAACTTCCTCAGGAATATGCTCAAGCTCAGACTTTGGCAGAGCTCCGGGGGAGGGGAAGGGAGTTCCAAAGTATGGGGGTAGCAACCGGGAACATCTCACTGTGGTACCTTTAACTAAAATTGGCCAGGCTCTGGTGCACCACGGGGAGAAGGGAGTTCCGTAATACTGGGGCAGCAGCTGAGAACACTTCTGATGGGACCTTGTCATATGGACAAGATTGGCAGGTTGTACCTACAAGACAGTGCTCTCAGACAAATGCAGGGGGCACAGTGGAGCATGGAAGGAGAGGCGGTCTTTCACATAAATGAAGCTGTTTAGGGCTTTAAAGGTCAAAACCAGCACCTTGAGTTATGCCTGGAAAGCTATAGGAAGCCAGTGCAGACTATAGAGCACAGGTGTAACATGCTCATGGCGACCCACTCCTGAAAGGAGCCAGGCCACCACATTCTGCACCAGCTGCAGCTTCTGAAAAGTCACCAAGGGCAGCCCCATGTAGAGTGCATTGCAGTAATTTAGCCTTGAGTTAAAGAAAGCATGGATGATGGTGGCCATATCTGAATCCGAAAGAAAGGGCCACAGCCTTCTTACCAGATGGAGTTACTATGGAGTTTTAGTGTTACTATGGATCTGATCCTAGTCCCATTGTAATATAGTGCTTTACTAGTCACAAAATCCGATCTCTGTAAAGTAACAAATCAAGGCATTAACATTAGAATTTAGTTAAAGGCAAGGATGTTGATCCTTTTGTATGGAAGGTTGAATTCCATTTTTAATTTTGGTCCATGGACTGGTGTGTTCATTTGGGGCTCCATGTTCCCTTCAATTTAAAGTAAAGCTAATATTGCTGTCAGTGGGAGGTTTACACAGAATCAAAGATGGAATAAGGCCCTTTCCACAGTGGCTTAAGGCTACAATCCTCAAACCACTTAATTTGGAATCCCCAATCCCATCCCATTATCAAGATTAATTTTTTTGAAATCTTGGCCTAAATGTTCAGTTACTTTTATTTTTATGTCATTTCCTTATTAGTGGTACTCCCATCATGACCTTGAGGAAAATATTGTTCCCTTTGGATCAGTGCTGTTCCTGCCTTTTGTATTTTTTTTCCACTTTTTTCATCTCTCTTCTTTCCTCCCCTCCCCTCTGTTTTTAGTTGTCTTCCCTACCGTAGTTCTGAATTGCTCAGTCGCTCACAGGGTGGTTTACTTCCACTGTTAAGATATACAATGGTATAGTTCTTGCATTTGAAAATATTGTGTTAAAGAGATAACAGTTTAATGAGATACATGGTAGATCAGAAGTTCCCCCTGCCTTAGAGTTAGGGCATTTTTACATGAGACATACCTCCCACAAGCGGACAGTTAAACCCATGAATTAAGTTCACATCTGAATGACTCTCCTGCATTTCATGTGGTAATTTCTGCTGCTTAATCTGGTTTTGTCAAATCTCGACATCGGCGATTTACTAATGCACTTTCCAAAACCCGCACCATACATGTGCAAATTCATGTTTCTGCCAAGCGCCGTCTTAAAGCCATAGTCAGGTGACTGGAGAAGTTCTCTGCTCTGTGAACTGCACCTGTGGTTTGTGCAATATCATGATGTCGGAGACCAGCAGCAGCAGTTATCCTGTCAGCCGTTTTGTGTTCATGCGTACGTGCCTATAAATGAGGCAAGATTCAAACCAAGCATGCTATTTTATTGTTACTGCGCAAGAGGGCATGTGCAATGCATGGCTTCCATTAACAGTTGCACTGACAGCACTGGGGTCAGACCAATTCCCTGCATTGCACCTCTGCAGAGAGAGACACCTTCATTGACTTGTGGGGCGATGACTGTGTGTAGTTCTGTTTGGGACGATCATACTGCAACGTGGATGTGTTCAAAACCTGGCCAAGGGCATGGAAAAGTGTGGGCACTGCATCCCTGACAAGCTCTATGCCAAGGCAAAGCTTCTTCAAGGGGAGTACGAAAAGCCGAAGCTCCATAATAACAACTCTGAGAATGACAGAAGGAACTGGGAGTTGGAAGATTGCCTGAACAAGTTCCTGAACCTGAGGGGCCAGCTGGTGTGCCTGCTGCTACATGGGAGCAACATGATTCGGCATGTTGACCAAAGCATGGAGCCGGAGGTGGTAAATGAAGAGAAGGAGGGCTCTGCCACAGACCCCAATCCCTGAGGTACAGACTGAGGAGGAGGCTTTCGACCAGGCCTCTGAGGAACCATCATTCCTGCTGGACCTGATTCCTGTAGAGCAGGATGTGGATGAGGATCAAGAGGGACACCAATCTGAGGTGGTTCTGGATACTCAGCCAACAGGGGTTCATGAGGAGCCCCTGAGAAACTGAAGGTATAGAACTATGGGTTCCCTGTGTGTGCGTGCTTGGCTGGTTGGATGGGGGAGACAGTGGAGTTCTACATGGTGGTTATTGGGTTACACAGTTTGAAGTGCATCTTGGAGGGGGCTGGGATGTGGGGGTTTCCAAGCCATGTGTACAAGCATTAATAATTTTCATTCTGTTAAATTATCTCCCTTTTTTTGGTTCACTGCAGGCAACATAACCACAGTGGAAGTACCACTCCCCTGGTGTCAGCACCATTCACTTGGCTGCTCAGCGCATGAGAGACATGAGGTCTTGCTGAAGGTGGATGAGGACTTCCATGGCACGGGAGCTCACCAGGCAAACAGACCATCTTTGATATCACTGCCAAACTGTGCACCTCCCATTCGATCGTTGGTCCAGGAACTAGGGAACTTCTGAGCTGAACTGTGGGACATGTTGGAATGTGATCCTTGTGAAAGGAGGCTGCATAGGAACTCCCAAATCTGAATGCAGAGAACTTGTTTTTGAACTGGAAAGGGTGGCCTCCATGGTAGAGGGAACTGAGGACTGATTGGCCTCTCCCATTCCCGTTCCTCCCTTGTCTGGTTCGCTGGTTCCCCTCTTTCCCCATGCCCGCTGCTCCCTCTGCCTATGTACCGCTTAGTCAAGGTTTTGCTGAGCCTTCAATGTTAGGTGCTGCTGCAAACTCTAAAATCCCTGTCTCAGTTAGGTGTAAGGGCCTAGCGGGAGCCATGAGAGGGCTGCATCACAGAGGGTTAGGGTTCTTGCCAAAAAGTTCTCCCCACAGTAGGTCTGATTTTTTTCTTTTTTGCATTTACAAGGTTTATCTGTACTAGTTGCACTTTTGCACCATTGTTGTGTTAATAAAGCATTCATTGTTGAATCGTGTGTTCCTTTCTTTGCGTGAAGAACTCATGGGAACCATTCCAGCTGGTAATTGGGGGAGGGGGGCAAGGAACGGTAAGAATGGCTGTGCTGCGTTGCGGGGAGGCGGGAAAGAATAGTTTGTGTGGTAGTGGTGTTAGACCTCAGGTTGCAGGTGGTAATGAGGGGATTATAGAGGGAAGGGTTTGCCTGCTTAATGGGGGAGAAGGGAGGTTTTGGAGGAGGAGCGGGGGTTAGCTGCCAAGGCAGGGTGGTAGATGGATTGTACACAAAGGTGATAGTATGAGTTGGGATGGAGAGGCATTTACCTCAGCTGAAGCACACAGCTGAAGTGAATGGAAACATTGTTGTCATTGGGGAACAGGGTTACAGGGAGTGGGAGGATGATTCTCGAGCAGGTGAGTCACATACGGCAGGTGTCTTGCAGGTTGGGGAAAGGGGAGATACTAAAAAGGACACCAAATGACTATAGGATTGCATTGACTCTTTCCGAATGGCCCTAGGAATGAGTCATTCTGAATGTCCATCGGGATCTGTGAAAGCATGTTCAAGGCAGATAGTGTTTGGACCATATCACACAAAAGGTACACACTAGTACCTGTTTAGAAACAGTCCCCATACCTCTCCAAAACACTACAGATGCACATGAAGCTCCCTGTCTCTAATTTCTGTAGCAATTCCAGTGCATTCCTATGGCCTTTGGAAAGAACTCAATGCTCTGAAAATAGGCGAGTTGTGGGGGAGAGGTGGGCAAGAGTGGTCTAATATCTTAGCGCTGCAGTTTGTGGCTAGGGGCAATCAACCTTGGAGATATTTCTTTGGGGCTGCACATGGAAGCTGGACCTGGGCCGCAGTTCCAGGAGGGCAGGTGGGGGTCTTCTTGGGTCCCCTGGAGGTTCTCAATTCTCCGCCACGAGGGCCTGATCCGAAAGAAGGCTCTGCGGCCTCCTGGCAGCTCTTGCCAGGATACCCTCTGCCCTGGAAGGACAGGGGAGTCTGTTGGTGGGGGGGGATCATTTCCTAAAAGTACAAAGTGGGTATTTGGGGAATTTATTTATTTAAAAATTTTATTTAACATTTTTTATCCTGCCCTTTCCCGAAGGCTCAGTGTGGCTTCCAAAAAACATACAATAGAATTAAAAAACATTAAAATACAATTACCAAAAAATAAAACCAACCCTACCCACATGAACCTCCCACCTAATCCCTATTCTCGCCCACCCCAGCACCTCCCTACCCTACAATCTTCCTCCCTAAACCGCACCACCCAATTCCATCCACCCCCTATCCCTGCCTGCCAAATGCCTGGCCAAACAAGAAGCTCTTTCATCTCCTCTGGAAAATGAGCAGGCTCAGTTCAGGTGGACCTCCACAGGGATGGAGTTCCATAACACTTGGGCTGGCACCGAGGATGCCTCTTTGCATGCCCTTGTGGTAAAAACTTTGCAGGCAGTTGGTACCTGCAAGATGGTGCCCTTGGCCGACTTCAGAGCCCATGGCAGAACATAGGGGAAGAGGTGGTCCTTCAGAAGTCCAAGACGTTTAGGACTTTATAGGCAGGGCTAGCCCTACGCGGGGTGGCTCGGGGCGCTGCCCCAGGCCCCACTGCTGAGGGGCCCCCACACTCAGGGTCCCCAGCTTCTGGCCTGACAGTGGTCGGGAGCTGGGGACCCAGAGCGTGGGGCCCCCCTGGCCGAGTTCGACTCGACTCCAACTGGCAGGCAGCGGAGGGGGCCAGCAAGAGTGAGGGAGAGGCAGAGGCCCCGCCTCTTCCTCACTCCATGGGTGCCCCCCCCTTCTGCTGCCTGTCAGTCTCGGCCAGGGGAAACCTCCTCCTTGCTGACCTCCCACGTTCTCACCTGTCCCCCCTTATCTCCATCCAAAACTCCACTGCTACTCAGCCCGTCGCTTCGACCACATGCAGCCTCTCCTCTCCTCACTTCACTGGCTCCCCCTTCCTGCACGCATCCTTCACAAACTCCTGGTATTCACTTACAAAATCCTTCACAACCTGGCTCCCCCTTACCTCTCAGTCCTAATATCCTTACACACTCCTGCACTCACACTCCGCTCCTCCTCTGACCCTCCCTCGCTCTCCCTCGTCTCCCCTGCTCCCCTAACCGCCTTCTTCCTTGCTGCCCCCATGCTTGGAACTCCCTCCCTGCCCACATCCGCCTTGCCCCCTTCCTCTGCACCTTCAAATCCCTCCTCAAAACCCACTTCTTCCTCACCGCCTTTCCCGACGCCTTTACTGTCTGCCCTCCCCGCAGACTCCTGCCTAACTGCAACCAAGCCAAGCACGTATACCTGAGGCTTCGCATCTGCCTGAATGTTATTTATCCCTTGTCTCTCCCTATGTCCCCTCTCCTTGTCTCCCCGTTCCGTGTCTACTAGTTTGTAAGCCGTAGGCAGGGACCGTGTCTACCTTTATTATTCTGTAAAGCGCCAGGTACACAGCTGGCGCTATACAAATGCTTATAATAATAATAATTCCCCCTGACTGAGACAGCCAGGCCGCAGAGGGGGCCAGCGGAACATCCGATGGCGGTGGGCAGCGCAGTGGCAGATTTAAACTGCTGCGGTGCCCGCCCCACCTGGTCCACTGCTACGGGGCCCAGGATGCCGACGCCACGGTGACGGATGGAGTAAGTGATCCCGAAATGGCTGGGCTTGGGGATGGACGGAGGGGAGTGCTCCTCCGCCTGTCCCCGAGCCCAGGCCCAGGTAGCGTGCTGCCCCCAGACCGAGCTGGGGAGCGCCCCTAAGCCTGCCAACAATAGGGCCCCACTTTTGTTCCCTGCCCTGGACCCCACATAGTGTAAGGCTGGCCCTGTTTATAGGTTAAAACTAGCACCTTGAATTGTGCCTGGAATACTGTTGGCAGCTAGTGCAGACTCTAGTGCACTGGTGTAATGTGTTCACGGTGACCCGCCCTCAACAGAAGGCGGGCTGCCACATTCTGCACCAATTGCAGCCTCTGAACAGTCTTCCGTGGCAGCCGCACGTAGAACACATTGCAGTAGACTAGCTTCAAAGTTACAAAGGCATGGATGGCAGTGGCCAGTTCCGGATCTGATTTAAAAATAAATAAATAAAAATAAATAAAAGGGGTCATAGCCTTCTCACCAGATGTAATTGGTGAAAGGCACTCCTGGCACCCACTGCAGCCTGGCAATCCAGGCTCAGCAGTGACTCCAAGAGCACCCCAAGGCTGTGAACCTGAGTGTCCAAGGGGGGCTGAATCCCATGAATAACTGGTTCCTACATCCCCCAGGTCATCCAGCTAGCCGTGGTCTTGTCTGTATTCAGCTTCAATTGGCTCACCCGTATCCAGTCGCTAATGGCAGCCAGGCACTGGGTAAGCACCAAGACTGCAGGACCTGGGTCAGATGACAAGGAGAGAGAGAGAGCTAGGTGTCATCAGCATATTGATGGCACTTCACACCAAATTTCTGAACGCTCTCACCCAGCAGCCTCACACAGACACATTGAACGGGAGTGGGAACAAGATGGAAGTGTGTGGAAGCCCCCCAAGGGAGCTCCTGAGGGAACAATGAGCCACTGACCATCACCAACCTCTGGGTTCTCCCATTCAGGAAAGAGTGAAACCACTAAAGGGTGGTCCAATGCACCTTGGTCCGGTCCCGCAGCTGTGTCAACAACATCCCATGATCCAACTATATCAGTGACCACCAAAAGAGCTGACAGATTCAACAGGGTACAATGTCCCTTGTCGATTTCCAAGCGTAGATCGTCAACCAAGGCCACAAATGCGGTCTCAGTGCCATGCCTTGGTTAAAAACCTGACTGACATGGGTCTAGAAACCCAATAGCCTCAAGATGCGCCCAGAGCTGAGAGGCAACCACCCATATAATAATAAATAATCTTTATTTTTATATAGCACCCCCTCCCAAACTCTGGGTGGTTTGATTATTATTTTTTTGTAGAGTTATGTATTTTTTTATCTTTTATATGTTTTTTTATTTATGCTTACATATGTTGATATTTTATTTTGTAAGCTGCCCTGAGCCTTTTGAGGGAAGGGCGGGATAAAAGTTCAAATAAATAAAATAAGTGGTATCAGATTTCAGTTTTTTACAGAAGATAACTATCTATGTAGACTAATTTGGCAAACATGACATCTTAATGACAAAGACTGTTACTTGCACATGGAAGCAGGACTTCTAAGGAATTAGTGTGGTCTTTTTAAAAATTGGTTGTGTGATATTTCTCAGAAGTATGATGCCCTAATAGCCCAATTTACAGGTACTTAGTACCCCTCTAGAGCTTTTTGGAGGCATTACAAGATCTGCATAATAGGACCGCAGCTTTTAATTACCCTTTCTTACCCCTTTCTTTTTAGATTTTGAAGTGTGTGTTTATAATTGTGGAGTTTTTATGAAGAGGAGAGGAACATTAAAATAGGGTAGATATTGTTGTAAGCTGCAATAACATATAGGGTTTAGTATTTTCAGTTTTACAGAAACAGACATTTTATGGTTCATTGCCTTCCTTTCTCTACTTGTGCTACATAATCAGAGTATATTATCCAGGCATTTTTAGAATAATCATTACCTTTATAAATATTTATTTTGCTGCTCTGCTGCATTTTCTTCCAGGATTATAGAGACTTCCTGGTACTGTTGAGATCAGCATTTTTCAATTTCAATAAAATAACTTGGCTGTTGCCTGCTGCTTCTGTAGCACAGCCATCTAAAGGACCTTCACTTGGGAAAGAACATTTGGAAATAGAATTGCATAATGAAAGATCTCTTTAATACCCAGTAAATCCCTGCGTTAAAGGGACACTGTCAAATATTCCAGCGCCTGAAGTGTTAGGTTGGCTTTTATTTATATATATATATATATATATATAAATATGAATGATATGAATAGATACTTTTCATTAAAATGTTAAAATCTGCTTACTTTGAACTGAACCATTCCCCTCCCAAAGCTCGTGAATCAGCTCATGCTTTTGAGAGTTTCCATTTCACTCAAAATTTCAGGGCATCAGATTTTTGTGATAGACTGGTGCTAAAATCTTAAACATTACTCTTTCAAAATGATTCACATTACTACCATAGCAACCATCTTAGACAGGTTTTGCATGTGGGCAGATTGTATTACTATTATTCATACTTAAAATTATTTTATTTTATTTTTTTATATGTCGGTATATACTGGGAGGAAGTGGCACTCTATCGACCAGGGGTGAAGAAACGATTTTGACTCAGGGGCCATGATAATTTAAAATTGACCAGTGAACCAGGCCAAGAAAAATGTGTGAGAAGGAAGAGGACACATGGTTGAACTCAATCTTTTACTCTCTCTCCTTCCACATGCTGTACATTCAGCCTCTGGTCCCTACTACTACTCCTGCATTCCCCACTCAAAGCCTCTTTCCCTCAGAAGCCCCCGCAGCTGGTGGAGCCCAGTAGAGCGAGCTACTGGAGCCTGCTTGCAGAGAAAAGGGCAACATTCAGCAATGCTATCTGCTATCCAATAGCTGGACTTAGAGGAACTCTCCATGGAACTGTCAATAAAGTCAAGCAGACCAATTAAAGAGGGATCCCAGAGCAGCAGTAGTGGGTTGCATTTACAGAGTTGGGACTGAAAATGGCCCACAGACAAGATGTTCCCCACCCCTGCCATAGAGATGATGAGGAGGAAGTTTTGCTTGCTCTGTCTGGGTATCACCAGACAGAGAGCAAGAGAGGAGAGCTCAACATGGCCAAGACCGAACTCCTCATTTTTCCTCCCTCCCCTTCCTCTCCCTCTAACCTGACCATCTGCATCGATGGGGTCACCATCCATCCCGTTCTCCAAGCCCGCAGCTTGGGCTTCATCTTTGACACGCACCTCTCTTTTAAACCTTACATTGACTCTGGCCAAATCCTTCCGATTCGCTCTCCACAACATTGCCTGCATTCGCCCCTTTCTCTCTATCTCCTCGGCCAAAATCCTTGTTCATGCCATGGTTATCTCTCGCCTCTACTACTGCAACCTCCTACTTGCTGGCCTCCCTCGCTCTCAGCTGTCCCCCCTTATCGCAATCCAAAACTTCGCCGCCAAGGTCATTCATTCTGCCCGTCGCTTCGACCATGTGCAGCCTCTCCTCCTCTCCCTTCACTGGCGCCCCCTTCCTGAACGTATCCTGTTTAAACTCCTGGTTTTCACGTTCAAATCGCTCCACAACCAAGCTCCCCCTTACCTCTCGGACCTAATTTCCCTACGCACTCCTGCACGCGCTCTCCGCTCTTCCTTTGTCCCCTCCCTCGTTTCTCCTGCTCACCTAACCGCCTTCAACCCTTCTCCCTCGCTGCCCCCCATGCCTGGAACTCCCTCCCTGCCCACATCCGCCTTGCCTCCTCCCTCCGCTCCTTCAAATCCCTCCTCAAGATCCACCTTTTCCTTGCTGCCTTTCCCAGTGCCTGCTAGTCTTTCCCTGTACACTTACTGTCGGCCCTCCTCTGCTGACTGCTGCTACCAACCTCTTTGTAACCAAGCCAAGCACACGCACCTGAGACTTCGCATCCGCTTGAATGTTTGTCTGTCTTCTCTCCTGTCTCTCCCACTGTCCCCTCTCCCTGTCTCCCCCCCCTTTGTCTTTTAGATTGTAAGCCACAGGCAGGGACTGCGTCTAATTCTACGTTCTGTACAGCACCAGGTCACACGACTGGCGTTATATAAATGTTTATAATAATATAATAATATCACAGGTCCATTTTGCCACGTTGCAGGCAAAGCCCAAGGGTCCTACATGTGATTGGGGACTATGTGGAAGTAGTGGAAGTTGTCATTTCCTCTTCTGGATCACCAGTAATGAAGCCAGCCTCCATATAGGAACGCTCTGTATGAATTTTATGTTGAAAAGTATTTTAGAAAGTTCAGGATACGGCTATTTACTTGACCAATTGGACTTTATCCTTTGTCTCGTAGGTTTTGTGACAGATGCTTTCTAGATGATCTCTCTTTATTCTTACTAGATTTTGTAATTTCAAAAAGGACTAATTCTCCACTACTTCCTCCTTTTAGTGTCTTAAGCAAGAGAGGATAAGCAGATTTCCCTTCTTCCTACAACATAGTGGCAGTAGACTTACACCAGTTTCCCCTGGAGTCTTGCCCAAAGGCTGGGTTTCTAGGATCTCACTGCAGCAGTTTCTTGTGTCAGGTACACAATATGTAAAAGGGTTGTGCTGGTAAGCTTAGAACAGAAAGAAGAAAATGTTCTTCATTGCTGAAGGAGGAGTGTGCCTGTGACTGTATAAGGGAAGTGTAACTTGTCATGTGTTAGGAGTCTTTGCTTGCAAATTGCTCATGTTTTTCAAGGGTATAGCCATGATTCATCCATTCCTGACACAGTGCAGGATTGCCATCTCTAGCAGTTTGTCCCTGAGATTCCTATAGGACAAAAAAGGAGTTTTGTGGTCAAACCGCAAGAGGTAGCAACCCTAATGGTACCTATGATGTCTTGTTTGTTTGAGCCAGAGACTGTCCGCAGGAAGCAGAGAGGTTAAATGTGGGAAGCATTGGAACCTAGAGTTCAGATGAGGTGTCCTGCTGGAAGCCATGCAATAAGCTTTAGCAGGCTATTGCGGCAGTGACCTCAACAGGCTAATCCCCAGCAAAATCACTTTCCTTTTTGCTGGCTCATCTTTGTGCCCCTCCAGAACACAATCTGTCATGATTTTGCAGCATGTGCTGACACAGATTAACTACATTTTTATGTGTTTAGTTTGCTCAGAGAACTTGTTTGTTCATTATCACTTGGCATCTTTACATTCTAGAGTTTGTTTCAATCCTTGAAACAATTAAAATGGTGAGTTTGCAATTTTTAGTGCATACGCCATCTTTGCAACTTGTATGTGCAGTTTTTGCCTCTAAATCCCCCCCCCACCCCCCCAAGTTACTGTTTCACAAAAACACAGTGGATTAATAGTCCTAAAGAGCTTCAGTTGTTCATACCAAAAAGGGCATCACTCAGTCTTCAGCAAGTTTGAAGTGCCCATTCTCAGGCCAATGCCTGTCTCCAGTGGTCAGCAGCATCAGAAGCCGAGCAGCTTTCATGGCTCACGTTATTTCCAAGGTCATCTATTTGCAATATAAAAAGTAAACTTCTCCTTTACATTAAGGCTTAATGCTCCAAATGGGCATGTAGTACAACGGTGCTTAATGCCTACATAGTGCGTCATATCTTCCAAGCACTTTACAGCCATTAAATAATCATGCTTCTTATCGGAGTGTGTGTGTGTGTGTGTGTGTGTGTGTGTTTGTGTGTGTGTGTGTAATATATATATTACACACACTTAGCTGTCCCATATCAGCATTTTATCAGGTATATCTTTTTGCCATTTGAGAGCAAGAAGTGGGAACCAGGAACTCGTATTCCAGCTGTACTGGTTCAATTACATTCTTTCTGTCCGAGTCTCCCCTTTTGTAATAAACGCCTTGGGAGATGAACCTGTCCCTATCTAGTGATTGTACATCAACAGGTACATTGATGGCGCTATATAAATAATCATGCACAACCCATATCAGCATTTTTATATAATATATATATATAATATATATAATAAATATGAATTATAAAGAGAAAATGACTGTAAACAGAGATTTATTGATTAGCTGAACATTTTGGCTTCCGCCCTCATCAGCAGCTCAGTTGATTTTTGAAATAAAGCGTTTTGTGAGCACAGCTGACAGTTCCTAGAACTCTGAGGTTGGAGAGAGTTCTAAGGTCAGCCAAGGAATGCAGTAGCACATACAAGAAAAGATAGGGGTTCATGTGTTATCTTCTAATAAATTGTAAATTTATTGTAGATTTATAAATGTAATTAACATTTTATTTTATTAACACTGTGACAATTGTGTATCTTCTGTCCTCCAAACCTATTTGGCTAATAGCCATTAATGGACCTATCCTCCAAGAACTTATCCAATACCTTTTAAAAACTAGCTATACTAGCAGTCTTGACTACTTCCTCTGGCAGTAAATTTCACAAGTTAATTGTGCACTGAGTGAAAAAAATTACTTTCTCTTATGTTTTAAATCTGCTGTCAGTTAATTTCCCCTTGTTCTAGTACTGTTAGAGAATGTAAATAACCGCTCCCTATTTACATGTTCCACACCATTAATGATTTTATAAACTTCCGTCAGATCCCCACTCAGTCATCTCTTCTCCCAAGCTGAATAGCCTCAACCTATCAAGCCTCTCTTTATACGGGTTCCTTTCCATACCCTTGATCATTTTTGTTGCCCTTCTCTGTATCTTTTCTAGTTCTACTAAGTCTTTTTTGATCTGGGATGACAGAACTCTACGCAGTATTCAAGGGGCAGTCATGCCATTGATTTATATAGAGACATTACAATATATTCAGTTTCAGTGTTGCTTCTATGAAAGGTAAAGTGCTTTCAGGTCAAGAAATGAGCATGCAGGGCAAAAGGTGCCGTTTCAGAGTAAGGCCACACTTTCAAAATGTAAGTCCTTTCAGCTCTTGGTTTGAGTTCCATAAAGGCAAAGGAGTGTGCACCAATATGCAGTTTCTTTTTGCATGAAAGCATACTGCATTAGTCAGTAATAACTCTTAGCACTTACATGTTGCTTAGCATGTTAAAAGTGTCTTGCAAACATTACCTAATTAATCCTCGAACTATGAGGGAAGGAAAAAAATATATTATCCCCATTAGACTGGATCCACTCTACATGCAAATACAAGCAAGTTATGTAGATTTCATCATAGTGTTAAAGTAATTACAATATGTCGACACTACAGAACTACGGGTTGGGTGTGAAAGGGTTATCCTGTCCAAGGTTTAGGGAGACTATCTGTCAGTAAGGCTCAGAGAACAGATACTGTATTTCTGTGCCCTCTCGTCCAGTCATTCGGACGAAGGGAGCATTCTCACCGGCCACTAGGAGGCAGCAAAGCACTTTCAGCTGGGCATGCGTAGGGAGAGCACTCCCCCGCCTTCCTAGTTGAAAGCTTGCCTCTGGACCGACAGGACGTAGCAGCAGGGTGCTCCGCACCCAGAGCACTTTGTGAACAAGATCCCTTTGAATTCTTCAGCTCGCACCGGGGATTCCGAGGGCGAATCCTCCCCTCTGCGGCTGGAGAAGGGAAAAAATTTCCGGAGCCAGCTCTCGAACACGGATCGGTTCTGCCGGCGTGGGGATCCGCCTTGCGCGATACCCTGCCCAGATCAGCCTCCTGATGGCTGAGGGCACTAAAACCCGCCGGGCCGCCGCTGTGCGAACCGTGGCCAGAAACGAAACCACTTAAGCGGCGAGGGAAACCGAAACCAAGGTTCCCGCTCTCCCTGCACCTACGCAGGCAGCTCAAGACGCCCAGCAGGAGCGCGAATCCCCGATGGAACAGGAGGAGGAAGACGAGGAGGTGACCTCAGCTGCCTCCTCTCAAGTAGGGGGACCAGAATGTTTTCCAGCAGGCCGACTCATCCTCTGAGGAGGACGAGGATTCAGACGGGGATTATATCCCTAAACTGAGCCACAGCTCGTCTGGAGCTTCTTTACACAAGGCCTTTGAAAAAATCATCAAGGCTCAATGGAAACACCCCACTAAATCCTTTAAGTTATCCAGACCCCAACAGGCCCTTTATACTTTTAACAAGCATAGCAGCCCCATCTTTGCACTCCCTCAGGTAGATGCCGTGGCGGCGGCCCTCGCCCGCCAATCAGTTTTCCCCATCGAAGGGGACTTCTTGCCCAAGGACCACACCGATAAGGGCCTGGAAGTAGGTTTAAAAAAGCGCTATTAGGCCCTGGCGAATGTTCTCCATATGGTCGCCACTACCTCCTATGTGGCTAGGGTGGTCATGAAGTGGTTCAGAATGGGCAAGGATCCTGAGCTTTCCCAGGCACAGTCTTGAAAACTCGCCACCAACGTCACCCTGGCCCAGGTCTTCCTCATGGACTGCTCTATGGATATTCTCACGTGGGCAGCTAAGGGGATGGCAGCTAATGTCGCAGCCAGGCGCAGGCTGTGGCTCCGTTCCTGGCGGGCAGACCCGCATGCCAAAAACCTCTTGGTGAACAGCACCTTTAAGGGAGGCAAGCTGTTCAGTCCAGCACTGGACAAGGCCCTTGCCGAGGCCTCAAACAAGGACAAAAAACATACCTTGAACCAGGAGCAAACCTTTTTTTCCCGACCCTTCAGCAGATATCAGCAGGGTCCCCGATGTTCTCCGTATTCCACGCAGACCTCCTGGAATTCATCCTATCGCAGTAGGAGCCAAAGAAGCAGAGGGGCCAAAACCAATAGGCCTGTGACACACCAGTACACCCACCGCTCCAGGTCCCTGCAAAGCAAGCAGGAATCCTGACTACTCCGCTTCTTCCTGCCTCGCCTCGCCCAAACTTGGCGCCCGTCTCCTCCACTTTGCTCCAAGGTGGGTACAGGCAACAACAGACGCCTGGGTCATACAAACAGTAACGAGGGGCTACTCGATAGAGCTAAGATACACTCCACGAGACCTCTTTTGAGTATCCCCTCGCTCACACTCCCCCACCAAGCACGAGGCCATACTTTTGGAAATCACCAGACTCCACCGGGGGGCCATAGAGAGAGTTCCCTGGCACGAGCAGGGGTCAGGGCTGTACTCCATCCTCTTCCTGGTTCAGAAGAGTTCCGGGGAGTGGAGAGGGTCCTCGACTTGAAGCGCCTCAACAAAGCCATCCGCAAATAGCGCTTCAAGATGGAGACCCTCACTTCCATATCCCTCGCCATTGCCAGGGACAATTGGATGGCCTCCCTCGACCTAAAGGATGCCTACTTACATGTCCCCATTCTGCCTGCGCACAGGAGGTGGCTCCGATTTTGCTACAACGGGCAACACTGACAGTACCGAGCCCTCCCCTTCGGCTTGGGGTCAGCACTGCGCACGTTCACCAAACTCCTCGTGTCCCTCATTGCGAACCTCAGGCTACAGGGGATAGCTGTTTACCCCTATCTAGATGACCTCCTTGTCAAAGCGACGTCACGTCAAATTGCACAGTCCCACCTGTCTCGCACCAAGGCATACCTTGAGAAGCACGGCTTCTTAATAAACGTAGACAAGAGTCATCTCACCCCGATGCAGCGCCTGGAACACCTCAGAGTGGTGTTCGACACTCTGCAGGACAGGGTGTTCATCCCAGCTCAACGACAATTCAAGCTGCTAGACCTCATCAGGAAGGTTCGAGCGCCCCAACGAGTACCTCTCCTTACCTTGGCGTCACTCTTGGGGTTGATGGTATCCTGCATTCGCCATTTCCATTGGGGCCGCTTCCACCCACGCCCCCTTCAGGCCCTGGCAATCTGCCATTATTAACAGTTTTCTGATCTCCATCCCGCTCAACCACTCCATCCTTCAGTCTCTGCCATGGTGGGAACAGCTGGACTGATCACCCGAAGAGTCCCTCTAACGGATCCTGAAAGGGTGATTCTAACCACGGATGCCAGCCTAGTCGGGTGGGGAGCCCACTTGTCCACCCACACGGCACGGGGTTCCTGGACGGCTCACGAACAGGGACACAGCATCAACTGGCTGGAGCTCAGGGCGATCCGTCTCACCATGGTCCATTTCACCCCGCACCTTCGAGTGCAACATGCATTAGTCTTCACAGACAACACCTCGGCCCAGGCCTATGTCAACAACCGGGGGACTCAAGATTTCCGTCCTCCACGAAGAAGCCAGGCATCTTCTCAGGTGGGCGGAAGCCAATCTACTCTCCCTCAGAGCACAGCACATCAAGGGGCAAGAGAATGTGGAAGCGGATTGGCTGAGTAGGCAGGAGATCGATCCGGGAGAATGGACCCTCTGCACTCAAGCGTTCAACCTCATAGTTGCCACATTCGGACAGCTGGTATTAAACCTGTTCTCTTCCATCAACAACAGCAAGACACGCAGGTTTTTCAGCAGGAGCCCTCACCCCATGGCAGAGGCATATGACGCCCTCAGCCACCCCTGGCCCTGGGGCCTTCTATACGCGTTCCCGCCTTTCCCTCTCCTGGGGCGCACCATAAACAGAGCCAAAAAGCTGCAAGCCTGGGTCATTCTGGTGGCACCATTCTGGCCACGCAGGCCTTGGTTCCCCGACCTCATCAGTCCGTCACGAGGGAACAGGATAGATCTCCTAGTCACTCCGGACTTGCTCTCGCAGGTCCCTCTGTGGTACGAACAGCTCGGCTTCCTGAAGCTGACAGTTTGTCTGTTGAGTCCTCCGCACTCCTAAGCCTGGGGTATTCAGCTCCAGTGGTCCAGACTCTGCTAGCCTCCAGACGTACGTCTACCAGACGAATCTACCAATCCACATGGACATTCTTCGTCAGATGGTGCCATTCTCACCTCATTCCCCCTTGTGCCCCCTCAATCTCTCAAATTTTGCAATTCCTACAAGAGGGGCTAGAGAAAGGGCTTCGCCCCAATACCCTATCCAGACAATTGTCAGCCTTGGACAGCACGCTAGCAGCATCCTCCGGCCAGCGCTTTTCGTCTCACCCTCACATCAAGCAGTTTCTTAGGGCAGCCTGCCGCTTGGCTCCTCCAGTTGTGCACAGGTTCCCTAACTAGAACCTTAATGTAGTCCTCAAGGCCCCCCCCCCTTTGAACCTTTACACGAAGTCTCTCTTTATTTTCTTTCTATCAAAATGGCTTTCCTCATTGCCATTACTTCAGCGAGGAGAGTTTCAGAAATTGGGGCCCTTTGCACCTTCAGGAAGGACTCAGTGCTCCTTCACCTAGACCCCTCCTTTATTCCTAAGGTCTCCTCCCTATTCCACCTATCCCAGGAGGTGGTTCTTCCCTCCTTTTGCTCCAAGCCCCAGCACAGACTGGAATGACTCTGGCATAACCTGAATGTTTGCCGTGTCCTTAAAATTTACATTGAGCGCACTCAGCCCTTCAGGAAGACATCCTGTCTGTTAGTGAGTTACCATCTTCACTCTAGGGGAAGCAAGGCCTCTAAGGCTGTTATCACTAAGTGGATCTCAGCCTGTGTATCAGACGCATATAAGGCCTTAGACCTAGTTCCCCCGGCTAGGATGCTAGCACACTCCACCCGGGGGGCTTCCACCAATTGGGCCCTCAGGGCCAGAGCCCCTATTCAGGAGATCTGCAAGGCAGCCACGTGAAAGAGCCTCCACATCTTTACTAGGCATTATAGAATTGACAGCCTAGAATATGCAGAGGCCGCCTTCAGGAGGCGGGTGCTTCAAGGGGTTTTAGATCCTCAGTAAGCGCCCAGCTCCCTCCCAGACTAATTACTACTGTGGTACCTCTCTTCGTCTGAATGACTGGACGAGAGGGCATAGAAAGGGGAATTGGGCTACTTACCTCGGGAATTCCCTTTCTATGTCCCTTGAGGGAGGTCATTCGGCCCACTCGGGTTTGTTACCTGGGCGCTGTTTGTTCTCAGTTCAATAGTCTTTGCCCCTTCGGGGGAAGGTTTCTAAAGTTTCTTTAGTTTTACAGTTGAGAAGTTCGATCCTCGGCTGTGTTACACCTGGGGAGCGCTCTCCCTACGCATGCCCAGCTGAAAGTGCTTTGCTACCTCCTAGTGGCCGGTGAGGAGAACGCTCCCTTCATCTGAATGACCTCCCTCGAGGGACATAGAAAGGGAATTCCCGAGGTAAGTAACCCAGTTTCCCTTTTTGTTAGATTAGGTTAGGAATCGGGACATGATGATACACTCTTGGAGGTGAACTATCTGCAGGAAAGAATTTTAAGATAGTGGAAGTGGCCCCATGGGAGCGCTGGCATTTTCAGGGAGAGGCAGGATGACAAGAATGGGAAGGATTCTGCTCCTTGAGAATATAAGCATAGGCTGGGGAATAGAGGAGATGATGCTAAGGAACTGGGGAAAGTAAAGTCTTGTATAAATTGCACAGATACATCCAGGAGGCAGGAGAGCCAGCCCTACAAAGCCAGAGGATAAGGAACTAATGTATTTCTGAAGAGAATTATGTTACCAGAATAGGCTGTTTACAAGATTAACAAAGGGCAAAATCATCTCCTGAACCTCTGTGACATGTCACGCAAAGGCTGAATGAACTTGGAAAAAATGCATGACTCAAGCAGGTGCTGCTTTCAGCAGGGCTGGCCTTAACGATTGCGGGGCCCAGACCTGGGGAGAAATGTGGGACCCTCCCTGACGCAGGGGGCTCTCCCCTGCTCGATCTGGGGGTGCTACCTGGGCTTGGGGATGGACAGAGGGGACAATCCTCTCCACCCATTCCCAAGCCCAGCCATTTTTTGAGTCACCACCGCCACTGGCCTGGCCCCCACACCGGGCACCACAGCAGCAGGTTGAATCTGTCGCCACGCTGCCCACCTCCACTGGAAGTTGCCAGGGAGTGAGGGAAAGGCGGGGCTCGGGGGCGAAGCTAGGGTGAAATGGGCCCCTGACCAAGAAGTCAAGATGGGCCCCCCTTTTTGTGTCCTGCCAGTAGGCCTAGGGGTGCAGGCCTGGGGGCGCTGCTATCAAACACACGACACCCAAAATGCAGCCAGTTGCACCCCCGGGGCAGCATGAATTGATTATGGGGGCGGGGGCACAAATGAACTAGTTATGGGGTGGGGTTTAAAGACAGTATTCCTTAGCAATAACTTCATTAAGAAGAGTTAGTGAAATAGCAGCCATAATAATGTCAGAACCATATTTGCAGATTTTCCAAGATAGNCATTAAGAAGAGTTAGTGAAACAGCAGCCATAATAATGTCAGAACCATATTTGCAGATTTTCCAAGATAGAATAGATATTGCTTTACATCCTAAATTCCTACCTAAGATACTATAGTATAAGTAAGACAGTTGTGAGAATGTGGCCCTTTTTACACGGCCTCTCCAACCCATAAACAGCAGATTTCTGCGTGTTCATAGGTGGGGGAGCCCCGCGTGAACAATGCGGTGCCTGTGGTGAACAGGGGTGCACACGCCCACCTAACACGCATCCCCACTCACCCTCCCACTCGTTCCCACGCATGGAGCAACCATGGAAAATGGCAGTGACACCCCACCCGGTGGAGCCGTGTAAAAAGGGCCTGTGAGGAGCCGCTCAAAGAAGAACAGAAGGTTGCTGCCTTGTAAACAAGGTTCCTCGAGATGGCTCCGAACATTCTCACAACACCCACCCTTCCAGCCCCGCATGGAATTTTCTTACATTCCTAGAAAGGGTTGGAAGGAACTGTCATTGTGAGGGGGAGAGTGATTTTTATACTAGAGGCGCTCGAGACCATCACGTGGTCTATTATTTGAATAGGGTGAACATGCACAACCCTGTTGTGAGAATGTTAGAAACCATCTCAAAGAACTTTCTTTACAAGGCAATAACCTTCTGATCACTCACATGGGGAGAAGTTTGTTTACAAACAGCTTTATCTCCCAGTCCGATCCCCGGTGTCCTGCTGCTGCTGCAGCAGCATTACTAAAAAGGAGAGGCAGGTGAGGAATAGGGACTCCCCCATGATGTGGGGGTGCCTTGCACCCAGGCCTCCTCCAACCCAGCCCAGGCGCGGGGCTGCCCCCGCGGGACCAGGCAGCGGCCTCTGGGACCTAGCCCCTTGGCTTTATGCTGGGTTTGTTCAATGGACGCTACGCCCCTGGCGGGGCCTTTTCCTCACTGCCTGGCCCCCTCCACTGCCTGTTTCGGACTCAGCCAGGAAGTGAGAGAGAGGCAGAGACCTTGCCTCTCCCTTATCTCCTGGCTGAGACTGACAGGCAGTGGAGGGGGCCAGGGAGTGAGGGAAGAGGGTGGGGCCTCTGCCTCTCCCTCACTCCCTGGCTGAGACAGATAGTGGCCGGGAGCTGGGGGCCCCGAGCACGCCCCCCCCTCCCAGGAGCAGGGCCCGGGGTGGCCGCCCCAAACCGTCCCACAGTAAGGCTGGCCCTGGCTTTCAGTAGGACTCCGGCCACTTTTAGACGAGACAAATTTGCGCATGATTGGTGAAAAATGTGCGTGTTTTAATGCTCATTTAAACACCTAAACCGTTTTAAATGCGCATTTGCCATGATCGTGTAAAAGCCAAAACTGTTTTGAATGTGGCTTTTAAATAATGTGCATTTTTTAAAATCGGTTTTGGCATCCCCTGATCATCCTTTTGCCTTCAGTGAGCATTGGATCAGAACCTCATTCAAATATAACCCCCTGAGAAATGGGTGTGAGTTAAGCTTTAAAAACCTTGAGGGTTCAAACTTCAGAGTCATTTGGAAGTTGCAGGGAGGCACACAAAAAATACACAGGCTTACAAAATTATCCCCATTCTTACTATTATTGCAGCAGGTGAAATGTGGAGTGACTAGTTTCATGTGAGATCATTAGAGTATCTGTTAGCTACTCTGTCAGAAATGCCACATTCCTGAGAAACTCAAAATGAGATGCATCTCCCTAACTGACTTTCTCCTGGAGTAGCGTCTCCAGTGTTGCCTGCCCCTCTTGCCTCTGGGGAAAGAAGCACAATACATTCACAAGTGTAAGGATAGAAGGGTATGTCAGTGTTGATGGGTGCAAGCCAGGGCCCTCCCCAGTATCTATTACACTGGGTAATATCTATGAGTAAGAACATAAGTGCCATACTGGGTCAGACCCATGGTACATCGAGCCCAGTATCCTGTCTCCGATAGTGGCCCCTGGCCCACTACAGTATCTCAAGAAAAGTACAAGTACAGGTCATGGAGGTGTGACCCATCTCCTGCTAACCACTCCCAACTACCAGTAGCCAGAGGTTTAAGCACCAACTAGTAAGAATTTATGGCTCTATCCTTTAAGAATTTATCTTGTTTCCATTTGAAACTAGTTATGATGCTGGGCTGGCTACTCAATTAGGATAAAGCCTCACTATCTCCTCTGGCAACAAGTTCCACAACTGTATTGCGTGCTGAGTGAACAAGTACTTCTTTTTGTTTGTTTTAAATCTGCCACCATTTAACTTCAGAAAGTGTCTCCTTGTTCTCTTATTGTGAGAAAGGACAAACAGGTTCCTATTTACTTTTTCCATTCCACTCATGATTTTACAAACTTCTGTCTCATCCCCCTTAATCGCTTCTTCTCCAAGCTAAGCAGCCGTAACTTGTTGAGCCTCTCCTAGTGTGGAAGTCAGTCCATCCCTTCTGTCATCCTTGTTGCCCTTCTCTGGACTTTTTCCAATTCTATTATGTTTCCTGTGATGGTGCGACCAGAACTGCACATAATATTCAAGGTGGAGTCATACCAAAGATTTATACAGCACTGCAGCATTATATTTTCCCTTTTATTTTCTATTCCTTTCACAATGTTTGCCTTTTTGACTGCTGCCACACACTGAGCTGATGTTTTCAAGCAGCTATCCACAATGGGTTCGATCCCATGCCCTGCGTACATCCCGCACGCATGCACATGCGTACACATCTCTATAGGGATTTGTATTGAGCTTTGTAGATCCCACGCGGATCCCACTTGGATTGCAGCCAATGACACCACGATCCTTCTCCTGAGTGATGACACCCAGAGCAGAATTTAGCATCGTGTATGTAAAAAAATTAATAAATTTAAATTTTTGTATTTTAAGTAAATAAATAAAGCGAGGATTATTTTTCTCTATGTGCATCACCTTGCACTTATCAACATTGAGTTTCATTTGCCATTTTATTGCCCATTCACCTAGTCCTGCAAGATCCCTGTCTAGTTCCTCATAAACTGCTTGGATCTCAACTGTCTTGAATAATTTGGAGTCATATGCAAATTTAGCCACTTTACTCTTTACCAGATCATGAATAAATACGTTAAACAATACTGGTCCCAATGCTGACCCCTGAGGCAGCCTGCTGTTTATCTCCCTCCAATTTACTGTTCTCAGATGTTCAAACAGTTTTTACTGGGGAATTATAACACACAACATTGCTCAAGCAGCGTTCAACCCTTGTCTTGTGTGTTAATGTTCATGTGAAATCTCTGCTATTTGATGAATATTTGCTTGTCAAATAGCAAGTGACTGCTTCCTAAACTGGAGCCACAGGCTGTTTGTCAAGTTGTGCAGTAGCAATGGGTTTGTGCAGAAGAATCATGTGGCAAGGAACAGCTTTCAGTCTGCCAATGACCAGTGGGATCAGGGATGAGTTCTAAGTAGGGGCCTTCTACACTACTCCCTTCTGAATAATTCCCCCCCTCCCCCCAAAAAAAGAAGCAGCCTGGGATGTGATGCAGGTTGGGATGTAACGTGGCTGGTTGGTGGGCAAAGCTAACAGAGTAGCCTCTTGCTACCTCCGTGAAAGCACTGCTACTTGATCAGTTATTTGCTGGCTCATTCACACACAAGTTCCCAAGTGAGGGAAGCTAACATGGAGGACGAAAAGGGCGTGACTGCAGGGTAACCCTTTTTATGGAGCCAGCCTCAGCTGCAGTTCTGTGTGAACAAGCCCAGTTGGGTCAGCTGTTGTTTGGCCAGTTGAGCCTTGCTGTCTGTAAAAACATCTTTGGAAATAAGTGCCCCCCCCCCCCCCCCCATGCTTTTATCTTTAACACTGTTGGATTCAGGAGATGGGACAGCAATTAGGATAGAGACTCCATTTCCCTGATTATAAAATGTGATTAATAATAATATTGATAATTTGTGTACAATGTTTTGAACATATAAATATTGATGCATGCAAAATTACACATTAATTTGTCTAAATTGGGTGCATAATTGCAGTTGTGCATACAAATAACAAATTGTCTAGCTGATCATTTACATGTACAGTTATCACAGTTATGCACACAGTCAGTGTAATTTTGCATTCTATTTTTGAAAACATGAGGCACAAAACTACTATATAAAATTTAGATGGTGGTAATTTCATCCTAGTTGACTTTTGCACAGGCATTGATACAAACATTTGGTTTTCTGGGCTTTAGGGTTTAGCTTTTAGACAGATATTTTGAATAAATAAATCTTCTTTGCCAAAGAAACTTAACATTAGCTTCATAGCAACCCTCTGGAACATACGTATGGGGTTTTTTTTCCTAATTTTTTTTTTAACTTTTTTTTTGTATAAAGGAGCTTTATTATATTCAGTCCTCAGTTACATTCATGATTGTAATCAGGTTTACAGTAGTACTTCTAATTTGTTCTGTACCTACATCTTGAACCAAGAATTGAGCCAACGCAGCTCAATACAAGCTAGAAGATTAAAGGAAACTTGCTAAAGAAATAGAAAAAGAAGAGTCGAAATACTTGCAATGTGTTCAATGTCCAATTTTTGAGGTCTTCCGGTGGAGGCTCCGTTTACTGCCCTAATACAGATGAAGTGGTGTGGGTAAGTTTTCTGAGTCAGGATCCCGATTGAGTCCATCTTTTATGATTGTCCAGAAGTTCGACCAACCTGCATAAAAATCTTCCAATGTATCATTTATTTCCGCCAAAATCCTTTCCATGGTGATCATATACCACAGGTGCATACATACATTTGAAATAATTGGGGAAAGGGGGGGGAGTGGAGCCTTCCATTTTCATGCAATAGAGTATAGTACTGCTAGATGAATCTGTTGTTACACTTGTTGCTGCTCAAGAATGTAAAGACGCTTAGGAAATCCCAATAGTCCCTGAAAGGGATCACCCCATCCATTATACTTTCCATCCATTTCCACGTTTACCTCCAAATCAGGATTATCTCTGAGCATTCCCACCAACAATGTCGTGCCGTACCAACGAGCTCTCAGCCTCTCCAACATGTATCAATGTCAACAACATTAATCTTTTTCAGCCCCACTCTTGTATGATACCATCTGTAGCATAATTTGGCCTGTATCTCGCGGACCAACATTGACGACGAACATTTAGCCATGACTTTCCACATTTGTTCATTTCAGGTTCGTCAATATGGTCCATAAGCTCACCCTCCCTGGAACATATGTTTGTTTTAAAGCTCGTCCCTCTGTTTTACTAATTAGTGTTGGCAGGTGTGTGCAGGTCTGATGCTTTATAGATCTGTGGGAACTGCTGTCAGTAATCTGTAATTTATTCTTTTCCCAAGTTAATGATGTATGGCGTACTTGCCAATATTACCTTCTTAGAATGCAAAATAGTACAACCTGTCTTTCCCCATTGATGTGTGATACTGTTCTATTGATGCATGTCTGTGTTTCAGCTAATAATGACTACTGCTGTACAGGGTTGTACAGACCTCCTCTGCAAGGGACCTTTGTTCTGTGACTGTGCCCTAGCAGGTATGAGAAGGCAGTTTTTTGAGTTGGTTAGAAAACAAACCTTATTTTTATTTTAAATTCTTAACCAGTTCTTCAGAAATATAGTGTTGTGTTAGGGTTCTCTTTGGAAGTATTGTGTTTCCAGACTTTAGTTAAACTATGCTTCACAATAGACTGTTTACATAGCTTTTGTAAAAACATAGCGTGGGAATTTCAGAAGTGCTGAGTACTGGGCTAATAGCTCCCACTGAAGGCAATGGCATTGATATTTTAAACCCCAATCTTAAAGTTCAGCCAACCATAGAATAATAAATGTAGTAGTAGTGTCACCCGGTCCATCTCCTGCTGTCAGTGTTGATTTTATTTATTGAGAGACACTTTCTAATCTTTATTTTTATTATTAATTACACTATCACTTTCTTGATATTGTTTCTCAAGACAACTGGAACTCCTGCCATTTCAGACATGGCAGAGCCTCCTTTGCACAGAAACTGTCTTTTGTGTCAGGCTGTACAGTGGTATCATAAAGCTGACAGTCTATTGGGAAGTCGAGTGTGAAGTCGGACTTTCAGGGAAGAGATGAGAGTGTTGCTCCAGTTCTCCATTTGGCACCCTGACAGGAGAATTCTTCGTCAACTCGGTTGTCGTCAGCTCAGTAGAGGTGACCTAACTTCCATTCATTTTTAGCTTCCCGGTATATGACCATCTGTCATAGAATGGATACAGACATGTCCTGTTGGTTGCAAAATAGTCATTAAAATTCATTCACTAGGTATTAGTCTGTTTACCCATTCTTTTTCATGTTTTCATGATGATGAAGAACAAATGGAATTATGTTAGTCAAATACAGGGTACAACAGAAAGGGATGGGGGTGACTCAATCCCCAGCAGGATGAGTTTGAACCCATCTAGCAATAGAGCTGGGGTCTGACAGATGCAGGAAAGGGGATGGGGGTGAGATAAGCCAGGAGAGTGGAACAGTCCCTACCCGTGTCTGAGGGCTGTCCCATATTACAAAATGTGCACAACTCCAAGAGGTAAATGCTGTGCAGCTTTTGTCACATGAGAAAACAATGCTGCGCATCTTTGACGCATATCATGCAGAGGATGCAAACCTGGAAAATCAAGCTGCTCATGATCGACATCGAAGATGCACAGCTTTGTTTTCCCACGTGGCAAAAGCCACGCAGCATTTATCTCTTGGAGTTTCTTGTGGAGGCAAAAAGTGCACATTTTGTAACATGGGAAAGCCCCCTTTGTTAAGGGGAGGACATGGTGGGTTACATTGGGGTGGGCTGCTTAGGCATCTCTCTACCTTTTCCCCCAACACACTCCTACCTTAGAAAATTCTGATTGTCCCTACTAATAATAAATAAATGTGTGTGTGTGTGTGTGTGTGTGTGTGTATATATATATATATAATATATAATATGTTATGCTCAGGGACTGGAATAGTGGGCTAAGAATTGCTCACACTAGTTCAACAGGTGTTGGAGTTCAAACTGTTGGGCCGACATTTATTATTTCACACCCTGGCAGTGTCATTCTTTAAGCAAAAAAATATTTTTCCAAGTGTGGAAGATTCAGTCTCAAAAAACATAATGGTACCTGGCAGTTAAGATGTTGAACTGCAGAAGGAGAATTTCTGCTTGCCAGGGCTTTAGTCTACTTCTCCCTCTTGGCAGCAGTTCATATGAAGCTGATCCGCATACCTGGGACTTTATTGTATTAGTGAATTCTTTCTCCTTTCCTCAGGGCCAGTCGTAGAATATGCAGGGCCCAGGGTGAAAATACAATGCAAGGCCCACATGGCCCCACCCTCTATAGCTCCACCCAGACAACACTTAACAATTGGCAGTCTGGTGTTTGCTTACAAAACAAAGAATTGTCATACATTTTCACACATGCGCATGCACACACAGTCTCTTCAATGTACATGCACAAGATCACCCCCTTTCTTTTTCTCACACAAACACACACACACCCCTTCTGGCACAGGGGATTCAGAGATCAGTGATTTACTGAAAGCAAGGGGAGGAGAGCAGGGCCCCACAGGAAGCAGTCACTCTGGGGACTGAGAGTTGAAGGGGGGAAGATGGCCCCGCAAACGTAGTTCATCCTGGAACCTTAGGAGTATTGGACCTGGGACTACCAGGACTGGCTTCCTTGTAGAGCCCCTCTGACTGCAGGAGGCTGGCCCTGCCTTTCCCAAATGCAAAGTGGAATAGGATCTCCTACCACGTAACAGAGTTCATACCTCTCAAATGTCCCTCTTTCATGGGTCAAAGACTCTTTCATGCCTCAAGCACCTCTTTCCTGGTTGCCTCTCAGGAAAAGCATTTGCAACAGCAATGTGGAGATGATGGACTGACAAGAAATGAAGTGGAATGATAAGCAGAAGTGCTTTGTGTGTGTGTGTGTGTGTGTGTGTGTGTGTGTGTGTGTGTGTGTGTGTAATAATGTGAAGAGGTGAAGTCTAGGGTGTTGACACCCTAGCCCACTGGAATCTGGGTTTCCTCCATTCAGCCCCCACTCACATGTTCGGCATGTAGAGCCTAAAAACAGGCAGCCCCCTGCTTGTATTTTCTTGCGCATTCCTGCAGCCCCCCCACTCACAGACTTGGCATGACGAGCCTAATACATAGGCAGGCATTAGTAAGATAGTCAGAGCTTCCCCCCCCCCCCCCCCCCCCCGTCATGGCTCTCAGCTACAGCGAACCATGGGAACAAGAAGCTGCATCAGCTTTTTCTTTCTTCCGGGCTATTATGACTCCGAGAGGTGGGCCAGCTCCTGTTATCCACACCCACCCCTGGTGGCTCATACTTCTTTATACCTGCCAACATTTGGGCATTGTATTTAACCTGCTGCTATTCACATAATGCTGAATCTAAGTGGCAAATTGTATACTTTATTGAGCAGCTATAGTGAAAACAAAAGTAAAAAATCAAAAGCAATCAATCTTTTAATGCTGTCATCTGGTTTCATGCATCCACAGCTCAGCAATAAACTGGCAAGAATCAGCACACGGTTTTATCAGGGTCTCAGTCTGCGGTTCTGGAATCCCTCTCAGTTCTCATAAAACCCTAGTCAAACATGCACCTCTTATACCACCCCCAAACCCCACCGTCTATCATCTTCTGGATCATCATTCAGTGTGGGTGGAAATCATCCCCACTTATGAGGGCGTTCTGCATTTCTTCAAGTGTCCAAACTTCCTACAGGGCAACAGGCTCCCCACTTTGGTCACTTCGTGTTCTCCATCTCCCAAGGTACTAGTTTCCCTGAAGATACTCATCTTTTCAACTGCAGACCCCCTGTTGTTTTGAGGGGACCCTCTTGGCAGTTGGCTCAGGGGCAGGGACCGGGAGCTTGGAGTGTCTCTGGCTGCAGCAGCCTAGGGGCCTGGGCAGGAGCAGCCTGGAGCTGTAACGCAGCTGCACCAGTTGGGGGAGGAAGCAAGAGGCGGAGTAGATGGGACTTGCCACACAGGCCTCCCCGTGCAGCGCCACAATGTGCTTCTCTGCTGCCGTTAATGCTTTGCTCCCCCAGTGGCTCTGCTGCTTGCTGGGCAGCCCCAGGGTCCAGTCCATGTGAGCTTCTCCTCTTGTGGCTCAGCCCAGGGCCATGCTGGTCCATCTCAGTCTAGGCGGGGCAGGCGCTCCGGGTGGGGAAGGGGCAGCTCTGTGTGAAGGATGCTGCCATGGGCATTGGAGAGAGAAGCAGCTGTTTTGAGGGCCCACTCCCAGACCCCCTCCCCATGACCACCTGCCTCCTCCCTCCCCGTAGCAGCTTGTGCCCCCTGTCCCATAGCACCCGTTCCCCAGCACCCTAATCTTCTGTGTCGTCCCCCCCCCCCCAGGACCCAAAGCCCCAAATAAGTACACACCCCAGCCCCATTCCTGACCCCCTCCCCTCAGCAACCGATGCTCCCAGCCCCAGTGCCCCCTCTCCTTGTCTTTGCCTCAGCACCCCTTCCCCAGCACCCACACCTATGCTCCTCCATGACCACCTGCCCCTCAGCACCCCTTCCTTGGCACCCCAGTCCTCTGTGCTCCCCCTCAGCACCCAAGGCCCCAAACGAGCACCCACCTCAGCTCCATTCCCACCTCCTCCCCTCAACAACTGGTGCCCCCAGCCCCTCAGTGTCCCCTCTACCAGTCCTTGCCTCAGCACTCACTCCCAAGCATCCACACCCTCTCTGCTCCCCCCTCAGCACCTCTTCCCCAACGCTCCAACCTCAGTGCTCCTCATGACCCCCTGCCCCTCAGCCCCCCAGTCCTCTGCTCCCACCTCAGCCCCATTCCCCCCTGAGCAACTTGTGCCCCCTCTCCCAGCCCCTCAGTACCCCCTCCGCCAGCACTCCCATCCAGTCTGTGCCCCCCTGACCAAAGCCAGCGAGGCAATAAAAAGAGACTCCCATATTGGATGTTGGTAAGTCCATTGTTTTAGTGAGAAACGATGGAGTTACTATGCTTTTTAAAGACAAATGTTTGTCAGAGATGGAGTGACCTCTTTGGTAAAACAATGTGGGGAAGCATTGAAATGCACAACGAAAGCTTTGTTTCTGGAGATTGTTATATTTTTCATGAGCACAGACATTCACTACAGAATAAAGAGCACCAACATATTTATCTCGTATAGAATCTCCTCATGCCAAGCACTCTAGGAGATCTTATAAAGGATATATACAGGAAATGAATTACATAGCCAAGTAAATGAGTGAAAGGTGGAGGAATATAAAGTCTTCACTTCTCATTTTAAGGATGAGCAAATGGATTGATTTCATAGTAAATAGTGATAACATTTTGGTGAAGAATTGGTTCAGAAGCATCTACTAGATATCTAATAGATACTCTTTAATAGCGTCTATTAGAGAGATGGAAATTCACATTAACCTTGTCATTTTAGGGAAGTCATGACCATTCATTCCAGTTAATCCTAAAGGGGAGAAGGGAGAGCCTTATTAATCTCCTACAGCTTCCCATGTGTCAGAACCATCAAGAAAAGTCTAAGCATGTATTATGCACGGTGACCTAATCTCGGACTGTTTAAAAATAATCCTATTTTTTCTGATCTTCTCTTCCCTTTTCCTAATCTTCTTTCCAAAGAAGTGTGAGCTGCTGGTACTTCTGGAAAGATAGACACAGATTATTTCTGTCAATATTTGAATATTTGGCAGCATGTATTCATTTTGAATTGTGCCTGTCTACAAGGGGGAATCCACCCCTGCTGTCTAGTACTTTAACGCCATTTAAGCTATACGGTGCTCTAGTTTGGTTGGTGTTGCAGCTCTCTGTCCTGGTGGTAAAGCTGCTAAAGGGAAGGAAAATATAGAGTTGGAACACAGCTGATTTTTGTTAGTTTGAAAACAGTGGCGGTTTAAAATATAATATCGTACGTGGGCATGTGGACACAGTTAATGGTGTGTCTGGGACTTAGTCTATAAAAAGAGACGCTCTTTGCCCATCCTGTGCTGATAAGGAGCCGTTCCCTTTCAAAGCTGTTAGTAAAGGTTGACTGGAATTTCTTCGGAAACCAGACATGTTCTCCCAGCTTCCCAATAAAACCAGTAATATTTTAGAATATGTTCTAGAACCTCTGCATTGATCCCCAGAAAGGACTATGTCACTACAATTAGATGTGCTTTTACAATATCGCATAAGTGATTATTCACTTGAAAAAACTTACTGTACTATGCATAGTTTTTAGTAAGAGAAGCAGATTGCAGTTGGACATGCTTCATACATCACCTTGTACTCATCCTGGGGACGTGTGGGAATGGTAATAAATGGAGAAATGTTTAATATTACCAAGCTCTATTTCTGGCACTGTGACTAGAATAAAGGTCCTGCCATCACTTCTGTTATGAATCCATTTTCAAGAATTACAGCTTTTGGCGCGTGTGTATGTATAATGTAGAAAGGTAGTTTAGGCTTTGATGTGACATTTATTATTATTATAAACATTTATATAGCGCCAGTCATGTGGCCTGGTGCTGTACAGAACATAGAATTAGACGTGGACCCTGCCTGTGGCTTACAATCTAAAAGACAAAAAGGGGGGGGG
>QEPC01009983.1:5608143-5658058 GCA_003113815.1 Sphenodon punctatus
GCAATGTCCTGACGGATCTTGTCAATCTTTGAGGTGAAGAACGATGCAAGATCCTGAGCAGCAAGGGAAGAGGGCGGAGGAGGGCAGGGGGGTTTAAGAAGGGAGTCGAAAGTAGAGAAGAGGCGGCGAGGGTCGCGAGAAAAAGATTTGATCCTGGAGGCATAATAGCGCTGTCTAGCTAGGGAGATAGCTGAGGAGAGGGAGGAAATGGAGAATTTATAGTGGAGGAAGTCAGGGAGGGAGCGGGATTTGCGCCAGAGGCGTTCGGCAGCCCGGGTGCAGGAGCGGAGGTAGCGGATGGTAGGGGTGAGCCAGGGGCGGGGGTTTTGGGGCCGGACGGGGCGTGAAGAGAGGGGGGCAAGAGAGTCAAGGGTTGAGGAGAGAGAGGTGTTGAGAGCAGAGATGGCAGAGTCAGGGGAGGAGGTGGTGAAGACGGGGGGGAGGAGTGGGACTTCCAATCCAAACGTGGAGTGTTATACCATTTTTGTTAAAATTTTGTCTGAAATAAACTATATTTTTCCCTTAGTGAATTTAGTACTGGTGGCAATAGGTGCTAAATTAGCAGCTTTAGACAAGAAAGCCCCCTGTGTCCAGAGGGTGGGTGTAGTTCCAGGCAACTGTGTTGTATATGAGCCTGCCTCACTTGTCCTGTTAGTCAAAACTTTATCTTCAGGGTTACCTTTGGAAGTACAGTGTCAATGCACTTTCATTCCTTGGCTTCTCCTTGTCAGGGCTATGAATTAACAGGTGTTGTATGGTTGGTTTTGCATGGTGACACCTACCTGCAGACACTGGATTGAGAACACCCAGTTACTTCACCTGTCACTGAGCAACATTCAAATGACTATGGCTCTTTATTGGTACAGGCTTTACAATCAGCTCTGATGACACAAAAGTGAAAAGTTATCAGATTAAAATTTCCTGGGATAGTCAGCTCCTCAGATGCATATGAGGTTTCATATGGTGTTATTTCACAGGTTAAACTACCTGCTGTTTGTAGAACTTATGAAAGTGGTGTCTATGCTGGACATCAACACTTCAGAAGAGGATACCTTTAAGCAGGAATTATAGATTGATTTTTTATTTTTTTTTAAAGAAACTACTTCAAAGAAAACCTCTTAGTTCTTGAGCTATTGTCAAATAACCAAGCGAAACCGTCCGAAAGCTGAAACTTAGAACAAATGTTGCAGGTAGCTCTTTTCTCGAAAGCTCTAACTGGTAGTTAAATCAAGGAAAGAATTAAGAGATCTGATTTCTGTTCCTGAAGCTGCCAGTAGTTTCCCTATGTGTAAGCTGATAGTGGTGGTAATTATTCACATTTGATGAAGAATTTTGAGTGAATAGAATTTTAGGTTTGGAAAGGACCTCAAGGATCCTCTTGTCCAACCTCCCTTTTGGATAAATAAACTGTAAGCAATGCAAAATATGATTGAAATAAAGGACAGACAAATTTATGAAATGTAGAGAATCAAGGTCTTTAAGGAAAACCTAATGAAAAAGCAAACCTTAAGGATGGGTGTGGGGTGGAGGTCTCTCATAGGTTTCCAGAAATTAGGGGTCCATTTACCTCCAGAAACCTTATTTTTACCTTAACGAGTTTGCTATATTCTTACTGTAGCTGCCATAGAGTGGTTGCCAAGACAGGTGCACAAAAATAAGTCTGCTTTGAAGAACAGCTTGATAATTACATGTTTGTGTTTCAGAGATGAGCGGAATCAGTCAATCATTGTAAGTGGGGAATCTGGAGCTGGAAAGACCGTCTCTGCTAAATATGCCATGAGATACTTTGCCACTGTAAGTGGTTCTGCCACTGAAGCTAATGTGGAGGAGAAAGTATTGGCTTCCAACCCTATCATGGAGGTAAGATGCAGCAACGGGGTCCCTTCCCTTCCTGTACACTGATATTGTGGGGAGGAGAAGGGGGTAGCAGCTAACGTAAGCCTTACGTAAATAGTAATGCAAATGATTTCCAAATGTTGGATAAATATTGTAAGGATTAGCCTCTGTCAGAGCTTACTTGCTAGCTCGTCCCAGAAACTTCTCCGAGTTGTTTCAGTGTCTTATGGAGCGTTCAGTGAGAGAGAGGGAGGAGAGATGGGAGCAAATTCAGCACAGTAGAGGTAATTTAAGTTGCAAATTAACTAGATAAATAATACTTTGTCCATTAGATCTTATGACACTGCTATTTTCCTGAGAGCTAGCCAATTAAATGTATTAGAAGGATTTTTGAGTGTGTTACTTTTTGTTTTTTTTCTCAAAAGGGGTGGGATTTCATTTTCTTTGTAGTAAATAAATCTAACTGTAGTATTCCCGTAACCCTGTTAAATTGTTGTTTACCTATGGCTTGGACTTGAACCTAAGGTCATTTTGAACAAGGAGCCAAGTGTACAACGTAGTGTGCTGGACTGACAGACTATTGCTAAATAATCATAAAAGTTCCTTTCTGCTGCCGAACTTACTCTGCAGAGACAGATCATAGGGTTATTCCACAGAAACCATTTTTATTCATCATTCTGCATCAACTTTTTTAATTTTTCCAGCAAGTGTCCTCTAGCTTCAGTTTGTAGCCAGTTAAGAAAATGTAGACACATGGTTCAAAGAGAAGGAACAAGGTTAGGAGAATCCCTTAAGAGAACACTCTGCTAAAATCAATCGTTCATAATGCTTGACTTATGAAAATAGAATTCAGTGCTCCGGTCAGTTGTAACTGTCATACAAAGTAACACAGTTCTTTATGGCCACGCAATTAAAAGATGTGAAACTGCATCAGACTCATCAACTGATGCAAATGCTACCAGCTTTCCCCCAACAATAATTTTTTTAAAATAAACTTTTTTATTCCTCCTTCTTCCTTGCTCAAGTGTTTCTTGAAAGTAAAAAACACAGATGGAGCTCAACTGTTGCACAGGTGGTTTTGATGTATTCTCTCAAGGTAATAATGCCTGGTTTGCGGTGCTGTGTGGAGTCTTAATACCTGGGGGAAACCTACTGAATTGAGTGATTGCTGTTCTAGTAATTTAAAACACATCTGTTTGCTGTGGGAATGTGAAGACCTGCTGCTGCTGAACCACTCATAGAGCTCGATGTGGAGATAAATAGAATAGGAAAGAACAAGCCCAAGCTTTATCAGTCTTTGAGAATAAAAAAAATCTTTGTAGCCTGGTGCATGTTGGGTATATTTTATTGACAGGTGAATTCAGTGTCAAACTATGGCTGTATCGCATCAGGGGTTTAACACAGTATTAGTTGGAGGTTTATCAAGTCTTGTGGGGGCTTGAAATAGCTGCCGTTGAAAGGAGAAAAGTTGGGCTCCCAAGAAGCTGTTCTTCTCTCCTGTCTGTACCCTATAGAGCAGGATGGAATTGTGAGGCAGGGTAAAAGGCCAGCAGTGTTATAGGGAGCTACCAATTTACCAGTCCCCACTGCTGAAATCTCTTACCATTGTGTGTGAGCAAAGAAACTGGTGGGCTCTTCGAAAATGTCACTCCACCCACCTGTGTCTTTATCATGTTTTGACATCACCTGATGTGGCCCCAGGTGGGCTGATTACATGAGAGCAGGCAACCACCCTGCCTTAAGGGGCTTGGAGGGAAATGACAAATAGCAACAGCTGTTATAGAGGTGTGAGCACTCAGATGACATTCATAGTCAGCACTCGGCATGAAATATTTGCTCGTTGCACAATTTAGAATCAAATCTGAGCTAATTACTAATGGATCTTCTGAGGTGCAGTGCAGCTTCTTTAAGCTCAACTCCTAAACTAAAATATCCACCAAAAAGCAAATGGCCCCCCCTCCCCCAGTGTCTAGTGTGATTAATTTCCGATGCAAGGAAATTTAAATGAGAATTAGGCATTTATGATGATCTGTCATTACCTGTCATATTTTTTAAAAATACAGTACTTGTGTTTTGATTAACTAGAATGGAATAAATTAAGCTTGGTCAAACCTTAAAATCTGATTTCATTTTAAAAATATTTTAAATGGATGGTGACTGTCCTCTAGATTCTAAACATTTTCTGAACTTTCAGATCTCCTGCTGGGTCTGAGAATCTGTATTGAGAAATCTGCAGTTGGGTATAAGTTGGATTTAAAGGAGCAAAAGCAGCATTTTGAACACTGCCATTGTGGAGCTGAAGTACTTCTCTCTTTTATTGGACCAACTTCTTTTGGGGAGGGTATGCGTTGCATGCTTGCATACCCTCCCCTCCCCAACAGAAGTTGGTCCAATAAAGAGATCATCTGAACCACTTTATCTCCCTCCATCTATTACTTTTAGAACCAACACAGCAACAACACTCTCTTTCTAGGCTATTAGAGAATCCGTGGCAGCACAAATTAACTTGTGTGCAAAGAAGGAAGAAAAAACATGAAACACATAAAAATCCCATTCCCCTCCCCAGAAACATTACCCCTAACCCCCCAAAAAAACTTCCCTCCCACAACTGCACACAACCCCCCAATACCTATCCCCACCTGCCAAATGACTTGCCAAACAAAAATGTTCTGCACTGCCTTCAAAAGATGCTCAGGCTCGGGCTCAAGTGAACCTCTGGAGAAAGGGAGTTCCATAACACTGGGGCAGTGACTGAGAGTGCCCCCTGCACACCCCTGTCCCATGAACAAGAGTAACAGATGGAACCCACAAGAAGGCACTCCGGACCGACTGCAGGGGCCTTGACAGAACATGGTAGGACCAGCTATCTTTCGAATATGTGGGGCCCAGGCTTCGAAGGTCAAAACAGCACCTTGAATTGTGCCCGGAAAGCTATAGGTAACCAGTGCAGACTCTGGAACACTGGTGTAATGTGCTCCTTACAGCCCATCCCCAAGAGGAGCCAGGCTGCCACATTCTGCACCAGCTGCAGCTTCTGAAGAGTCCTCAAGGGCAGCCCCATGTAGAGCACATTGTAATAGTCTAACCTCAAAGAGATGAATGCATGGATGGCGGGGGTGGCAAGGTCCAAATCAGAAAGAAAAGGCTGCAGCCTCCTCAGTAGATGGAGTTGGTGAAAAGCACTCCTGGCCACAGCCACAACCTGGTGGTCCAGGCACAGCATGGGGCCCAGAAGCACTCCAAGGTTGTGAACCTGAGTGACCAGAGGGGGTCAGACTCCATCAATAACAGGAATCGAAATCCCCTCCAAGTCACATGGCCGACCCATCATCACCTCAGTCTTGTCACGATTCAGCCTCCATTAACTTACCCTCATCCAGTCTCCGACCACAGCCAGGCAAGGGGTAAGCACCGAGATTGCAGGACGTGGGTTGGGTGAAAAAGAGAGATAAAGCTGGGTGTTGTCAGCATACTGATGACATTTCACACCAAACTTAAGAACATAAGAATATATAAGTAGTGCCCTACTGGATCAGACCAATGATCCGTTGAGCTCAGCATCTGTCTCCGACAGTGGCCAGTCTCGGTCGCTTGGAAGTAGTACCCTACCCAACAGGTCCTGAAGAGCCCTAACCTATCTAGCCTCTCTTCAGAGGAAAGCTGTTCATACTCTTTATCATTTTTATTGCCCTTCTGTGTCCCTTTTATATTTCTACTATATCTTTTTCGAGATGGGGTAACCAGAACTGCACACAATAGTCAAGGTGCGCATCCACCACTGAATGACCTTGCCCAACTGCCTTGTATACACACACTGAACAAGAGGGGAGGCAAGAAAGAACTCTGCAGGGCTCCACAAGGAAAGTCACGGGGCCACGAGCAGTCACCCATCACCACCCACTGAGACCTCCCCAGCAGGAATAGAACAACCCAAGAGAAATCCCACCCACCCCTTCCAGGTCACACAAATGTGTCAACCACACCACACGATCAACTGTGTCAAAGGCTGCTGAAAGATCTAACAAGAGCAACAGGGTACAATTTCCCTTGTCAATCTCAAGGCGCAATGATTGATCAGGGCCACAAGTTTAGTCTCCATGCCATACCCATGATGAAAGCCTGACAGAAAAGGGTTCAAGAATTCGACAACGTCGAGATGATCCAGGAGCTGTCAGGCAACCACCCATTCAATAACCTTTCCTAAAAAGGGAAGGTTAAAGACAGGGCACTAGATGGCAAGAGAGTCATAAAAACATAAGTGCCATACTGGGTGAGACCAATGGTCCATCTAGCCCAGCATCCTGTCTCCGAGAGTGGCCAATCACGGTGCCTTGGGAGAAGCATCCAACAGGTCACAATGGGGGATCTATTCCCTGTCGTTTTCCTCCAGCTCCCATTATGTTCCCTGATCCTGTCTGGCTAATAGACGTATCTTCCAGAAACTTGTTCAAACCTCTTTTAAACTCAGCTGTAGTACTGGCCCTTACCACAGCCTCGGGCAGTAGATTCCACAACCCAATTATACGCTGTGTGAAAAAATATTTTCTTTGATTTGTTTTAAACTTGCCACCCACGAGTTTCATGGAGTGTCCCCTAGTTCTAGTACTAGCTGAGAGGGTAAATAACTGCTTCTTGTTCATTAGTTTCACAGAACTCATGATTTTATTGACCTCTATCATATCTCCTCTGTCGTCTCTTCTCCAAGCTGAAGAACCCCAACCTACCAAGCCTCTCCTCGTACAGGAGCCCTTCCATGCCCTGATCATTTTTGTTGCCCTTCTTTGTACCTTTTCTAGTTCAGCTATGTCTTTTTTGAGATGGGGCGACCAGAACTGCACACAATATTTGAGGTGCGGTCGCACCATTGATTTGTATAGAGGCATGATGACATCCTCCGTTTCATTCTCTATCCCCTTCCAAATAATTCCTAACATTCTGTTTGCTTTTTTGACTGTTGCTGCACGCTGTGCTATGGATTTCATTATATTGTCCACAACCACCCCCAGATCCTTTTCCTGAGTGGTAACTCCTAGCTTAGTACCCAACATTGTGTACGCATAGTTTGGGTTATTTTTCCCTACTTGCATCACTTTGCACTTGTCCACATTAAATCTCATTTGCCATTTAGATGCCCAGGCACCCAGTGTCGTAAGATCCCATTGCAGTTCCTCACAGTCTGCTTGTGTTTTAACGACCTTGAATAACTTGGTGTCATCTGCAGATCTGATCACCTCTCTCTTAACACCCTTTTCCAAATCATTAATGAATACATTAAACAGCACCAGTCCCAATACAGATCCCTGAGGTACACCACTTATTACATCTCCCTATTGTGAAGACTGACTATTTAGACTTACCCTTGGCTTTCTATCTTTTAATCAGTTTCTGATCCATAGTAAGACACTATCTCCTATCCGATGACTTTTAATTTTCTCAAGAGTCTCTCATGAGGGACCTTATCAAATGCTTTCTGGAAATCCAAGTACACTATATCTACTGGGTCTCCCTTGTCCACATGCTTATTTACACCCTCAAAGAATTCCAACAGGTTAGTTGGAATTTACCTTTACTAAATCCGTGTTGACTCTTCCCCATTAAGTCATGTTTGTCAACATGCCCTGTAATTCTGTCCTTAATTATGGTTTCCACCATTTTGCCCGGCACAGACGTCAAGCTTACTGGTCTGTAGTTTCCAGAATCGCCTCTGGATCCCTTTTTAAATATTGGGGTTTCATTTGCCACCCTCCAGTCCTCGGGTACAGTGGCAAATTTTAGTGACAGGTTACAATTGACTAACAGTAGGTCTGCGATTTCATATTTGAGTTCTTTAGAACTTGGGGGTGAATGCCATCTGGCCCTGTTGACTTGTTAGTATTCAGTTTGGCAGTTTGCCCTAGAACATCCTCCAACATCACATTGATTTGTAACAGCTCTTCCAATTCCTCGCCTACAAAGCAAGGATCCGGCGTGGGTACCTCTCCAAAATCCTCCGCAGTGAAGACAGACGCAAAGAACTCATTCAGCTTGTCCGCAATGTCCTTATCCTCTCTGAGCGCCCCTTTTACTCCCTTGTCATCTAATGGCCCAACTGACTCCCTAGCAGGCTTCTTGCTTCTGATGTATTTGAAAAAGTTTTTGTTTCCTATTTTTGCCTCTTTAGCAAGCCTCCCTTCAAAATCTCTCTTGGCCTGCCTTATTAACACTTTACATTTACGTTGCCAGTGTTTATGCTTTTTCATATTATTTTCATTGGGACTAGCCTTCCATTTCTTAAAGGATGCCTTTTTGGCTCTAATAGCTTCCTTCATCTCCCCATTTAGCCACAGTGGAAGACTTTTGGTTTTCCTGCTTCCTTTTTTAACTTGGGGGATGCATTTAATATGGGCTTCCAGAAGGGTGCTTTTAAACAGTCTCCATGCCTCTTGCAAACATTTAGCCCTTGCAACTGGACTTTGTAGTTTCTTTTTAACTAGTTTCCTAATTTTGTCATAGTCCCCCTGTTTAAATTAAATGCTACTGCTGTACTTTTGTTTGTCTTTCTCACTCCAGAAATTGTCAAACGTGATCATATTATGATCACTTGTGCCTGCGTAGTAACTGTGCCACAGTTACTCCTTGCACCAGGTCCTGCATGCCACTCAGGACTAGATCTAGAATAGCTCTTCCTCTCATTGCTTCCAGAACCAGCTGTTCTAGGAAGCAGTCATTTAGGGCATCCAGAAATTTGACCTCCACGTCCCGAGGAAATATTCCCGCAGTCAATATTAGGGTAACTGAAGTCACCCATTGTTACTATGTTGCCAACTTTAGTTACCTGTCTAATCTCTTTTAGCATTGCTTTATCAGTCTCTTTGTCCTGGTCAGGGGGATGATAGTATAGCCCTACTGCAATACTCTTCCCCTTTATACCTGGAATTTCTATCCATAGTGATTCTAGGGAACAGTTTGCATCCTTCAAAATTTTAATTGTACTTGACTCAATGTTGTCTTTTACATACAGAGCCACCTCACCACCAACTCTATCTACTCTGCCATTCCAATATATTTTGTACCCTGGTATTAGTGTCCCATTGGTTATCCTTGTTCCACCATGTCTCTGTGATGCCTATAATGTCTAGATCTTCATTTAGCGCCATAAACTCTAATTCTTCCATCTTACTTTTTAGGCTTCTAGCATTTGCATATAGACATTTATGTGTATTCTTTTTATTCTTCTTATTGTGCACATTATAGGGGATTGTTTCAGGCACCCTGGAATTGTTATTTAGCTGTTCTCCAGTGAATTCCACCTGAAGTCCCTTAATTTTTATCCTTTCCTCAGTCTTAAGCAACTCTAACTCCCCTAAGTTAACATCATCCTGTATAGATGCCACAGTCCGAACTGTGCTCTCCACAGTGCCTGTCGGCTTTCACCCAGGTTCTAATTTAAAAACTGCTCTATCACATTTTTAATTTTTAGTGCCAGCAGCTGGGTTCCATTCTGGTTAGTGTAGAGCCCATCCCGTCTGTATAGGCTCCACCCTTCACAGAAGGCTGCCCAGTTCCTGATAAATCTAAAGCCTTCCTCCTTGCACCATTGTCTCATCCACGCATTGAGATGTTGGAGCTCTGCCTACCTCTGGGGTCCTATGCGTGGAGCAGGCAGCACTTCTGAGAAGGCTACCGTGGAGGTTCTGGACTCGAGTCTACTACCTAGAAGCCTAAATTTGGCCTCCAGAACTTCCGTCCTACATCTACCTATGTAATTGGTACCAACCACGACAACAGTTTCCTCCCCAGCACACTCTAGGATTCTATCTATGTGTCATGTGAGGCCTGCTACCTTCGCACCAGGCAGGCAAGTTACCATGCGGTCCTCACGGCCGCCAGCAACCCAGCTATCTATATTCCTAATAATTGAATTCCCAGCTACCGCAGCTGTCTTATTCCCACCCTTCTGGGCACATGCCCCTGGAGAAATATTCTCGGTGTGAGAGGATAACAAATCAACTGGAAGGCAGGTCCCAGCTACAGGATTGCTTCCTGCCATTTTACGTTGATATTCTCCTCCCTAGAGACCTCGCCCCTCCAAAGCAGCACAGGGGCTGCCAGAGTGGAGGTGGGACCGTTCTACTATGTCCCTGAAGGACTCCTCTATATACCTCTCTGTCTGCCTCAGCTCCTCCAGCTCGGCCTCTCTAGCCACCAGAGACCGTACATGTTCTCTGTGAGCTAGGAGTTCTTTACACCGGGTGCACGCATACAACCTCTCCCCAACAGGAAGATAATCGTACATGTGGCACTCGATGCAAAAGACTGGGTATCCCTCATCCCGCTGCTGGTCTGCTGTCTGCATCTTCTTGTTTAGTGAGATGTTAGGCTTAACCCTAGTTATGTATTTAACTACAAGGGACGGAATCTCCTCGACATTGCTTCCCACTCCTCTCTTCCCACTCCCACCCCTCTCCCTCCTCCCCCTCCTTCTCTCATGTCCTCCTTCTCCCCTGCCTCCCTTAAGGAAATCTCCTCTCTGCTCTCCTCCTCCAACCCTTCCACTTGCCCCCTTGATCCCATTCCTTCCCGCCTCCTCACCTCCATTACTCCCACTGTCGCCCCTTCCTTCCTGCACATCATCAACCTCTCCCTCTCTACTGGCTCTTTCCCTTCTGCCTTCAAACATGCCACAGTCTCTCCTATTCTCAAAAAGTCCACTCTTGACCCCTCTGACCCTTCTAGCTATCGTCCTGTCTCACTCCTTCCTTTTGCTTCCAAGCTGCTTGAACGTGTTGTCTACTCCCGCTGCCTTGACTTCCTATCCTCCAACTCCTCCCTTGACCCCCTCCAATCTGGCTTCCGCCCCCTTCATTCTACTGAAACTGCTCTCGCTAAGATCACCAACGATCTTCTGGTGGCTAAATCTAAACGTCTCTATTCCATTCTTGTCCTCCTTGATCTCTCTGCTGCCTTCGATACTGTTGACCACTCACTCTTGCTGGATTCCCTTCACTCCCTTGGCTTTTGTGGCTCTGTCCATAACTGGTTCTCCTCCTACCTCTCTGACCGCTCCTTTAATGTGTCTCTCTCCAACTCCGCCTCCTCCTCCTTCCCCCTCTCAGTTGGTGTTCCTCAAGGCTCTGTTCTTGGCCCTCTCCTCTTCTCGATCTATACCTCATCCTTAGGCAAACTCATTGCCTCCCATGGCTTCCAATACCACCTCTATGCTGATGACACTCAACTCTATCTCTCTACTCCCTCTCTCTCTCCCTCTGTTCAAGCTCGTCTCATCAACTGTCTCTCTGACATCTCTACCTGGATGTCTCAACGTCAACTCAAACTCAACATGGCTAAAACTGAACTCCTTATCTTCCCCCCTCATCCTTCCTCTCCTTCCTCACTGTCAATAACTATTGATGGAGTCACCATCCTGCCTGTCCCCCAAGCCCGTAGCCTAGGCTTCATCTTTGACTCAGCCCTTTCTTTTAAACCCTACATTGACTCTGTTGCTAAATCCTGTCGCTTCTCCCTCCATAACATTGCTAAGATTCGCCCTTTTCTCTCTGTCTCGTCTGCCAAAACTCTTGTTCATGCTCTGGTCATCTCTCGCCTCGATTACTGTAACCTCCTTCTCACTGGCCTTCCCCGGTCTCACCTTTCTCCCCTCATCTCTGTCCAAAACTCTGCTGCCAGGGTCATCTACCTCGCCAGTCGCTTCGACCATGTGCAGCCCCTCCTCTCTTCGCTTCACTGGCTTCCCCTTCCTGAACGAATCCTGCACAAGCTCCTAGTCTTCACCTATAAAGCTCTTCACAACCTTGCTCCCCCCTACCTCTCTGCACTTATCGCCCTCCATACTCCAGCCCGTGCACTTCGCTCCTCCTCTGTCCCTTCTCTCACCCTTCCACGCCTTCCCTGCTCCCCTAAGCGCCTTCGTCCCTTCTCACTTGCTGCCCCCCATGCCTGGAACTCCCTCCCTGTCCACATCCGCCTTGCCCCCTCCCTTCATACCTTCAAATCTCTCCTTAAAACTCACCTCTTTCGCTCTGCTCTGTCTGACTCTTTATCCTGCTGAGCCACTATTCCTATACCTACGATCTGTTTACCCTTATCCTTGCCACATGGACCTGCCTGCTGTCATTCTCATCGTAACCAAGCCAAGTACGTGCACTTGAGACCTCGCATCTTCATGAATGTTAGACCCCTTGTCTCTCCCTCTGTTCCCCTTCCTATGTCTCTCCCCCAGCTCCTGTCGCTCAGATTGTAAGCCCTAGGGGCAGGGACCGTGTCTATTTTATTACTTTGTAAAGTGCCATGTACACTGCTGGCGCTATATAAATGTTTGTTAATAATAATAAATAATAATAATAATCTAAGCTTCCTGGACTGGTACCCCCTCTGGATTAGTATCTTAGCAATTTAGCTGACATTCAAAACAACAGGTTGAAAGATACTTATGGAACTAAAGAGGTGATAAGGCTGATTAGAACATTTAGATGTATATGTGAATACAGTCACTCACCTGTCTAGGGTGTTCCCTCCACAGCACCCTCAGCATCCAAAAATGTTTTTTAAGCAAGGGCCACACCACATTTTTAAGGGCATCAGGCACCCTACACTCCTGAAGGAGGCATTGACAACCCCAGCCAGCAATGGCCCCAGCATCTATTGGCTGGTTTGCGCCACCCAAGGCAGGCAAAGATCTAATTCACATCTGGTTGCCTGCATCACCCCAAGCACATCCTCCATATCAGTAAGTGAAACTGATCCAAACAAACAGGATAAGATTGAGCTTTCATAACCCCAAACTTTGGGTGATTTCAGAAGTGACACATTCCAATTCACCACAGTGAATCCCACCCCGGTGTGAATGGATTCACCGCGGGCTGTGGTGACACGTGTGGCCACAACAGAAGTGACAGGATCGTGACCACCATCCGGGGGCAATCAGAGAGAACATGGGCCGGCGGAACACAACAGACATGCAGTGGAGACGTGGACCGCGGTTCGAGCCCTAGAATGCACCGCGGCTGGGGTCAGTTCCTTCCACCGCGGCTGCGGGTTTCCGTTCAGAAGTTGCTTTTCATTCACCCCTGCTGTGGTGAGCATTCACCACACTTCTGGACCTCCTCCCGCCCCGACCTCACAAAGCGTGGTTAGCTTCACCCCGGGCCGCGTTTGACTGTGGTGAACATCTGGCTGCGAGCAAACAGACATGCACGGCGCTTACACACACACACACACACACACACACACACACACACGTGTTTGACTGAGGTTGACTGTGGTAGACATTCACCACGTCACTTCTGAAATCACCCTTTGACTCTGCATTAGAAATGGCAGCACTCAAGTCATGGTAAATATGAGTGATTTTTGTTTGCAAAGTAATTGTCACAGTGGCAGTAGATGATTCTGGTTCCTGTCAGAAACAGGTCAGGGTAACTAGTCCTCTCACCACCCGGAACAGCTCCGCTGAATGAAACTTGGCAAACGCTATGATAGCAGAGAAGAAAACCTCCACCACCATCACAGCCACGGCCTAGTCCCTCAAAAACAGTCTATACCACAATCAGTCGGCTTTGAGTCAAGCGCCATCTGCGCTCTAACCACCTACCATCCCGCTTCAGCCGCCTCAGGTCCTCTGTATACCACAGGGACCTGTGCTGTCACAGCAGTGGGAGCGGACACCTAGGCTATGCAACCATGTCAGTGGCCATAGTCAAGGTAGTCCTAGTTCATAAAGTGACCAGGTCATCAACAGAGAAGCCATCACGGTCAGTAGGCAAGTTGAGCGGGGTGCGCCTCTCATCCCATCCAGCACAGAGCGTATCGCTGGTGGTGACAGCTGGATCAGGAACAGGAGAACCTCCCTCTTTAGCTTGGCGCCCTAGGTGGCCACCTGAGCTGCCTAATGGTAGTGCTGGCCCTATACAGAATCTTTTAAATTGCCTGTTAAACTTAATATAATTTTTACTACTCACAAGATGAATTGTTAGAGTGTAAAATGGTTATTTACTTAGAGCTTTCCACGATTCTGAACAGTATCTTGTACATTGCCAGGTTGTCATCTTTGATTGAGCATCTGTCATCTCATGCAGGAGGATATCTTTGTAAGACTAAAATGATCTCTTGCAGTCCACACTATTAATGGAATCAACACCTCAGAGTTATTACGGCCACATTTAGAAAGCGATCTTTTAAGTTGCACCAAAATTCCACAGTGTCAGTCCACTTCATTTCAGAAACTGCACTGCTGTAGCTACAATACTTGGTTTTTGCCAACACATTGTCTTCAAACATGGGAATAGACTCAGATACATTTATTTATTTATTTATTTGTATTTTTAACGTGCTATCTCTTGCCACAGGCAACTTGGAGTGGCTCACAACAGTAAATAAAACATATAAAAATTTATAAAACAGTATAAACATAAAGCAGAACCACCCCCACCCCCCAATCTCTCTACCCGACTGCCTCACCAAAGGCCTGGCGGAACAGCCAGGTCTTACACTGTCTTTGGAAAGAGGGGCGGTCAGGGGCTAGGCGGGCCTCCATCGGGAGGGAATTCCACAGCCTAGGGGCCGCCACCAAGAACACCCTCCTCATCGTTGCCAACCGTGAAACGTCAACTGTGTCTCTTTACATTTGAGACTGGTTTCTAAAGAATTAAAGCTAAACAGCTGTCCCCCCCCCCCCCCCCTTCTGTTCAATATTATCTGAGTGTGTTAACAGTTGACTAGGAATTACTGCTGTAGTTGAAATTACACAACGGTTTCATGTAAGGCTAGTTTCTGCATGCTCATCATAGCTTTCTGCAAATAAACATTTGTCAACTAGAATAGTTTTCCATATTTGGTCTGTGTGTGAAGTGAGGATGATTGATACAATTAAAAAATTGGGGCAGACATCTTGTGATGGTTCAAAGTTTTCCACCAAGATAATTAATAAACAGCAGCAATTTGATGCTCAACCTATAAATAAGCATAGCAGAGGAATATGTCTAACCATAATTGGGGAAACAAAATACTTGGGTGAATTGTCGGTGTGACCATATAGTTATGTAGTAAACAATCATATACTGTGATAAAAAGGGCATATTTTTATACCACAAATTCAACATTATGAGGAAAAGGTCTATCCCTTTTTAGAAAGGGGTGTCCTATGCAATTTTCTTTTATTCAAAAAAGAAAAAAATCAGTGACACGCCAGCAGTCTTCTCTCCTCCTATGCAAACACAAATAACCCTGGTGCCTGCATTGTGCATTTTTGAGAAGCAGGCCTTTTAAAATGAAGCTAGACACTTCCTGAAGGAAATCCAGGTATGGAAATCCAGGGCCCAGCCCTGCAATCCTTGCTCTTACCATTCTTGTTCACACTAATAGCCCTAATAGAAGCAGTTTTTATTTAGTGAATTGTAGTCAAGGATGTGTGAAGACTAATAGCATGTACTGCCCTATCTATGAAATAATGCATGCTTTTTAAAACCTTTCACTGGTTCTTGGGTGTGTGTGTGTGTGTGTGTGTGTATATATATGTATGTGTGTGTGTACACACGCATATACACACACACACGGTGTTCTAGAACTGTAGAGTCTGTGTTCTAGAATTACTGTGTTCTAGAACCTTTGCTGTCTTGATGATTATACTTCCAGGATGCTGACTAGTTGTCCTATGCTGCTCGCTGACAGTAACTTGCTGCCATCAACGTGCCATACCTAGGTTGCGCATTAAAGGACAACCTTTCTTGGTTTTTAAAATTTATAATAAGACTTACTGAAATATTAATGGAATTGGGTATGTGGCCAAATGCATTGGGGCATCAATTGAGTAATCAGTAAAATATCAAAAATTCCTTGGTATGTGGTTATTTTGTTTGGGTTTTTTGTTGCTGTTTGGTTAGGTTTTTTTGTTTTGTTTTGTTTTTGTTTTTTAGGATATAAATATGCTGTAGTATCACTTAAGGGCAGCAATATGTTGGGTCGGGGGGCAGGAATGTATATAATGGATGGTAGATGATTAATGACATATCCATTAATACAGGAAAACATAGGCTGTTCTGTAGAACTGGACTTTTCAGTCAAAGCAGCAGTGATGGCTAAAATTACAGACATGTTTTGGTAATCAGTTGTGTTACTTATAGGACCTTGAAAAGAATATACTTGGATGTACATGCTTGTGATATACACTTTGTATTAGAATTTTTTTAAACTCGTTTATTTAAAACATCTGAGACTATCAGGAGTGGATTTTTCCTATTATAAAATCAGATTATGTAAAGGCGCAATTATTGACATATGGATTGTGTCTAGTATTAATGGAATTCTTCTGGCTTGTTACAGTTTAGGTTATTTCTTTCCTGGTAGGAGGGAATCAGTTGAAATTAGGTTCTTGCTAGCTCTAGAAACAATAAATGTTGATGTGGTTTAATTTTTTGTGAGCCATGCCGAGGATAAACAGATAAGCCCATTTCTAGCAGCTGTTAAAACATTTACATGTTTTTCCCCCTAGTCCATTGGAAATGCCAAAACCACAAGGAATGACAACAGCAGCCGCTTTGGGAAGTACATTGAAATTGGTTTCGATAAGAGGTATCGAATCATTGGTGCCAACATGAGAACTTACCTCTTAGAAAAATCAAGAGTGGTCTTTCAGGTAACACTGATACAATTTTGTATGAGTTAGAGAGATTATATTGCAACTTCCACTGCCAGTTCAAGAATGACTCAGCGTGTAACAGCTTGCACTAATGGCAACAGCAAATACTGTAGCATCCAGAGGGACAGTAGGAGACACTTCATGTTAAATTTCAGCTCAAGTGAGGTCGTTGTTTTTTTTTTTAAAAGCTTTAAACCTCCTAAGTTTATAATGGAAGTGTAAGTGCACAAAAAGATCTGGTATTGTAGTTACTTCACTATGTATCTCTATCATATTGTTCATTTGTTAACGGTTGCAGTTTTGCCTTGGATAAAATAATGTAACAACAGTATTCTCGGAATACTGCAACTTCCAAGGTAACATTATTTGGTCATTTTAAGCAGTTGGAGAGAGATCAAGGTTCTACAAAATTCCAATGTTTTTTATTTATTTGAACAGCAGTCACAAATTTGAAAAATGAAATCTTGCAGTTTGTTTCATGCACACATTAACAATAGACCCATGCATGTTAATTTACATGTGAAATAGGAAAAGGAAATTTTATGTTGACATACAATCTCATCCTCCAGATTTTTCTGAATTCACCATTATGCAAAATGATAAAACCTAATAGTTCTCTTTCTATGCCCTCTCGTCCGGTAATTCGGACTTAGGGAGCGGTCTCCCGGAGGGCCACTAGGAGGCAGCAGAACTTCGCTGGGCGTACAAAGGGAGGATGCTCCCCTGCCTTTCCCAGTTCGAAGTCTGCCTCAGGCCCGATAGGACCGGCAGCCGGGTGCTCCGCACGCACAACGGAAAAAAAAAAAAAGAGAGAGAAAAGAAAAAAGAGGAACGGAGATCGGGCGCAGCCTCCCCTCAATTCCGGAGGAGGCTCTGTCTTTACCTGAGCCGGCCCGTAGGTACAGGCCAGGGAAACCGTCAGAGTGGGGACTCTACGGAGCTACTCCCCCCGGACTTTTCAGCACCACCGCCATGGCCGAAGCGGCAAAGACCCGCTGGGCCGCTGCCGGACGGGCACCCCAGCCGCAGGCTGAACCCACCCCAGCGGCGGCCAGGAAACGCCGGGCCAACAGGCCGGAGGACGCGGCCGTGGCGGCGCTCACCCCAAGGAGGGCCAGAGCCGAAATGGCGGCGGAGGCGAGGGAAACACAAAGCGAAACCTCCCTCCCTGCCCGGCAGGCCCAAGATGCCCGCAGCCGCCGGGAATCCCCCATGGAGGACAGCGGCGGGGAGGTAGCATCAGCTGCCTCCTCCCAAGTAAGGGGGGACCTGGGTGTAAGCGAGCCCCTTGCCTTCCAACAGGCGCAGCTGGAAGCCCTTAGGGCAGTGATGGGGGCGCTCTCGCGGATAGAGAGCAACCAAAGGGCCCACAGAAAGAGGCCTGCCACCGAGAGACAGGCCCCAAGGGATACTTTTAAGGGCACCTCCCGGGCAGCGGGGAAGGGTAAGGGCAAACGCCCTGTAACCCGGGCATCCCTGTCCGATCTTCTGGGCTCCTCCTCGGCTGAGGAGGAGGATTATGACTCGCCCTGCGAAGAAGGGGAATTCTCAGGGGACTCATCGGATGCTGACTCCCCTCCCCCAGCCAAAAGGCCAATGGCTCCCCGCAAGGGGCCTCCCTGCCTCCCTGTACCCTCCTCGGAGGAGGAGTCAGAGGCAGGTTCGTCTGCGGCCTCTCAATCGATGCGAGAGGATAGATCCCAGGACTGGGAAAAGATACTCGCTAAGGAGCACAGAGACCAGGGCAGGGAGCTGCCCCATGACCAAGGCCCTAAACTGATAAAGAGAGCTGAGAGGGTGTTGAGGGTCACCCCCAGAGCCCCCCAAAAAGGGGAATCAGACTCCTCCTCGGACGGAGAGGAGGATTCCGACAGGGATTATATTCCTCTACTGGAGCAGGGCACCGCAGGGGCATCCCTAGACAAGGCCTTCGAAAGAATTATCAGGGCGCAGTGGAAGCACCCCACTAAGTCCTTTAGATTAACACGGCCTCAACAGACTCTGTACGCCTTTACAAAACGGTGCAAGCCCATATTCGCCCTGCCCCGGGTTGATGCCGCAGCGGCAGCGCTGGCGCGACAGTCTGTCTTCCCCACTGAGGGCGATTTCCTACCAAAGGATCCGACAGACAAGGGCCTCGAGATTGGCCTTAAAAAGAGTTACGAGTCTATGGCCAAGGCTCTACGTATGGCCACCACGGCATCATATGTTTCGAGGGCAGTGATGAAGTGGTTCAAAATGGGGAAGGACCCCAACCTTTCCAGGGCACAGTCTAGGAAACTAGCCACGAACGTTACGTTAGCCCAGGCTTTCCTTATGGATTCGTCCATGGACATGCTACAATGGGTGGCTAAGGGAATGGCAGCCAATGTGGCTGCCCGGCGTAGACTGTGGCTCCGCTCCTGGCGCGCCAACGCCCATGCTAAGAACTTGCTAGTAAACAGCACCTTTAAAGGCGGCAAGCTGTTTGGCACGGCGCTAGACAAGGCACTGAAGGATGCTTCTAACAAGGATAAGAAGCACACACTAAACCAGATCCAACCTACCCGGACTCTTTTTCGCCCTTTTTTTCGTTTCCAACAGGGCCAAAAATGCTACCACTATTCCACGCAACCCTCGTGGAACGCGGCTAACCGCACTCGATACCAGAGGGGCAGAGGAGCGAAGGGCAGCAGACCAGCGGCTCCGCACCAACAGAACCGCCGATCAGGATCACCGCCACGCAGGCAAGACTCCTGACTATGCCGCGTGTTCTTCCCTCGCCTCTCAGAGGATCGGTGCCCGTCTGCTGGAGTTTGCACCAAGGTGGGCCCAAGCCACGACCGACGCATGGGTCATCCAGACGGTCTCGAGAGGGTACTCAATCGAGACCAGGTACTACCCTCAGGACGTCTTCAGAAGGTCTCCTCGCTCCCACGATCCATGCAAGCACAAGAATATGTTGGCGGAGATCACCAGACTCCAACGGTTGGGGGCAATAGAGAGAGTACCGTGGCACGAGCACGGGCTAGGGGTCTACTCTATCTTCTTTCTGGTGCAAAAGAAATCCGACTCCTGGAGGGGCGTGCTCAATCTCAAGCGGCTCAACAGAGCGCTACGCAAGCAGCGATTCCAGATGGAAACCCTCCATTCAATATCCCTAGCTCTTACCCAGGGCGACTGGATGGCATCGCTGGACCTGCAAGACGCATACCTCCATATACCCATCCTTCTGACTCACAAGAGGTGGCTCAGATTTTGCTACGCTGGCCAACACTGGTAGTATCGGGCTCTCCCCTTCGGTCTGGGATCCGCACCTCGAACCTTCACGAAGGTGCTCATTCCTCTCAGCGAACCTCCAGCTGGAAGGTATAGCAGTATTCCCGTACTTGGACGATCTACTAGTCAAAGCTCCGTCCCTTCAGCTGGCTCAGACACATCTCTCTCGGACCCGAGAATACCTCGAGAGCCACGGCTTTGTCATCAATACCCCCAAGAGCCATCTTACTCCGACTCAACGCCTCGAGCATCTGGGAGTGGTGTTCGACACCTGCCTCAACCGGGTGTTCATTCCACCCCAACGGCAAACCAAGCTCTTAACCCTCATCACCGCAGTTCAAGACAGCCCGCAGGTATCCACTCTCACCCTGGCATCCCTTCTGGGCCTGATGATCTCGCTCATACATCATCTTCAGTGAGCTCGCTTCCACTCGCGCCCGCTTCAGGCCCTCCTCAGGCCCTGGCAGGCTGCTATCATCAGCAACAAGCCGATACCCGTATCTATCAGTCACACAGCCCGACAGTCTCTAACGTGGTGGGAGCAAGCACACAGGTTTGCCAACGGAGTGCCTCTTTCGGAACCGGAGAGGCTGAGACTGACCATGGATGCTAGCCTATGGGGATGGGGAGCTCACCTCGACTCCCAGACGGCTCAGGGAGCGTGGTCGAACCGCGAACGCGAGCACAGCATCAATTGGCTGGAGCTCAGAGCCATCCGTCTCGCAATGCTTCACTTCGCCACACAGCTGCAGAGCCAGCATGTACTGGTCTTCACAGACAATAGTACCGCTCAGGCCTACGTGAACAATCAGGGGGGATCCAGGTCCTCGTCCCTCCACAAGGAAGCCTCTCTTCTCCTCAGCTGGGCGGAGGACAATCTGCTTTCCCTGGCGGCCAGACACATCAGGGGACAAGACAATGTACAAGCAGACTGGCTCAGCAGACAGGAAGTGGATCCGGGGGAATGGACCCTCTCTCCGCAGGCCTTCAGCCTCGTGGTGTCGTCATTCGGGGCCCCAATAGTGGATCTCTTCGCATCGGTCGCCAATCACAAGACACGGAGATTCTTCGCCAGGCACCCCCACCCACGCGCGGAGGCTCACGATGCCCTCAGTCATCCTTGGCCCCAGGGCCTACTGTACGCTTTTCCTCCCTTTCCTCTGTTAGGGAGAACGATCAGCAGAGCCAAGAAGCGGCAGGCCATGGTCATCGTCATAGCCCCGTTCTGGCCCCGCAGACCGTGGTTCCCCGACCTCCTCAGCCTATCCAGAGGAAACTATCTTCCGCTGCCGGTGACACCAGACCTTCTCACCCAGGGGCCCCTTCGGTACAAACAGCCCGAATTCCTGAAACTGACAGCCTGGCTATTGAGGCCGCCGCTCTCCGGTCCCAGGGATATTCAGGTCCGGTAATCCAGACCCTCCTTGCGTCGAGGCGTCAGTCAACAAGACGGATCTATCAATCTACCTGGACCACCTTTGTTCGTTGGTGCCGGTCACATCAGGTTCCTCCTCGGGATCCTTCCACACCACAAATTCTCCAATTTCTTCAGGAAGGGCTGGAGAAGGGGCTCCGCCCTAGCACGCTGGCGAGACAGCTAGCGGCTATCGATAGCACCATAGCATCCTCTGCTGCCCATCGATTCTCCACACATCCACATGTCAAGCAGTTCTTAAGAGCAGCCAGACGTTTAGCGCCTCCAGTAGTCCATCATTTCCCTACGTGGAATCTCAATGTCGTTCTTAAAGCCCTCACGGGCCCTCCATTCGAACCACTAGACCAAGTCTCGCTTTACTTTCTATCAATTAAAATGGCCTTCCTGATCGCCATAACATCAGCGAGACGGGTCTCAGAGATCGGAGCGCTGTCTATCGACCCAGCGTTCTGTGTATTTAGGAAGGAGTCGGTGCTGCTCAGGCTGGATCCAACCTTCCTACCCAAGGTCCCCTCCTTTTTCCATCTAGCTCAGGAGGTGGTTCTACCATCTTTCTGCCCTAAGCCTCGCCACCCTCTGGAGAGGCGCTGGCACACCCTGGATGTTAGAAGGGCACTCAAAATTTACCTAGAGCGCACTCAGCCCTTTAGGAAATCTTTTTCCCTACTAGTCAGCTACCACCCGCACTCTAGAGGGAAAAAAGTCTCAAAAGCAGTGATCTCCAAGTGGATCTCTGCATGTGTAGCGGACGCGTACAGAGCCTTAGACTTAGTTCCACCTGCCAGAGTCTTAGCCCATTCTACCCGGTCAGCGGCTACTACTTGGGCTTTCCGGGCCAGGGCTCCCACATTAGAAATATGTCGGGCAGCAACGTGGAGAAGTCTCCACACTTTCACGAAGCATTATAAAATTGATCGCTTCGAATCAGCAGAAGCTGCTTTCGGAAGGCGGGTGCTGCAAGGGGTGCTAGATCCCCAATAAGCGCCCAGTCCCTCCCGTTCTCTCGACATACTGCTTTGGTACCTCCCTAAGTCCGAATTACCGGACGAGAGGGCATAGAAAGAGGAATTGGGTTCCTTACCTTGGGAATTCCTTTTCTATGTCCCTCGAGGGAGGTCATTCGGCCCACCCGGGTTGTTTGTACCTGGGCGCTGAGGTCAGGTGGTTCTTACGCAAGGTCTTGCTATTACCCCTTCGGGGGACTGTTTGCTAATCTGTGTTAAGTTTTTCAGCTGAGCAGTTCGGCCTTGGCTTATTACTCCTGGGGAAGGCAGGGGAGCGTCCTCCCTTTGTACGCCCAGCGAAGTTCTGCTGCCTCCTAGTGGCCCTCCGGGAGACCACTCCCTAAGTCCGAATGACCTCCCTCGAGGGACATAGAAAAGGAATTCCCAAGGTAAGGAACCCAATTCCTCTTTCCGTTCCTATAAGAGAGGAAGTAGAAAATCTAGCAGTAGATAAAGGTTGAAAAGGGCACTGGAGGAGGAAATTTTTTTTAGATGGATTGTTGCAGATTTTCTCTGCAGGTGACAAGATAGTCAATGCTGTCTTAGCCTGAAAATAACTTTACAGGTAACTTTATTCACTTTATCTTTCATCTTGTCTAGCTCATCAATATAGCACACCCTTAACTGCTGCAAAAAATACCCATCTTATTCTTGTTTCTTTTTATTAAAGGCAGAAGAGGAGAGAAATTACCATATCTTTTACCAGCTGTGTGCCTCTGCAGCATTACCTGAGCTGAAAACTCTGCGATTAGGTATGAAATGTCCATCCAGTGTATTTTTGCAATTTGTGTGTACATGTTATCTCTAAACTCTGTGTTATCGGTCTAAAGGAAGAATCAGTGGCTTAGAAAGTGTTAGGAAATAAATGAGTTTGCTGTACCTCAGTTTACCCCAAATGGGATCGAAGGTCGCCAATTAACAAGCCAAAGTATGTGGGTACACCTCAATTTTATTGGATAGTCATGTAACATCTGAACATGGCAGTGTTACCAGTTAAGAACCCCAATAACCCAACCTAGGATATCTTACATGTTAGAGGCCATGGTCCGAGACACAAGCTGGTTCAGAGGAGAAGAGGAGGGGGCCCAGCAGATGGCTGGACAGGAGTCTCTGGATCTTTGAGAGCGACGGTAAGAGTCAGAAGCCCACGCAGGCTTATTGCAATGCTAGTGGCCACAAGTGCTAGTGCTAGTGACAGGAGATAAGGCCCTGGGCATTTCTTTTTAGAGCTTTATTTATTATGAATACATGTTGCAGGGTTCCCTCTTTGAATATGCCAGGTGCAGAAATAAGCTGACCATTCATTTCTTTATCACTTGGAGCATGGCCACCAAAGCTATTTTAGCTTTTGGGGAGTTTTTCTCTACTGCCTAGTTGCCAGTCTGATCTGCTGAAGCTACCTCCCTTTTCTTTCAGTCCTTCTTTGTTTTCTCAGAGATAGTAGCTGTCTGGGGTTGTTATTGTGGCCTTGAAGATGCATTTTTCTGCTAGAGTGTGAATTCCTGAAATCTGTTTATTTACAGCTTTATTCTCATGGACCACCTTGATTTGTGCCAGCCTGAGGCTTATGCATCAAATTAGCTGAACTGAATTTGTTCAGGCCTCATCCTTTTTATGTCTCTGACCATGGCCAAACTGCCTAATCAATTCATAATAAAAGCTTTTGTTAATCAGGAGCCTTTTAATGTTGATACCTAGACATTGACAGACCATTTCTAAAAAGTGCAAGCTAGCATATTTATATTGCATGTTTTAAACTCTAATTACAAACTTCTGTACAGTACATAGATACACACTCTCCCTGGGCAATGGTTGAATTGCAATATCTGAAGTCATTTAAAAATGGCACAGGCAAAATATAGAAGAGTTAGTGTAACCAACATTCCTACATTTGCAGAAAGGTGGTCAGTGACTTGATAATTCTTTTTCCATAGTATAATCTGCCCTAGACTGTTTTGATGTTTTCAGTATTGTTGGTCTGGAAAGAAGGAAATTGTTAGTTCATTAAAGAAATAATCTATATTAACTTAAAAAAAACCAAACCCACACCATACACTGTGTTTTTGACTATGGGGCAGTCTCATTTAACTGGAGACTGGGTGCTAGGCCTGCGTAGTGTGCAAGGAGATGCTAGATTAGTGTGAAATCCTCCTTCTCCATGCATGAATTTTCAATCTGGATTGATCATTAGATTAAATCATTGTGTCCATAAACTAACCAATAAAATGACACAATTTGTTTTACTGTGTAATTACTGAACTACTAATTCCATTCTAATACTGTCAACGTTGGATCTGCTGCTTCCTTCTCTTGCGCGACTGACAGCATAGGGGATGAGGTTGCTTTTTAAAAAAAAAAAAAAAAATTTCAAATAGTAAAGAACTTTATGATCCAGCAGAGAAAGGCATAGCAAGCTTCATTAGTTAGATACGGAAGTTAACAAATTCAACTCGAGTTACCAAGAGATGCAATGGGTTTGCCATGACTTGACGTCTTTTAAATCAAGTCTTGATATATTTCAAAAAGACATGTTAAAGTTGACCAGAGGTTGTGAAATAAATGGCAGGTGCTTTACAGGAGATTCTGTGGTTTGTGTTATGCCAGAAGTTAGACCACTAAATAAGTCTATTCTAGTCTTAAAATCTCCGAAATCTTCAAAACTGAGGGATATTTTCTCTTCTGTGAATGGGTGGTTGCTGTGTGTGAACCTGGTGCATTGGTTTATAAAAACCAAGCTGTTTTGTATGGCTATATTGAACCCATGGAATGGGGAAATGACTTTAGCGATCGAAGCAGACAGACCTTGATGAGGAGCAGATAATTTAGTGTAGTTGAACACTGAAGTAGTGACTGACTGTTTTGTAGTTCAATATGTGGGTTCTACATAGTGAGCTTAAGCAGTGAGCTTAACTACAATTATGTAGTTGTATCAAGTCTGGGGCCCACAAGCCTGTGGGGGCACCCTCTCTCCTGCAGCTGCATGCCCTGCTGCTGAAACAGGGGGCAGGAAGGCCCCATTCTATTTTCTGCACAAGGGCCCATTCCAGCCTAGCTATGCTGCTTCCTTCCCTAGCAACCCCCAGTCCTCTGGGCCCTACTTCTCCTAAGGCTGGCCTTGAGCGCAGGCCTTGAAAATGACAGGGGTATCTCTTCTATAACAGCCTCAGCAGTGACACTGTCACAGACCTTTTATATTACCTAAAATATATTACATGTATTTTATATATGTACTTGCAATGTGTACATTTCTACTTTAATTAAAAGATTTACTCTTTAACACAGGAAATGCAAATTACTTTCACTATACGAAGCAAGGAGGCAGTCCAATAATTGATGGGATTGATGATGCAAAAGAAATGGTGAACACCAGACAGGCCTGCACTTTGCTAGGTAATTCTTAGGAACCTGCATGAGTCCTGGTTAGCTGCTTGGTACAGTCACTGCTGCTTCTATGGTATCTATGTGTAGTTCCTTCTAAATATTGTAAAGACACACAATTGTAAATTTATTCCGGCTTGGACTTTCGCCATGGCCAACAAAGAACAACATACAAAACAATACAAAGACATAAGATATATAAAAACATGAAAACATAAAACATATAAAACATAAAAATTGTACAAGATAAAACAATATAAAACAGTATAAACAGTGCTTTAAGCCACCTCCAGAACATACCAATAACCATTGCTGCATCGATAAAACAATAATAATACACTGTGCAGCCAATTAGTTCAATGCAATTGAGGAAATATGAAATTAATAATTTGCATAGTTTGACAAAATCAGGCTAGGTTAAAAGGCAAATAGTTATAGCTATAACTTGCCAAATCTAACATGGCTTCACAGTAAAACAAACCATTGAGTATTTACCTTCCAGATTGCAACTAGAACTAGAGTTTACTTTTCAATTTGTTGGAAGCTAGATGGGCATGAATACGTCGTTTGGCGGCTAAGAGGAGAAACGTTGTCACAGAGGTTAGCTGGTTCACATGAGATAGAGTAGTTAAATATCTTAAAAGATTCAGAGAAATCCATTGGTCTGTCTTCCATAAGGGGAGCCAGCCAAACATATCGCAGGTGGGTGTAATAGGGGCATCTAAATAGAATGTACTTTACTGATTCGATTTCCACCAACGAGCACCGACACTTTCTATCCTGGAACGGCACATTAGAGAATCTGCCCTGAACCACTGCAGACTGGATGAGCTCGAAGCGGAGGAGAGTATAGTATCGCCTCAGCTGCTTATTGGCTAATAAATCTAAATATGGTTCTCTATTGAACATGATTTTGGTCTTAGCTAAGGAGGGAGCAACCCTCCACTCCTTTAAGGCAGCTAGATCTTCTTGCACAGCAACATCCTTGGACCGTTGTTCAATCATTTTCTTAATAGTCAATGAAGAATGACTTAATTCTTAATATTTTTAGTGAGTTTTAAAAAAGAGACCAGTCTTTGGAATCAAGGTATCTTTTTGTATCATTTTTTAAAAGAACCCCTAAAAAATAGAATTTAATTGCATTTTTAGTGTGTGGAGGGGAATGCATTATTTAAGCCATTATAAATGCTGAATTTCTCTGGTGCAACATATAAGAACTTGGAGGTTTTCTGAAATTTGTCTCTAGCCACTGAGTATGCAGTTCACTTTAATGAAATACTAAATATTTTTAATAGGCTTGCCTTGTGTGTCATAATACCTAGTGATAAAAATGGAATAACTGTATTCCCAAAGCATTTTCTAAAATTTTATGCCTACAAAAATCCTGAAATATTGCAATGTTGGGATAGGTGACAGTTCTCTCTGGCTAGTAAGTATCTGCATTCCATAAGACATGGCTTTCTCCTTTACATCACTCCTCACTTAAAGGAAATTTATTGAATCTCTTTCAGGAATTAGCGATATCTACCAGATGGGAATCTTCAGAATCCTCGCTGGCATTCTTCACCTGGGCAATGTGGGCTTTACATCTCGAGATGCTGATAGCTGTACGATCCCCGTAAGTTGTACATTAGTTCAAAGGTGGTGTTTCAATCATGACGTTACTAAGTTTTTGGGCAACATCTCTTATCAGTGTACAGATCCACACTGGAGAAATAAATTGTGAAAGGAGCACAGCACAGATGTTGACATGTTTCCGCAGAAGACCCTTGCATGTTGGGTTGGGCAGGTTTTGTGGGATTCTTTTTTTTTTATCCCTTACCAAAGTGGCACTTGTCTATGCTAAATGATCTCATTCGAGTATAGGCAAGACCTGTGCAGCATTTCTAAATTTACTTTAATGCTAAATGCCAAACTGGATTAAGTAACTTTAGAGTCAACATTACACAAAGTAGTCTTTCTCTTCCTGGAACTTCCACAGGGATGTGCTGGCTAGGGGATAGAATATTTACACAAGTAATCTAATGATCTCAGAATCCCACCAAGCATTGCTGCACAGACCCGTCTTAGTATTCTATAATTAAGGATTAAACGATCTATGTGGTCTATAGATGTTACCTCCTGTCTCTACTTGATGTGGACAGAATTCCCATTTATTCTTCCCTGCAAAGGTTTCCTGCTGGTTGGTGTCTCCTTTGTGAGGTATTTGAAAGACAGGGACTGGCGTGCTTCACTTAGTTCATTTCCCTCTTCCTTGGTCCTTCAAATGACAGGAGCATCTCTTCTATAACAGCCTCAGCAGCAACAGTCCTTTTATATTGCCTCTTCAGTCTGTCTGTAGTAGCAATTGCAGATTTTCTTCTTGTGTACAGTGCTGCCAGTGCACTCAAGTGCCCATAACAACAGCCTGCAGGATGTGTGCCACAGGTCTTGTGCCAAGATGATTAACGAATCACCTTGCTCTGTAGCCAGAGCCAGTTCTAGAATAGTGCAAATGGTGTTGACCACACAGAGCTTCCTATATTGGGGGGAAGGGAGGTCTGTAGGGGTTCTCCAATACATCGAGTATATGAATGAATTTGAAAAAATAACAAGTGTGAGAAGCAATGGCATAAAATACTGGCCACAGGGACTCGAATGCGGGGAGCCCCAGCCTGTGGAGTGCCCACAGCTGTTCAACATATGGGTCCCATAAATAAATTAAAAATAAAAAACACATGATATGCAGAGCAGCAATGTAGGGTGAGCATAAGAAATTAATTAATTACAGCAGCATTTCCCTTTTTCTAATGTCAGTGTGTGGCCATCAAACATTCCTGTATTAGAAGGAGGCTCATGCCACCATTTTTCACTGGACCCAACTTCCCTGGCACTTTCTGTAGCAATTGGGTTCACAGTATAGTGTCACTTTCATAGCCACTTCCAATAGGATACTGCTTGGGAAACATTTGGGAAGCAAGGTGTTAATTTATTACTTCAGGTATTAAACCTGAGAGGGTTGCGTGTCAGTCTCCTTCCAACTCCCGACTGCCTGACAATGTTGTTTAGAGACCTGGACCTGCTGTTTGGTGTATGGTTCAAGCAGAGCATCACTAAAGTCAGGAGGTTTGCAAAGTATCATAAAATCCTGACACCTTTTTAACTCTGAAAAAAATGAGCAGCTACATGAGCTGCCAAAAACCTGCCAAGTAACAAAACCATCTTTACATTTGCAGAAATGTAACTAACTATGGTGGGTCATTGATGGTATTGCAAATGAGTCCTACGCCGAGCCTTTAAACCATGAAATGATTAAGCATTTTCTGACTTTTACTTTTTAGGAGACTGCATTTTCCCTTGGGAAATTGTAAAGACTGCAGTGACTAGTGACTGTGATTTTCTTGTTCCTTTGATGTCTGGAACATTGTGTGCTCAATTTGAGGGCCTTACCAGCTAGACGCAAGAACAGACAGGGATTTGGTTGGAGAGGGATGCTGCGTCAGAACTTCAGAAAGAAGTGAGTCTGTGTGCAGCTCACAACCAACCACTCCCTCACTGTGCTAGTTTATTTTTTCTTTTACTTTGTTTTCTTGATTGTCAGTTGCTCTAGGTAAATTGAAAGTCATGACTGGTTCATTGAATTTTGGCAGACATGATGTCACGGTCACTGGAATTTTAGGCTATATTGAATAGCATCCCCTCAAAAGCTTGAAACAGGAGCTGAAGGAAGAAGGATAAATTGAAGTCACAAAGTAAAGTTATTAGAGAGAGGTATTTTCTACGTGCTTAACTCCCATTAAAGTCTGAGTGAGGAATGAGAAATTTGTTACGTAAACAACTTCCTGTTAGCTGATTATTGGACCTCTGGTGTGGTCACGAGAAGCTAAAAGAAGAATGAGGACAGGGGTACTGCCTAATAATAGGGTTTAAAGATTTGTGCCATTGTGATTTGAACTATAATGTAGAGGTTTACTTTGAAGTCATCTAAGTGTGGTGGTTCCAATACCATTAGTAGCACAAGAATGAACTGCTGTAACGCAAAAATATGTGTAACTGATTTAGTATGGGGGACCCTCCCAAAAGTTTTATTCCCTTGGTAGAATAGGTTAAAACAAGATGATAGCCTGCTGCAATCTGGGTTTGGTTCATGCAGTCCCCACTCACATGCTGGCGTGTCCAGCCTAATAAATGGGCAGCCTTCTACGTCTATTTCATGTACTTGGGCAGTCTCCACTGGCGATGCCAGAGAGAGTGGAGAGAAAGGCAGGAAGTGGTCACTCCTTGGATGCTCTAGGATTTTTGCTCCCGACTCTATGGTTCTGGTGAACCTGTATGTGTAGAGGTGCTGCATGCAACCGTTGCTTGATTGATGGGACGCAGATACATGGGCATGTAGCCTGTGTTTGTCTGCACGTCAGGCTCTGAATTCACTGAGAACTCACTGGGAGTGGGGGCTAGTGGTGCCCATGTGGTCAATGGGGGGAAAACCTGGTGTGGGCTACCATTTTGTTTTGTTAACACCCTCTCTCTGTGTGCAGGTTTATTTCAGAGTTAAATGTATTCGCTAAAGTGCTACAATGTTTGTCATTTCTCCTAAAAAGCAGAAGTGATGCAATTTTGTGACTATATCTGAGACAAGACTATTAACACCTTCCTTCCTTCCTTCCTTCCTTCCTTCACACTGCACAAATTCCTGACATTTTACAATTGACAGCCCTCTAGCATCATTATATATAACAAGTTGTTTAGTTATGATTAGTAATAGTATTTTTATTATCTATATAGCGCAAGCAATGTACCTGGCACCGTACAATCCACAGTCAGAGACAGGTCCGTAGTTGATTCATATAGCAGTTGTAGGTGTTAGCAAAAGGTCTTGATTTTATACCTCACCTTCATAAAAAAAAATTCATTTACAAATCCATTTGTATCTTTCAGGCTTGGTTCCACCGATTCAAAGGTGCAATGTTTGATAATACTGTTTTTGTGACCTAATGAGATTATTTTTCTTGTAGCCCAAGCATCAACCCCTTACCATCTTCTGTGAACTTATGGGAGTGGAGTACGATGAAATGTCTCACTGGCTTTGCCATAGGAAGCTCGCAACTGCTACTGAGACCTACATCAAACCAATTTCCAAACTACAGGCGATAAAAGCCAGGGATGCTCTTGCCAAACATATCTATGCTCATCTCTTTAACTGGATTGTTGCTCATGTGAACAAAGCTCTTCATTCTGCTGTGAAGCAGCATTCGTTCATTGGAGTGCTGGACATTTATGGGTGAGTGTTCTGTGTTGCGGATACATGGGCCGTTTTACACGGACGCCCCCCCCCCCCTCCGTTCAGTGTGCGGTGGGGAGCTGTCTGTGTAAACGGCCAGCGGTGGGTGGTGGGGATGGGTGTCCGCTCGTTGTTCGCCCATGTGAACACCAAGCGGGATGGGTGGGGGTGCGTGCGTGCTTCTGCACAACACCCACCTCCGCAGAGCCCTCAGGAAAACCGGAGAAGGTCCCGTGGGTGGAGGTGGGTGTGTGTCTTTGTAAAGGGACACCCACCCACCATGCCAAAACACCTATCCCACCCCCGTCCGTGTAAAAACGACTCACAGTGACCACTGACTAAAGATTTTACTACAGGGAGCAAAGTGTGTGAGTTTGTTTCCTTAGCATCTGTTGGTTTGGGATGAACCTATGCAGAAACTGGTAACTAGGACGCTAATTAAAGCACCAGTGAGCTATTTGGTGTTCACGTTTAGATTTAGGATTCATAGTGAAATCTCAGACTTCTGCAAGGCTAGCATTTGTAGTGTGTGTCATTGTGGAAAATAGTAACTTAGGGATATGTTTGCTTTCTGATGCCACATTGATACAAGTGTTTGGTCAAAGCTTGTTTTTAAGACCAACAGAACATGAAGATTAAATTCCCCGAAGTTGCCATTTTGCTTCAACTTTCTTCTCTATTTTTTGTTGTTGGCATAATGAACCTCACCTGCCCTATGACCTTCACATAGCAGTTTGCAATGATGCTCATCATTTTATTTTTTCAAAGGGCCCTTGATACTACTTTGGATACTATAAGAGCAAGGGTGACTAGCATGTGCTTCAGGGGCCCCGCAGCATCAATAATGTTCCTTACCTGTCATAGCCAGGGAAGTGGGAATTGCTAGCACTCCTCCACCTTTCTTAGCCTCCATTGTGCATATCTTAAGCTCAGTACGACCCACCAGAAGCTACTAATTATTCTATGTAAACTTGGTCAGACACAGCAAGTTTAACATTGGAAAGTCATTTTGTTTACAGCATTGCATTGTGCTGGTAATTTTGAATATCCTGTGTTTATTTTCAGGTTTGAGACATTTGAGATCAACAGCTTTGAACAGTTTTGTATAAACTATGCCAATGAAAAACTACAGCAACAGTTCAATATGGTAAGTAGGAAATTACTGGTATCTTTCTCCTCTTCCTTGCACCAAAAATCCATCCTGCTAATTAGGTCCCTGGGGTCTGAGCTCAGTTCCCCATAAATTCTAACCAGCTGTCTAGGATAGGGAAAACATGTCTGGAAATGGATTCATAAATGTGTCGCTCTGAGTATATTTGAAATGCTTATTAAAATAATATTAAACCCCTTCATGTGTGTTAGGGGTGGGGTTGGGGAGGAAGGGTCAGAGGATTGTGAGCATTTGGACATTCTCTGTGAATGGGGTGGGGGGTTTGGAGCATGGGTGCGAAGGGGTGGGGGGTTATGTCCTGAACCCCTGGGACGGGGGTTGGGGCATTGGTGTGTTGGGGGGAAGGCGACCTCCCATGAAAGGGGGTTGGGGCATAGGGGTGGGGAGACAAGATTGTAATTTTAACTGGATATCAAGCTTTTTGTGATTTTACATATAAACTATTCTTTTATTACTTTTGTAAGCTGCCCTGGATCTTTTGGGAGGAAGGTGGGGTATAAATTGAAAATAAGAAAAATTGCTTTGTATTTGATGACCCAATAGTATTTTTGTATAAGAATATAATATCAGTATTTCCAATCCCAAACTTTCAATAAAGCATGGCATTGGTTTAAAACAGATTTTGAAAGAAAATAATACTGCTTGGTGGTAAGGTTATTTCCCTGCAATCATGAGAACCAGAACTTTTCTTAATTTAATACATGAAAATTTGATTCCCATGTAATACCATAATTCTAGGAACTCGGGATTTTTAAAAAGTACCAAATGTTGAATGACTTGCAATAAATTCGTAAGTATTAGCACTGCTATATAGAGGAGTTTGAAGTCATTCATACCTGCATACATGCCAGTGTGTCCATCTTAAACGCAGTAGCAGCAAACATTCACTGCTGGAAATTTACTGTTTTAATTTTTCTGTTTATAGCATCGAGTGACATGCTTTTTTGGGAAAGAGTGCAAGGCAGCCTCTTCCTAAACTGAATGAGGGAGGAACTTCCTTATCACTCCTCTTTTGGAGACAGCACAGATCTAGCATCTAATAAGCTGGCTATCTTCTATTTTCAGCTAGTTTATGATTATGTATTTTATCAGCATATGGTGAATGGAATGTAGTATGCCAGGTCCTGTATGTCAGCAGCATTGCTAGACTTCATTAGTGTGTGAGAATAGCTTTTCAACAGATATGCAAACATACGACAGCAGTGCTTGCTTTCTGAGAAGCTGGATTGTCTGCTAAGATTACACAAAGGTCCCAACAACCACACATTGACTTTCTTCCAAGTACTTGCTGTTTGTCAGAACAGGACCTCAAATATTCCAGCCCATGTTTCCCTTTATTATTATTATTATTATTATTATTATGGGGGGTGATGCATTTGCTGCAGAGGACCTCTGCTACTCAAGCATATGCTTTGCCATGCGCTTGTGACATGGTTCAATAAGGTTATGACTTCACTAGCAAAGACTCTGTACCGAAACCATAGTGTTTACCCCTTGGGTGCAAAGGGACAGGTTTTGTACTCCATAGAGTTCATACTGGATGTAACGCAAAGTGTGAGGCCTGGGCTTAGCTCAAAACCCTGTTTAGCTGGCTATGGTCCATCAGAGCTCAGGAAAGGAGGAGGTGCCTAATAGTCTTGGCTGCTCTTCCTTCTGTGCTCCCATCACAGTCTCTCCAACACATCCCCTACACCATGGATATGAAAGAAGGCATATGTTCCAAGATGGAATTGGCAGATGATTTGAGTTAGTGTAAGAAAAACAAAACTGTATAGAATCAGGAAATCTATTGAAATTAAAGGGGAAAAAATTAAAACTTGTTTACAAATAGGTTGACTGAATACCCATGAAAAATGCACAGTTCCCTGAGCACAAAGATAAACTAATTGTATTACAGAATGATTCAAGTTCAACATGACTGCTGCTATGATGAAAGAATGCATTTAACACAGCCCTTAATAAAATCTGGCACAAGTTTGTTTTTATGTACATCTGTTACTATGAATATGTACTCTGGAAAGATCAGCCATTGAGCTTCCAGCACAAATGACTTCTTATTGTAACATGCCTCCAAGACTGATTTAGTCTTTTCCATCAGAATTTTTATATGTAAGCTTTCACGTTTAAAAAGATGCCTTCATGAATTCCATAAAATAATTTTCCTCAAAATTATATCATTTAGTTTCCTATCAGTAGTTAACTTACTGTGTAATGCAGTTGTTAAGTGACTAGCATGTAATGTGGCTTATGTGAGCTGCTTCTAAGGAAGGTATTTGAGGGCATTGTATAATCTAATGAAGTAAAAAGGATAGACTGCTTTGTCAAGATGGTTTTGTGTTGTTTTAACTGATGTATGCTGGACATCACAAGTATGTTTATAGACTTCTTCATTGAATTAAGAGGGCAATAATCAAAGATGACCCTGAAGGTGTTGATGTTTATCTAGATTAAAAATAAATGTCTTCTATATAGTGTCAGGAATGGTGATGTTTCTTCCAATATATTCTGAATATTTTTGTTTTGCAAGTTGTAACAGTTACTAGGGCTTCACACACACCAAATTAGCCAAATTTAGCATATATAATAAGTACAAATATATTCTTTTGAGCACACATTTAAATTTGCAAAACTCTGTAGATTATTTGGGTGAAAAATTTGCCACTTTTGTGGAAAACCTTTCATTGTATTCCAACAAGAAAATATACTAGAAAACAAAATAAAATTATTATTTTTTTACAAAAATGGTACTTAAAAAATAAAATAAAAAATAAAAGACTTGCTTCCAGAGAGATGTGACAAGTATTCTCATTTTGAGCTATTGAAGATTAAATGTTAGAATTTGAAAAATAAATTGCCAAAAACGTCAAACCTCTAGCAAATATACATTTTGCAGTGTAGCTTTGGAAGAAACTATAATCTAAACTTCAAAGAAATTTTTATTTTAAAAGGAATAGCTCTGGGATGATCAGGCCCATAATGTACATATTTATAGTTACTATTGTGAATTTCCAAAGCTTTCACTTCACTTTCTGTGCCCTTTTTATTAGAATGTGACATAGTTTTTCATGATATTGATATAGGTTTAGTATGCCACCACTTGCAAATTCATTTATTCTTAGGCTTACATGCAAGAAAAAATCTTGGTCGATGTTTTAACCCTGAAAAATGAAACTAACTTTAGTTTGAGTGCAAATGAGCCTCAAAATGATCCTTTATGTGGATGACATGCAAACCTTAGAAGGCTGTATGAGGGAGAGAAATAAAGCACATTTCACAAACCCCATTACAAAATCAGAAAAAGTGAAATTATTTTCACTGTGAATATTTTGTAAAGCCATAATCCTCAAGCCAGTTACTCTGGAACAGTCCTATTGAACGTTTACAGTTTTTACTATAAACATTTTAAATGTTTCAATTTAGTCCGTGTGCCATCAATCACAAATAGGTAGAAGATTCCTTTTGCCTTTTTAGCCACACTCTTATTGAATGGTTGGTGCAATTTTGACTCATGTGACTCATTGGTTTGTTTTAATGTACCTGAAAGAAGGCTAACAGAGGTCAGCATATTTGCTCTGAATTCACAGATAATTGCTTTTTTCCTGCAGCATGTCTTCAAGTTGGAACAAGAGGAGTATATGAAGGAACAAATTCCATGGACCTTAATTGATTTCTATGACAATCAGCCTTGTATTAACCTCATAGAAGCCAAAATGGGCATTCTGGATTTGCTAGATGAGGAATGTAAGGTATGCGTTCAAATGACTTCACTCCGTTCTGCAAGGTTCACCCTGCTTCCTACCTGACAACTGACTTGAGGGGAACAGAGTACCTCATCCATGTGATTTCCTGTCCCCCTGTAGATTGTTTCCTGCTCCCCTCTTGTCAGGTGGAGAGCAGGGAATGCGCAGCCTACACTGAATAGAGAGGCCAGGCTTCCTTTCTGCTCATCAATTTAATTAAGTCTCAGCAGTGCAGGGCTGAGCTCACCTAGGGCAGCAAAACATGTTCCAAGGTATCAGATAGTTGCGCTAGGTTGTGTCTCCAGACTTTTTATTAAATTCTTCCACTTGATTGTTCCCTTTCTGCCACATCGAACACCAGATACTTCTCTGCCTTTAACACACACCCTGCCCTATCCTGACATCCCACTGGCTCAAGACAGCTATGCCAGCCTTAATCACTGTTAGTCTATCTTCCCTTTAAACACTTTCATGCTTTCTATTCTATGTTGCTCCCTGCTCATGGGAGAAATTTCCTGAAAGATTTTACAGGATCTTTAAAACTCTCATTAAGACTCAACTTTGCCTATAAAACTCTTGACAATAGTTCGGCACTTGGTGTTCTGTGACTGGTGCTTATTGCTCCAAATATAATTGTCTGGCTATAACCATGTCCTTTCATTGTGCAGCTGTTGGTTTTTAATATATGCTGTGATCACACGCTCTTTGGGGCATGCTGTGATCACACGCTCTTTGGGGCAGAGACTGTCTCTTTATCACATGTGTGGAAAGCATCTAACTCGCTTGTTGACTTGGTGTTTTTATATGCTGCGGCAATACAACAATTGACTAGTAGTAGGTCAGGCCTCCTGCTGAATTATATAAACTCTTTATGTTCTTCACATACAGTATCTCTGCTTCCAGCTACACTACGCAGGAACCACTGTTGGTAGAATGTGTAGAATCGGATGCTATAAACACACACATGGGGGTTGTTCTTACTAATATGAATAGTCCCAATGATGTTAAACGGATACAAACACTGTCATCAGTAGTCTGACCCTGTAGTGTCAGCCTCCCAATCCCTGGCTTCTCATCTGGGGTCCAACAGAGAGAATTCAGAGTGGCTCAAGTGTCCCTCGCTATAAAGCCATCCTTCTTGTTCTGCTCACCTTTGTGATGACAATATAATGATATTTATATTCCCTTAATTAGATGCCCAAAGGCTCCGATAACACCTGGGCCCAGAAATTGTACAACACTCACTTGAATAAGTCGGCACTCTTTGAAAAGCCACGTTTGTCAAACAAAGCTTTTATCATCCAGCACTTTGCTGATAAGGTAAGAAATTTCCCCCATCTTAGCCCTTTTACATATACATATACATATACATATACATATATATATATATTTTAAATTGTATTATACTTCCCATTCCCTCCCTTTCCTCAAAAGTTGGAATTTCCCAAGGACTTTCAGATAACCTACATTCAGAAGCTGTAATGAGTTGGTCTTTCTAAGTGTCTGAGGCAGCTGTATATGCTGGACAACTGCATTGCATTTATCCAGTTCCTTTCATCCAAGAAAGTCAAGATGCCTCATGGCCTTACAACACCTTTACGTATTGTCAAACATTGACCATTTTTACACAGGCCCTTCCCCCTGCTTCTCCCCCGTTCGGTGTTCAGGCAGGTGGGGGGGCATCGGTGTAAATGGCCAGCGGTGGGTGAGGGGATGGGTGTCTACTTGATGTTAGCCCATGTGAACACCGAGCAGGAGGGGTGGGGGTTCATGCGCGCTGCCGCGCAACGCCCACCTCCACCCAAAAAGCCATCCCGAAAACTGGAGGAGGCTCCGTGGGGGGAGGTGGGTGTGTGTCCGTTCATGTAAAGGGAGACACAGCCACCTCTGCTCACTGCACCAAAACACCCATCCGTGTCAAAAGGGCCATTATTCTCCACCTTTTACAGACAGGGCTTAGAAGCTTGGAGAGGCAAGGCAGCTTGCCCAGAATCACAGAACAAATATGGGGCATATAGCTAAGAATACATACTATGTCTCCTGATTCCCAGTCATTGCTTTAACTATCAGACCAACCTTCCTTCAAAAGATTGTGGCTTAACTTTATATTGTATGCCATACAGTAAATTCCAGATGCTCATTTATGTATGTTAATAAGTGTAATCAATCTGATATCTCAGTAACATGACTCATTTTGCTGCTGTATTGAAGTACCGATAGCACTCCCCCTCTGGAGCTATCTGTGCTTTTTTCGTTCCCATTACTAGGAGCAGTAAGGTTTTAAGAACAGGTAGGTTGGTGGAATGTATATGTTACCATGTAGTATGTCAATTTGCTGAGCAGTTTGAAAATGAACACTTGACATTTTTTGCTTGGAAAAGAAATCCGGTTTAAAAAGAGGCCATAAGGGAGAAGGCTGGGTGAAGATTTTGCTTTCGTACAAAGCCAGGGATGATTCTCCTGAAATGCTTAAAAGAGTAGCCTGGTTGTACTGGCTGCTCAGCATGAATGTGCTAAAGAACAACTGCATCAGATCAACTTCTGCAGGAATTCTCCCCCAGTACATTGTGTTTCCCCTTCAATAAAATGAGACTTTGCTTTCCCTCAGCATTCTGGCATGTCCTTGATGAGAGTAACAGTAAAGTGAGCACCCGTGCTTGAGTCGTTTCACTGCTGGAAAAGATTAAACAGTGCACTAAATTATTCCCCTACTGTAAGAAACATTGAGTCTATATGTAAAAAATACGCTTTCCCTCTAAATTTCTATAACGTTTATACAGCTGAGATTAGGGAAACCCAGACTATGGGTATTTTTCAAACGTGACACTCCCCCGGGTGGCTATGCTTACACACCACGGTGGTGTCACATCTGCTCCCACCCGCCAGATGTTAACTGCGGGCGGGAGCAGAGTACACCCCAGCCCATGGCAGGGTTAACTCTGGAATGTGAGTTGGGCTCCCTGCCAGCACACGTCCTGGCATTAGCCCTGCCACAGGCCGGGAAAGTCTACCCCGGACTGTGGTAGAGCGGGCCATCTTGTCTGATGGCCCGCTCTACCTAACTCCGGCCAGTGACTGGAGCTTTTCCAGGCGGGTGTGGTGGTCTCATAGGCCACCGCACCTGCTCATCGCGGAGGAGGGGCCGCACTGAGTAGTGGTGGGGAGGGGTGTCCATACATCCCCCCTCAATCCTCTTCCCAGCCCCGGCTGCTGTCACTTTGGTTCGGCGGCAGGGCCTGCTCTTACTCCTTGAGGAGCCATCATGTTTGAAAACATCCTGTCTGTGTCACCCACATGTAAGATGAGGAATTATCAGTGTTAAGGAAAGTATTATTCACGTGCACTGATGGGTGTATATATAGGCATGTAGGGGAGCATGGGGAACCGCTCTGGGTCTTAGCTGATAAGGCTTTGGTATTAGAAACACGTTTCCTTGAGCAACTCTGAACTCTCTGCTCCCCACTAGTGGTAATACTGTAACATTGGACAGTAAGAGATAAAGAAAGCAAAAGTAAAGATCCAGCCGACAGTAGAGCAAACAGGTGTGTTTTCGTGTAACTATGCACACCTGATGACATAGGCAGATTATTCAAACAACAGATTTGCTATGAATATGTACATGCTCTCATCACGTGATGGCACTCAGAGTTTGTCGTTTGAAGGTTTCATACTTGTAATTGCTCGTATCAATGCAAATGGATAGCTGTTACCTGTTTTACCTATTGTCGCCCACTTATGAGATGTAATGTTAATGAGGTCTGATTTTGCCAGATTTTACAGTTATGCTAAAAGAGGAACAAGGTGATTAGTGAGTTATTTGAGACTCTTCAGCCATTTCCTCAACGCCTCAGTCCAGAGATCTGGTCCTTAGCCTTTACTGCAATCTCATCAGAGATCAGACAGTCCTGTGCAGATGCACGCTAAGTAGTCAGTGCAGCTGCAGTAGTTGTAATGCATATGTGCAATTTAAAGTTAAATATTTTTTTAGAGTAGCAATTTTCATGCATGAAGCGCACGTACTCATTCAGTAACTGATGCTTTAAGCAATAGGAATATTTAATTTAACAATTACAGCTAGTGAGTCTTGCTTGTGAGTTGTGGCTGTTTTTTTTATATATATATATATATATATATATATATATATATATATATATATATAAAAATACGTATTTATGTTTTTAGGTGGAATATCGGTGTGAAGGCTTTTTGGAAAAGAACAAAGACACAGTTTACGAAGAACAGATTAAGGTCCTAAAATCAAGTAAGGTGAGTACTTAGGAATTATTTTTCTCAAATGGGCAACATGATCTTCTGTCTGTTAGTGCAAGTGCAAATCCTACTTATTTCCAGGGAGCTTGTGCTGGTGCTAAGTGCTAGTGCAAGCACTAACACCAGCAAGATCACTCCCTAAATTTTGAGTTCAAGGTCAGCTTAATATGAATTTTTAAAGCCTTAGAAGCTTAAAGCTTTTTTCCCCCTGCACATGAATGACTTTCTTCAATACTTAGTATATATTTAGAGAATTTGGATGATATAACCTAGCTCCACTAAATTTAGCCTTTGTTTAATTATTGATTTCCTAGGGTATCAGACTGGCTCATTTGTTTCAATTACCACAGATTAGAATTGGGTTTAAATACAATAATTATAACAATTATAATTATAATTATAATTTATTTTTATAGTGTCTCCCTGCCAAATGGCGCTTAGAGTGCCTCACATAAACTACAATAAAACAATATAAAATCCATTTTAAAACAATTTAAAAGAGGGAAGAAAAGATGGAGAGCAAAATATAGTTGCTTGCCCATGTTATACAATCTAATGTTAATTCTTATCTATCATTCCATTGTGTAACGTGGGCAAGCAGCCTTCCTCATTCAGCAGGGAAACTAAAGTTAGTTTAATCATGGATGACAGGGTTGGAAAATCCAGCCCTGTCACTCACGTGAGTAAAAACTAACGTTAAATTTGAATGTGTACTTTCAAATTTAATGTTAGACTAACAGTAGTTTGGGGGAGGGGGAGAGACCGTGGGCGAGGGAGGGTGAGGGAGGAGAGGCACATTCCCCCACCCAGCCCATCCTGGGGGGAAGAGGGGGGTGGTGGTGGAAGTTACACACAACCCCAGCCCAGGCTGAGGGGAAGAAAAGGGAGGGACTTTAGCATGGGGGGACTGACTTGGTGGTGGCGGCAGCGGTGGCAGCAGCAGTTTCACTGGTCAGCCCTCCTGAGCAACGTCTGGCCCCTCTCGACTGGTCTTCCTCTGTGGATGGCACAGCCAGATGCTGTCCGGCTGTGCTGCCCTGGGAAGCCCCATGCGACAGACTGGGAAGCAGCCAGAAGGAGCCAGCAGGAGAGCCGGCCAGAGAAGCTGATGCCGCTGCCACCAGCAAGTGAGTTGCTGGGCAGGGAAAGATGGTGGGGAGGCAATCCTCTGCAGCCCCAGCTCAGCTCGACAGGTAACATGGGCATGGTCCGTTATTTTCTATAACTGATCCAGAACCCCAGAAAAAATTAACGCGGGCATGCAGCCCACCTGTAAACTCGTGTTACTGGTAATTTAACGTGAGAGTCTCACATTAAGATCAGTACGTGGGCAAGCAGCCTATATTAAGGGGAACCTGCAGTAGTAGTAGTAGTAGTATTATTAACAAACATTTATATAGCACCAGCAGTAGATTATAAAGGCATCTGGATGATTCTTCAGCTACTTTTTAAAGGTGGGAGGGGAGGAATTGAAACAAATGTCTGAAGGGAGTGAGTTCCACACTGAGCAGGCCACCACAGCAAAGGCCCAGTTGCCTGCTGGCTTAAGGTGCGATGGTGGGATTCCCAAACAGTGAGTGTTTCTGAGCACAGATAACCATCACGGCGCGGCTCCAGGAGCAGGTGTTGAAGATGCTTCATTGCTTGATTATTTTATTTCCCTTCAGACCTACATGCATCTCAATAAACCCCACTATAATTCATTTAGATTTTTTGGGAAATTTTTTAAGCAGCCTCCCTGGTTCAGAGTAGCACAAGGAGGCTTAACTGTACCACTGCACCCACACCAGCAGGATACTGTGGGATGTTTCAGTTTTGTGAAAACAATTTTTTCCTGGCCTGAGTATTTACACATTAAGGCCCTAGAGGAAAGAAAAGGTCCCAAGCTGGCGCTCTCTATCAAAAAGAGAAATCTAGAAATGTTACATTGGTTAGAGACATGAACCCAAATTCACTGTATTAGTCCTTGGAGCTGTTTTTGTTTTGTTTTGTTTTTTTAAATATAAATTGCCTAGATATCTCTTTAAAGAATATTACACTGAGGTATAATGTAAATAAAAGCATGCTTGATTAAGGTGAAGATGTACATTATCACTGTGGTAGAAATACTAGTTATTCCTCTCCTGAAATTAGTATTAGCTTGGAATTTAGCAATCCAGACAGGTTGCCCTAATATTTGTGCACTAGTTAGTAGCTATTCGCAGTAGCTTTGCACTTATTGGCTTATGCTTTTTTTGTTTTCTGCCATACATGTTCACCAGAAGGTAATCCTTAAACCTAATGCATCATTTCTAATTCTATTAGAAATTTCTAACTATTGCTTTACCCTGCATGATTATATATGTGCAGTAATGGGGGGAAGTTGTTGTATCTGGAAAGTGCAAGACAAACATGGTTCCATGTAACATGTAATGCATGATATTTTATGTTAGCCTCTTCTACAGACTCTACAGCACCTACACAAGCATGCTTTATTACAGTGCGTACGACATGCAAACAATATGATGGCTCTTGCTTCCCGTGCTTGTTGCTGGCATGTAGTGAAATCTTACTGTCATGGCTTTGTCAGAAGAAATAAGCCTGTTAGAGTGCAGCATGTCTGACTTCATTTGAAAATTTCATGTAGAATGCAAAGGATCTGCTTGCTTCCTTCCTACCATGCGATTTGTCTTTTCCTAGATCAGTATTTTTATTTCTGTAAGCATTATAATTGCCCTCTGAAACTCAAGAGAGCAGCTGGGACAGGAGAAAACAACAAAGACACGATCAATTATGGCTGCTCATTATGTGCAGTCTTTGGTTTCATCCTCCAATAGAAGTGAAAAAAATCACATTTCTGCACACCAAGTAACAAGGAAGATACTTAGAAAATAGTGATTTTGAGAATGAAGTTGAACATTTTTACATGCAGGCCTTCACTTGGAAGTAATGAGGCTTTATAAGCATTTATTCAATTCCTCAGAAACCTGAGGCCATCAACAGTTCAGAGCTTAGAAAACACATGCTAATTAGGACATCAGTTGCTGACTTCTCTGGATAAAAAGCTTCCTTGGTTTCTACTAATACTACTAATTTCTATAGTGCTACTAGGTGTACACAGCGCTTTAGTGTCACAGATTTTCAGAGACAGGTCGCTGCCCAGTGGGCTTACAATCTGAAATGGACACGGGTGAGGGGAACACAGAGAAAGGCAGATACATACACATTCCTATTTTACAGATGGGAAACAGGCTGAGAGGTGGTAATTTGCCCGAGGCCACCCAGTGAGTTCATGGCTAGAGCGGGATTCAAATCCTGGCTTCCCTGGTCCAAGTCCAGGTCCAGCACCTTCTCCACTGCACACATTGGCTCTGTAGGCTACAAGGTTGGGACTTGCCCAAGGCCACCTAGTGAGTTCATATCTAGGGTGGGATTTGAACCCTGGCTTCCCAGGTCCAGGTCCAGCAATGTATTCCCACAGTAGATTCCAATGCAGTAGATGTGTTCATTTGATGTAGATCATCATACAAGTCATAGAATGTCTTAGGCTGCAATCCATGGCCTGCACATGCACAGTGCACACAACGCATGGACCAAACTGATACTGCATGTGACGTAGAGCCTAAGAGAGTCAGGGCTGCAGTGGTGGACTCAAATGGCAGTGGTCAGACTCCAGCAGAGGCCCCATGCACAATCATGGATCTGGGCTAAAGTTGCTTGCAGTGATGGCTGGTGGATTTTGGGTTGGTGGGTGGGGCCAGCAGGAGGCAGGGCCAGGATTAAAATTTCACATCAACATGACCAATGGAATAGAACACATGATGAATGTAAAAACCACAGCGTATGCAAAATGAAAAATTACATAGTGGTGGTAGCGTGCAGTAGTCAGCAAAATGAAAGCTCTGTGTGAAAAAAATCAAAAATAGAAAACCAGCATTTGCTCCTGTAGATCAAGTGCTAGAAAAAAATTTTGCTAACTCAAGACTTCAAGTCTGTTTTAAATAGGAATGTTCCAGTGGGGGGCAGGGATCTCTTGAGCAGTCTCCGAGGGACCGAGGAGCAGTCCCAAGTGTTCAGGCTGCTCCTCGGACCCTTGGAGAATACTTGTGAGTTTCCAAGGCTGGGGTGATGGATGGAGGGTTCAGAGAGGGGTGCTTACAGAGGAGCGGAGGGGCAGGGCCTAGCAGGAGGGTCAGGGTGAGTTACTTACCTTTTGGAGGGGTTCCATGCGATGTGTAGCCCCTTCCTGGCTTGTAAGTTTGAAAGTAGAAAAAACAACTGAGCGTGCTCAGAAAGGGCCATTGCAGTTGGGAGAGAGGAAGGCATGACTAGAAGAGGCAGCATGGGGCAGAATGCTTTAGTAAACAGTATAGTTGACCGTACTAAGCCGCATTGATGGTGATTAATTTCTAATCCCTTACCTCAGACCAGCCCCTCCCATTCCTACTTCTCTTCTCTTACATTAGAGGTGGGGAACCATAAGCCTTTTTTGTTTGGACCCTTTCCAGTTCCTGTATCTGGCCCCTATATCCTGGCAGGGATAGATTGGGGATTTTGCTGGTGTACCAACAACCCCGCTGCACAGCATACTCCCTGACTAAACTGGCTGAGTTGGTCTTGGAGGTGGTCTTGGGTGACTTCAACATAAATGCTGAGACTAACATTTCAGGGCCAGAGCAGGACTTTATGGCCTCCATGACAACCATGGGTCTATCCCAAATAATATCTGGCCCAACACATGAGGCAGGGCAGGCCCAGATCCCTGCCCTCCTGTGCCCCTGTTGGGGTGGTGGACTAGTTAAGTTGGTCTGCCCCTGCAGACTAATGGATCCAGTTGATTTCCAGAACTCTCTAGGTGATTTACCCACTGACCTTGACAGCTACACTATTGATGACCTGGTCGCCTCATGGAATGACATCTTGACCATGACATTGACATGGCTGCACCCAGACTTCGGCTCCCACCACTGTAATGGCATAGATCTAGATGATGATGATGATGATGATGATTGATTATTATTATTATTAGCACACTTATAGCACCAGCGATGTACCTAGCACTTTACAGAGAGTAAGATAGACACAGTCCCTGGCCGAGAACTTACAATCTAAAGACAGGGGGAGGGGAGACTGGGAAGGGGGAACAGAGGAAGAGACAAGGGATGCAACATTCATGAGGATGCGAGAGCTCAGGTACACGGTCTTGGCTTGGTTACAGAGAATTGGGAGTTTGCAGATAACAGGTGGGGGATAATCCTGGGTGGGGATGATTAGCAGGAGTTAGGAAGGGCGGAGCGGAAGAGGTGGGTTTTCAGGAGGGACTTAAAGGTGTGGAGGGTGGGGGCCAGGTGGACGAGGGCATAGAGGGAGTTCCAGGCGTGTGGGGCAGTGAGGGAGAAGGGATGAAGGTGGTTGGGGAAGCAGGGAAGGCGTGGGAGGGTGAGGGAAGGGGTGGAAGAGAAGCGAAGGGCTCGAACAGGGGTTCAGAGGGAGATCAGGGCAGAGAGGTAGGGGGGAGCGAGGTTGTGAAGGGCTTTGTAGGTGAAGACGAGAAGCTTTATTTTTATTTTTATTTTATCAATTTTTACCCCGCCCCTCCTGCCAGGCAGCTCGTGCAGAATACGCTCAGGAAGAGGGAGACAGTGGGAAGAGGAGAGGCTGCACATGGTCAAAGCGACAGGCTAGGTGGATGACCCTGGCAGCAGAGTTTTGAACAGAGGTAAGGGAAGAAAGGTGGGAGCGAGGAAGGCCAGTGAAGAGAAGGTTACAATAGTCGAGGCGTGAGATGACTAGGGCGTGGATGACAGTTTTGGCAGAGGAGACAGACAGAAAAGGACTGATCTTGGCAATGTTGTGGAGGGAGAAGCGGCAGGACTTGGCCACGGAGTCAATGTAGGGTTTGACGGTAAGGTGCGAGTCAAAAATGAAGCCCAAGCTATGGGCCTGGGGGACAGGGAGGATGGAGACACCGCCAATGGCAATTGACAGGGAAGAGGGAGAGGAAGGATTGGGAGGGAAGGTCAGGAGTTCAGTTTTCACCATGTTCAGTTTGAGTTGGCGTTAAGACATCCAGGTGGAGATAGCAGAGAGACAGTTGGTGAGACGAGCTTGAACAGAGGGGGAGAGGGAAGGAGTGGAGAGAGAGAGTTGAGTGTCGTCAGCGTATAGGTGGTATTGGAAAGCGTGGGAGGCAATGAGTTTGCCTAGGGATTGGGTGTAGATGGAGAAGAGGAGAGGGCCAAGGACAGAGCCTTGGAGAACCCCGACCGAGAGGGGTAGGGGGGAGGAGTTAGGAAGAGATACATTGAAGGAGCGGTCACAAAGGTCGGAGGAGAACCAGTTGAGGACACAGTCCCGGAATCAAAGGGAATGGAGCGGTTCAAGCAGGAGCGAGTGGTCAACAGTGTCAAAGGCAGCAGAGAGATGAAGGAGGACAAGAATAAAGGAGGTTGGATTTAGCCACAAGAAGATCGTTGGTGATCTTAGCAAGAGCGGTTTCAGTGGAGTGAAGGGGGCAGAAGCCAGATTGGAGGGGGTCAAGGGAGGAGTTGGCGGAGAGGAGGTCGAGGCAAAAGGAGTAGACAACCCGCTCAAGGAGCTTGGAAGCAAAAGGGAGGAGCAAGACAGGATGGTAATTAGAGGATTCAGAGTGGACTTTTTGAGGATAGGGGAGACGGTGGCATATTTAAAGGCAGAGGGGAAGGAGCTGGTAGAGAGGGAGAGGTTGATGATATGCAGGAGGGGAGGGGTGACGGTGGAGGCAATGGAGGTCAGGAGGCAAGAAGGAGAATGGGGTCCAGGGGGCAAGTGGAGGGGTTGCAGGAGCAGAGCAGGGAGGACATTTCCTCAAGGGAGGTGGGAGGGAAGGAGGACAGGAGAGAGGGTGGGGGGAGTAGTAGGGGGAGAGGACTTGGAAGCAATATCCAGGCAGATCTTGTCAATCTTAGAGGTGAAAAAGAGAGCACGATCCTGAGCGGAGAGGGAGGAGGAGGACACAGGGGTTTGAGAAGGGAGCCAAAGGTGGAAAAGAGGTGGCGAGAGTTCCGTGAGCAGGCCTCAATGTGGGAGGCATAGTACTGCGGAGATGGCAGAATCGGGGGAGGAGGAGGAGAGGACTGAGGGGAGAATAGGAGAGAGGGAGGAGGCAAAGCCCTGGCGCACAATGGCCTGCAGGTTGCGGAAGGGACGGGAAGATGGGGAAGAGGAGGGGGAGCAATGGGAGAGGTTGAAGGAGGCAAGGAAATGGTCAGAGATGGGATGGGATTCAAAGGAGAAATCGGAGACAGAGCAGTTCCTAGAGAACACGAGATCGAAAGAGTGACCATCAGTGTGGGTGGGGGTGGGGGAGCTAGTCCAGAGGTGCAGATTAAAGGAGGAGGCTAAGGAGAGGAAGCGAGCGATGTAAGCTTGGGAGGGTGCATCAACATGGATATTGAAGTCGCCAAGGATGAGTGTGGGGATGTTGTCAGAGAGGAATAGGGTGAGCCAGGACTCAAACTCTGAAAGAAAGGAGGAGAGGGGGTGGTAGATAACAGCAACACGGCGGTGGAGAGTGGAGTAGAAGCAGATGGAGTGAGTCTCGAGGGAGAGAGGGGGGGAGGGGTTGAAACTGGCAGGAAGAGGCGAGGAGGAGGCCTACGCCACCAACCCGGTCTTCGGAGTGGGGCTGATGGGAGAAGGAGAGACCTCTGTAGGAGAGGTTGGCAGAGGTGACAGAGTCAGTGCGGGAGATCCAGGTTTCAGTGAGGGCGAGAAGGTGAAGGGAGTTTGAGAAGAAGAGATCATGGATGTAGGGGTCTTTATTAGCAGTGGAGCGACAGTTTCAGAGGGAGCAGGAGAACGGGAGATTATCAGGAGGGAGACTGGGAATGGGGATAAGATTAGGGGAAGGGGGGCGATGGGATCGGCAGGAGACAGGCACTGGGGCAGAGGGGGAGGGGGCGATAAGTTGGGAGGAGGAGGAGGTGTGGGGATGGTGGAGTGAGATGATAGGCATAGTGGGAGGCAGGAGGAGAGGGGAAAGGAGTAGGGGAAGAAGCAGGTGAGAGGGCATGGGGAGGGAGAGGAATTGGGGGAAGAGGTGCAGGAGAAGGACAGGCATCTTGGTGGGTCACTTACGGGGGGGGGCAGGGATGGGTCTTGGGGTTGTGATGGTTGCCGCTCCACCGCCTCCATCTGCTAACGGCCAGCCAAAGGCTCTTCGCCCTCTGGCCTGCCCGACCTTAAGGAGATGAGTTACCTGGAGCGGGGTTGGGGAGAGAGAGGAGTGACCCAGCTGTTCCTGATCCTGCAGCATGTGGAGTTCAATCCTACTATATGGGAGATCTGAGGTGGCTGAAGCGGGAGGGTAGGCAGTTAGAGCGCTCGACTCACGTTGAAGCTGACTGATTGCAGCATAGATAATTTTTGAAGGACTCTGCTGTGGTTGTGATGGTGACAAAGAAAGCTTTTTTCCCCACTATCGTGGCATCTACAATGTCTTGTCCTACAGAGCTGTTGCCTGTTGTGACATATTCATTACATTTCAGACAAAATCACTCATATTTACCATGACTTGGGTGCTGCTGTTTTACCTGCAGAGTCAGAGTTTGGGGTTGTGGAAGCTCAGCTTTGTCCTGTTTAGATCGGTTTCAATTAGTGTCACCCACCAGTGTGGAGGAGGGGCAACCAGTTGTGAATTAGATCCTAGCCCATCCTAGCTGGTGTAAACCAGCTGGGGAAAAATTGGGGTTGTTGCTGGCTGGGGTTGTCAATGCCTCCCTTCGGGAGGGTAGGTTGTTGGACACCCTTTAAACTGCAGTTGTCTGGCCCCTGCTCAAGAAACCATCTTTAGACGCTCATTCCCTGGCCAGCTATCACCCTGTTAACCTTCCCTTTTTAGGGTGGTTGTCCAGCAGCTTCAGGCTCATCTTGATGCTATTGATTCTTGGACCCATTCCAGTCAGGTTTTCATCCTACGTATAACACAGAGACTTCACTTGTGGCCTTGGTCACAAGTGAAGTTTCTGTGTTATACGTAGGTAAATATGAGTGATTGAGCTGTGTGCTTTTGATAGTTTATCAGGAGGTGTTGCTGACACAACTGTGGAACTTGCTAGGGGGTACACAGGACTGCTCTTGAGTGGTTCTCTTCGTTCCTATTGGGGAGGTCCCAGCGAGTGGTGACAGGAGATTGCTCGTTGTTCCCTCAGGACCTCCCCTGTGGTGTCCCGCAGGGTTCCATCCTGTCTCACCTCTTGTTCAGCACTGGGCAAGATCAGTTGGCGGTTTGGAGTGAAGTGCCATCAGTATGCTGATGACACTTCAGCTCTACTTCTCTTTTTCATCCACCGAGGCCAGGTTCTGCAGCCTTGGTGCTTGCTCAGTACCTGGCTGCTGTTGAGGACTGGATGAGGGTGAGCCAATTGAAACTGAATTCTGGCAAGACTGAAGTGATAATGGTTGCCCCACTTTTGACTTGGAGAAGATTGGGACCCCTGTCATTGAGGGGCTCCGCCCCCTTTACTTACTGAGTTCACAGCTTTGGAATGCTTCTGGACCCTTTGCTGCACCTGGATTGTCAGGTTGTGGACAGGAGCGCTTTTCACTAGGGGTGGGAAAACCGGATATTCCGGTATCTGATAATGCCGGTACTGGGTGTACCGGCATTATCGGATTCAACCCGGTAATCCGGGCCGTTTCCCGGATTCCTGGTACCGGATTTTTTTTACATTGCGGCCATTCAAATGAATGGTCACAATGTAAAAAAAAACAACCACAAAAAAACCGCATTTCCCTCCCCCTCCCAGGCTGCGCGGGTGGACACCCCCCACCCACCCTGCCCAGCCTGGATTTAAACAAAAAAATTCCCCTGAGTGTCCCACTGCAGCTCCGGGCCGCCGCCGGCAACCCAGAGCCAGCCCCAGCCCCAGCGGCCGTCCCTGCAGCAGCCGGTAAGTATACTGTATGATCCC
>QEPC01009983.1:5658375-5732454 GCA_003113815.1 Sphenodon punctatus
GAGCTCAATGAAGGTACAAGATCCCTGGGTGCGGGAACTTGGAAGTAGGGTGATCCCTGGGGGGGGGTGTTAACCCCCCCCCCCGGGATCATACAGTATACTTACCGGCTGCTGCTGGGACGGCCGTTGGGGCTGGCTCTGGGTTGCCGGCGACGGCCCGGAGCTGCAGTGGGACACTCAGGGGAATTTTTTTGTTTAAATCCAGGCTGGGCAGGGTGGGTAGGGGGTGTCCCCCCTTCCACCTGCGCAGCCTGGGAGGGGGAGGGGGAAGGAATTTTTTTATTCCATTGATTTCAATGGGGACAGTGCCCCATTGAAATCAATGGAATAAATCCGGTACTGGTATACCGGATTTAATCCGGGAATCCGGTTTTTTGGAAACCAGAATCCGGTAAATCCGGTACCCGGTAATTGCCCTGGGGTCCCGGCCCTACTTTTCACCAACTCCATCTGGTGTGGAGGTTGCAGTCCTTTCTTTTTGAGTCAGATTTGGCCACTATCATTCATGCTTTTATTACCTCAAGGATAGATAACTGCAATACATTCTACATGGGGCTGCCCTTGATGATCTGGAGAACGGAGTAAAGAGTGAGGTGATTAAATTTGCAGATGACACAAAGCTGTTTAAGGTAGTTAAAACACAAGCAGACTGTGAAGAGTTGCAGAAGGATCTTGCAAGACTGGGTGACTGGGCATCTAAATGGCAGATGAAATTTAATGTGGACAAGTGCAAAGTGATGCACATAGGGGGAAAATAACCCAAACTATATGTATACAATGCTGAGTTCTAAATTAGGAGTTACCACTCAGGAAAAGGATCTTGTAGACAATACATTGAATCCTCAGCTCAGTGTGTGGCGGCAGTCAAAAAAGCAACCAATTTTAGGAATCATTCAGAACATAAAACTGAAAATATCGTAGTGCCTCTATATAAATCAATGTTACGACTACACCTGGAGTATTGTGTGCCGTTCTGGTTGCCCCATCTCAAAAATGGCATAGTAGAATAAGAAAATGTACAGAGATAGGCAACAAAAAATGATCAAGGGTATGGAACAGCTCCTGTATGAAGAGAGACTTGATAGGTAAGGGCTCTTCGGCTTAGAGAAGAGACGACTGAGGAGGGGATATGATAGATGTTTATAAAATCATGAGTGGTGTGGAACACATAAATAGGGAGTAGTTATTTACCCTCCCTAACAGTGCTAGAACAAGGGGACACTAAAACAGTACTAGAACAAGGGGACAGGAAGTGGTCAAGCAGGGCTGGTCCCAGGCATGTGCCACAGGTGCGGCCGCACATGGCCCCGCGGCCGGCCGGGGCCCCGCGCTTGCCTGGCTGGATGGCAGTCTGCAGCCAGCTTCTCCCCCAATAAGCTCTTCTGCCTTCCCTCTCTGGCTCCAGTCCCCATCCCTCACCTGCCTCTGCTTACGTCCTAGTGCTGCTGCAGCAGCAGTAACAGGACAACAATTGGACTGGGAGATAAAGCTGTTTGTTTACAAACAACTCCTCCCCATGTGAGTGATCAGAAGATTGTTACCTTGTAAAGTAGGTTCTTTGAGATGGCTTCCAGCATCCTCACAACTGGGTTCTGCATGCTTACCCTATTCAAATAATAGACCACATGATGGTCTCCAGCGCCTCTAGTATAAAAAGCACCCTCCCCCTCAGAATGACAGTTCCTTCCAAACCTTTCTAGGAATATAAGAAAATTCCATGCGGGACTGGAAGGGTGGGTGTTGTGAGAATGTTAGGAGACATCTCGAAGAACCTTGATTAAAAGGCAATTCAATTCAATTTATTAAGACGCTAGCTTTTGCCATGGTCAACAGAAAATAAACATGTACAATAAAACATAAACATAAATATTGCAACCTGTACCCAAAAGGGGATACAAATGTAGTAGATTAAAGAACTAAATAGTAATAATAAATACACCATACATATATCCCAAAGCTAACTAAAGCTCGCCTGGAATTAATATTGGCTCCCTCTTGAATACTAAGCAATTAGGGAGGGCAAGGGAAAACCTGGGCCAAAAACCTTGCTCTTCCGCAGGGGTTACTATGGAAAGGCTTATCCCCTGGCGACTACCTATTGATATAATATAATACCATTTAAGTGGTCTACAGTTAGCCAGGAGTTGCCTCTAAGATGCCTGCAGACCCCTCTTAGATGCTAAGAGAGTAAAGGAGGCCAAAGCCTTTACTGCCTCCTCCTGGGTTTGGGTAAGTAGATAGTGGTAGGATCCCTCAGCTCCAAAGGTGGAGTCACTAGTCAGCAGGGGAGCTAGCCATACTGCCCGGAGATCATAAAAAAAAAAGGGCATCTCAGAACCAAGTGATCAATAGTCCCCAACTCTCCCAAAGAACAACTACAAAGTCTCCGCGACAGGGGAATACGATGCCACCTGCCTTCCACGACTGCCGTCCGTACTAACTGAAAACGAAGGCAGGTATATGCCCGCCATAATTTTGGGTTTCCTAACTGATCCAAATAGGTTCTAAATGAGGCGTCTGTTTGATTTGACTTAGCCACGGGGTTACCTTCCATGATCTTACAATGGTCATGTCGTCTTGTTGATCTATATCTCGAATCCTCCCACATAATTCGGCTTTTATTCCTATCAGGCTTTTCCTTTGAAAATAAGCAAACGAAAACCCCAACTTCTTAATCAGTTGCCCCAGATAGGTAATCCAGGGATACCCCCTGGAACCTAGATATATTAACTTTTCCTCGAGGCAACCTAAGGTCATGGTGTTTTCTTGCTTTTGCAACAGCCTCACCCAATATCTAACATACGCTGTTCTGATGAGAGCCTGAACTGAAGGAATACCAACCTCAGCCCTTAGAACAGCCCCTGGAACTCCAGGGCCCACTCTCAGCAACTGTCTCAAAAATAAATTTTGACCCCCTCTCAAGGAGCAATACATTTGGAGAGGGGATCAATTCCATCCCAAACCCCAAAACTCCGGGCACATTTCCTTGATATACTTTTAGAAAGGTGGATAAAGGAACTCCCTTTGATAAGTACATTGCCCTAGTGAGCACTCTTAACTGCCCTAGTTGCCTTAGCCACTCTAGCCTGAAGGTGAGGATGCCAGGACCCATAGTTTGAAATAATTACCCCTAGATAGTTGAAGGCGTTAACCACATCTATCCTACCCAAGTTTGTATCCCAGTTGGGGGACCGAGTCTTTTCCCCCACTATCATTATTTTAGACTTGGAGGGATTAACCTCCATGCCATTAATTTGGCAAAATTGACCAAGAGCTTCCAATGCCCTTCTCAACCTTTTTTCCGTTTGCGAGAGCATAACTATGTCATCTGCAAACTGAACGAAGCGGACAAAGATATCCCCGATCTTAGGATTAAAAGGCAGCAACCTTCTGTTCTTCTTTGAGTGGCTCCTCACAGGCCGTTTTTACATGGCTCCGCCGAGTGGGGGCTCCGGGGGTGCGCCAGTGTGTGGGTGGGGCGTGCACACGGCCGCACACGCATCCCACTCATCCACGCCCACGGTTGCTCCGTGTGTGGGGACGAGTGAGGGGGTGAGTGGAGATGCTTGTTGGGTGGACACACGCATGCGCCACCACTCACCATGGTCGCGTGCACCGCATCGTTCACACAGGGCTCCCCCGCCCATGAACATGCAGAAAACTGCGTGTTCGTGGGTGGAAGAGGTCTGTGTAAAAAGGGCCACATTTTCACAACTGTCTTACTTATAGTATCTTAGCTAGGAATTTAGGATGTAAAGCAATATATATTCTATCTTGGAAATTCTGCAGATATGGTTCTGAGATTGTTATGGCTGCTATTTCACTAACTCTTCTTAATGAAGTTATTGCTAACAGCAATACTGTCTTTAAACCATAACCAGTTCATTTGTGCCCCCCATATAATCAATTCACGCTGCCCCGGGTAAAACGGTAATAAGCTACCCCAGTAATATGGAACCCCCTTCCTCCTGAGGTTTGTCAGAGCCCGGGCCTGAGCATATTGTGGAGGTGGTATAAAACTTTTCTTTTTGGCAAAGCATTTGGCATGTGGTGATAAGTGTTGGGGTGAGTGGGTTTCTGGGGTACGGGAAGGAATTCTTTAAGAGAGTTTACTTCTATTGTATTTTGTGTATTTTTATTACTTTAAGCCGCTCTGAACTTTCAAGTAAGGCCAGTTATAGATTTAAATAAATAAATTGCATGCATGTTGGCCCAGAAGACTGCATTATGTATTGTGCAGTCACAGTTGAACAATATCTTGTTATACAATGTATTTTGTCAGTCATTGCACTCATCAAAAGTATAAGTTATCCAAACAAGTTTTCTTGTATGCTCCACTTGGTTCTATATGCTATTGAAAGCTTCCAATGTGCCTTTAACAAGAAAGACACTACATTAAAGATTTAGAGGTAGAAGAATTCACATTTTCTTATTCTGACAATGTGTCTAAGGTGTCTGCTGGTTATCTACAAAAATGTATGGTGACATTATCTGTACTTGCAGTATGGTTCCCATTGTTCCAGGTAGCTTACACTACAATTTCAGTAAAGGGAAACGAGAGATCAGAGCGTGATTGGGATGGGGATTGCTGTGCAAATACGGTGGCTGTTCAGTCTGATGATTATCCATTTTTCAACATTTTCTGTGGCCCAGTGCGCTTTTCAGTCTTCTTGGTTGCTTCTCACAAGGTTCCTGACACTCCACTGGGAAATCAGGGGGAAGTCTCGCCTCCTAACCTTCTTTTGTAGTATCTGAGTTGCCATTTCTAGTGACCTGCGAGCAATGATGTGAAATCTGTAGGTGGTTCTCAGCCTGTCTGTGTTGTGTGTAAGTTGTTACTAGCTCTGCACTGGAAACTTGTCAAGCTATATACTTTGTCCCAGGTCTGGAGAAAGGATCAGTAACAACATGGCAGGAAGCCAGTTCTTTCTTTTTCCTCCTCACATCCCAACTAAAAAAAATCAGCTCTTACTAGAGAGAGAGTTAGGTCTTTGATATGTAGGGAGGTAATACTAATAACTCTTGGTCTTACATTTAAACAGTCTCTGCAATATCCACCTGAGGATCTCAAGACACTCTCTAAATTCAGTTACTTCACTATGCGGTGGTAGCAAGTGAAGTTCAGTTCTCTCTCTCACACAGCTTGGTAGGACAAGACTTGGAGATTTTAAACAGGCTTTCTCAATTTCTCAAAGTTCACACAGTCCCAGTTCCCTGTTGCTACCCCCCTCTACGCAGCACTTTTTTTCTGGAATACATACACTCTAATTCCCCGATGTAACTCGTAGTTTATTTTTCCTCTGGCTGAACCAGTTTAAGATGTTGACAGAGTTATTCCATGATGAGGAGAAGACCATCAGCCCCACCTCAGCAGCAACCCCTTCAGGTCGCACACTGCTGTCTCGAACTGCTGTAAAACCAGCCAAGGCCAGGCCAGGCCAAATAACCAAGGAGCATAAGAAGACTGTGGGACATCAGGTGGGTTGTGTTAGTAGCTATTTGTTTTACAAGAGTTTTTGGTTTCTTCCATAGCCATGAAAGGATGGGAAGGAAAAAGGTCACCAATCTTTGAGTCTTTCACAAAGAATTAAAAGCAATCTTTGCACAAATATAGACTCTTCCTGTCATGTACATTGCACAGTTTTTGATAAAGATTTCTTTCATTATTCTAGGACATCTAGTATATTATCCTTGCATTAATGTGGTTAGTCAAGGTCCTGCTGCCCTTTTGTGGTGACTGCCAAAGGCAAAGATCCCTGAAAAGGGTAAAGGATAAATCTATCGTTGTGTAAGCCTTGATAGTGACTCACCCTCTCTCCGCTCCAGTGCTCTAGACTAGGAAATTTCTGACCCAAGGGCCAAATGCAACCCACAGCTAGTTATTATCTACCCCCTTTCTGGTTCCTGGATCTGACCCCTGGGTCCAGTTCTTTACCTCAAGAACGGAAATACTGGATTTGGGGTAAGGGAGCAGATAATGTTTTTACACAATGATCACCACAAAGTGTTGCATATTCTGAGACCACCAAGGAATATTGCTGTGCATAGCCATGAAGAATAGATCTTTAAAAAGACTTGCTTACCTAACTCTATAGTAGAACCACTAATACTATGTGTAGTTCACAATTTGGAGCCTATTATTAGGCTTATTTAGTGACTTATTTTAAAAACAAAAAACTCCATTCCCATTTAGGCACCACAATGAGTGACTAGATTTTCAGAAAAGCTTAGCAAATTGGATGAATAAGCTCTTTCTAAAATCTGTCCCTTAGTGTCCAGAAATCCAGAGGTGTTGAGCTTTCCCAGTTCAATTGTGGGTCATCAGCACGCTAATAAAGCCCCAGATTTTTTAATTTAATCTAAAATACCAAAGAGGTGTACTAAAAATAAATATGCCAGTCAGCAAGGCCATTTTAAAGTAAGGTAAACCTCCCACCACTTCTCTTTCCCATTTTATTTACAATTAAAAAGCCAGATTAAACAGATGGCTTGAACAAAAACATGAAACTTGCCAAAAATGAGGCATTGGCAGAGACAGGCTGCATTCACATGAGACTTTTCCCGCCTGTACTCTTTGCCGTGGGAGTTTGCATTTGTGCATATTAATTGTTCCTAAGTTCCCTTCCCTTCCCTGCTTCAGGACTTACCATACATACTGCTCTGGCCCCTAATAGGTATCCCATTTTTTAGTGTTTCTTGTCAAGAATGCATTGACTCAACCAGGCAGGCAGTTTGGGGATTCATATCCTAAGGGGGAAGCCACCTCTGTCCTCTCCTGCAGAAATTAAGATGGCCTGATAGGAGGATTAATCCCTTCACGCAAAATGAGAAATGTATGTGAGGGATTTAGAATGATTATTAAACCTTACTTTCTGGCTTAACTTTGGGGGACTTAATATGCATTTCCCCCAGTGTCTCCTGTGACCTAACCTTTTAACCCATTAAACAAATAAACCCAGAGGGAAGAAGTTTCCATGTAGTAAGAGTCTTGTGTGCATACAGCTTTAGATCTGTGACCCCTCCGCCGAGATACTCCTGCCATGCATGCCTAAGTAGTCTAATAATTCATGATGTTGCACAGGACAGGAAGTAATATTGGAGTTTCTTGGATCTTGGGTTGTTTGAGGCTATATAGATGATGAAGAGCACCTCCGATGGTATGCCAGAGCAAACAGAAGACCTGTTTAGGATTTGGAGCCCAGATTCTACATGCCTGCGTTAGAATGGACTATTTCACAAGGTAGCGGCCATATTCTGCATCGGCTTGAAGGTTCTTAGTACTCTTCAGGATAGCTGCATGTAAAGGTCACTACACTAAGGTTTAGCCATGAGGAATTCTGTGCCAGGTGATGACTTAGAGATTGATATTTTAGTGCCTTTATAGGCACGGGAGACTATGATTTGGTTGGCATTAGAGATGCAGGACCAAAGCCTCTGGGCCAGCCAGAAATGAAGAGTTTTCTGAGACCCAAGAGCAGTGATGGATCCTACAAGGCCATGAGGTTGGAATTACTTGAGATAGGGGTAGACAACATCCCCACAAACAGAAGGCAGTTCTCTCTCACCTCGGTCCTCTCTCACACCTCTGCCTGGTCTCAGCTGACCTACATCCAGCAGGTTTTCATCCAAAATCTTCTCTCAGCCAGACATTAGGAGAGCAAAGAGATGGAAGAGTATAGCAGTGAAAAAGAATGGATAGAATGCAGATGTGTAGCATGCTGATGGCACTGCAGCCAGGCCAGTGCAGAAACTCCTCAAGCTGTTGTAAATGCATTTTAAAGAAGGGGTGCATTTTCTGTACCTTGGATTTGAGACCCTATATAAAAGAGTCTAAGATGAAAAACTTCACATCAGCAACTTTGAGTCCTCTCTGAAAGGTCCCCTTCTGAGGTTCTGTAAATGAACCTTTTCTGTATCAAAATGTAGCCAAAAGATCTGATTCTCCACATAGCAATTCCCATATGGTGTCTGCCATGGAGAAGCAAAACTAATAAAAGGCTCAAAGTACCAACCAGGTGTGCAAGATGGAAACAACATAGGAACTGCTGGGTGAAGAAACAGTAGGATGAACAAGGAAGTCCTCTCTTTTAGTGAAGTTGTTTCCAAATCTGTATAAGTCTGGCTAATGTGTTTTCTCTTGATGCAGTTTTTTAATATGCCTTCACAGGAGGTGGTTTGCATATTACAACATGCAGGGGTGGCTTCTAGCAATCTATGCTGTCTGTGTAAAAGTTCCATGCAAAATGTTTCCCATTTTAATGTTTTTGCCATTAAAACTGGAGAGTGTCTGGTATGCTCCCTTGGCAATAATACTCATAAAAGCGGGCTCCTGCACTACTGAATATGTTATGTTATTCTGCTGAGAAAATTAATGTTTAGATTCCATATGCATACAAAATGGAGTACAGAGACTAAAAGTAGCTCTGTTCTCAAAGGATAAATGCTCTGCAGTTTGTGGTATTGTATTTACCCATAGGTGTTAGTGCTCCGTTTAGCAATACAATTGTGGATGAATATTTCTCAATCTATGCACTGCTTCCAAGAGCTCTGATAATTTATAATATGACTACATATTGGGAGACTTGTCTGACCTGAACAATTGAATTTTCAATTGTTTTATTTTATTAAAACTGCCCTTTTTGTCTACTTTATTAAGAAAAACTTCTAAGATCATTTCAGCCAAAATGACAGTTCATTATATTGTCTGATCCTTTGATTTACCATTTGTTCTTTTTCCTGCAGTTTCGGAACTCTCTCCAACTGCTGATGGAGACGCTTAATGCAACAACTCCTCATTATGTGCGTTGCATCAAACCTAATGACTTCAAGTTTCCATTCACGTAAGTTGCATGGTCTTTCTGAGGCACAGTGTTCTGTTTTCCAGTAGCGTGTCTTATCCCACTAACGTCTGCAGGCATCTTTATAGATGGTTTGGACTGAGATGGTGACGGCTTTTTTTCTCTCTCCTTCACGTTAATCTGGGAAATATTCCTTTAACATCATGATTTTCCAGTTGTGTTCCTAATGTAAAATCTGTAATCTGAACAAAGCCACTTTGCTTAATTAAAATCTTTTTAGACACATTTCCTTGTTTTTTTTAAAAAAACCCTAACTTTTCTATTATTATGTATCTATTATTATTATTATTATTATTATTATTAACAAACATTTATATAGCGCCAGCAGTGTACCTGGCACTTTACAAAGTAATAAAATAGACACGGTCCCTGCCCCTAGGGCTTACAATCTGAGAGACAGGAGCTGGGGGAGAGACATAGGAAGGGGAACAGAGGGAGAGACAAGGGGTCTAACATTCATGAAGATGCGAGGTCTCAAGTGCACGTACTTGGCTTGGTTACGATGAGAATGACAGCAGGCAGGTCCATGTGGCAAGGATAAGGGTAAACCGATCGTAGGTATAGGAATAGTGGCTCAGCAAGATAAAGAGTCAAACAGAGCAGAGCGAAAGAGGTGAGTTTTAAGGAGAGATTTGAAGGTATGAAGGGAGGGTTCAAGGCGGATGTGGACAGGGAGGGAGTTCCAGGCATGTGGGGCTGCAAGTGAGAAGGGACGAAGGCGCTTAGGGGAGCAGGGAAGGCGTGGAAGGGTGAGAGAAGGGGCAGAGGAGGAGCGAAGTGCACGGGCTGGAGTATGAAGTGCAGAGTGGTAAGGGGTAAGGGGGAGTGAGGTTGTGAAGAGTATCTACTATGAACCTAACTTAAATAGGCACAGGTGAACATTGTTAATAGTACATTAAGAAATTCATTCAAAAACACCAGACGTCCCATTTGTGTCTGGTTAGTCTTTTATCATCTTGGGTATACATTTTTTTCTTTTTCAGATTCTAAAAACAGCAACCAAACACTGTAAAATTGACTGGATTCTTTCACCAGATTGTCAGTTTACCCATGAACTTCCAAACTTCCTCTTTTCAGGCCACTATCGAGTATTTTCTTCCAGTGCCTGGTGATGACATATCTAATTGCTAGCAGAAGTTGCGATATCAATGTTCGTTCTCTGATTTGCAACTTTCTTTTGGATAGGCGCCTAATAGTGTGGTTGAATTTTGTCCCTATTGCCACTTCTGAACTTGCAGTATCAAACAAATTCCTGGAGAGCTTTGCTCAAATCTGTTGTGTTGGCACTTTATTAACAATATTTTATTTTCCTGTAAAGGTTTGATGAAAAGCGGGCAGTACAGCAGCTCCGAGCTTGTGGTGTTCTGGAAACCATCCGAATCAGTGCAGCTGGTTTCCCTTCAAGGTGGGCTGTGCCATTATCTGGCTGTTAGCAGGAGCAGACATTTTTACTGAGATGCCTTTCTGTTAGATGGTTAACGCTGTCTCATCTTTTGGGACAGGTGGACATACCAAGAATTCTTTAGCCGCTATCGTGTCCTGATGAAGCAGAAAGATGTCCTTAGTGATCGAAAAAAGACATGCAAGAATGTGTTGGAGAAGCTGATTCTGGTAACGGAAATGTCCATCTTACATTCGGAGCATCAGGCCCTTCATCTAATCATGGATAGCCATTTTTTTTAATGTCGAATACAGTAGAAAGTCATTTGAGTGGCCTGGCGAACTAATGCAAGTGGTGTCTATTGTGGTGTGAGAGCTGCAAGTTTTAGTTTACCACCTAGTAGACATTGGGAAGACAATTGCATGTCCTTGCAAGATGAGAAAATGTTATTTTTATTTACCAGCAGGACATTATTAGTTTTGAATGTTGTATTAACACCAAATATTCTGATAAGCATGAATATCTCTTCTCAGCTTCTCCACAACAAACAAGAATGCTTCCCCCTTGAAAGCCTTCTTTTGATCACCGCTCGCTTAGTGTTGTGGGGCCCTGTCCTAATCTGACCCAAAGCCTCTTGCTACAGGGCTATCGCACCTTAGCTGTTGTCTCCCAGCCTTCATTTGCAGAACCACTCTGTGCAAGTTCCGAGTCCAGCTGCCCAAATGTATGAAACAAGTATCTGCTGGATTCTAGCCATGAGGGAACGGTGGGGAAAACAGATAAATGGGGAATTATTAGAAGGAGATTTGTTGCTAGTTGAGAAAAAGCAGAACCAATGCGAACTCAGTGTAAGCAATAATGTTGATCCAAATCTATCCCTTGGGTGAGCTCTCTTGCAGCACACCACCACCTAGTGGCTGTCCTTTAACATTTTAAAAGTAGCCATTTCATGTTTCTAGAATTATACGGCTGCATTCAAACGACACACTAAGTTGGGGGAAATCTTTTTTCCCCTCCTTCTTTTCTATATGTGAAAGGATTAGGTTGCAAGGTGCAGTGGTGCACGTGTACTCCATAAAATTAAACACGAAAATTTAGGCTTAACAATCGTGCTAATTCACTCACACATAATTTTCTTAATGTGTGAAGGGATTAATCTACTTGTCAATCTTTGTGCCCCATAGCACAGCATTATGGGATACCTAGGAGTGACCATGACCATGGGGGTAACTTTTAAAGCAAGAAACAGACCATGGGAACATCTAAAAAGCGCAATTACAGTTTGTCAAACGAAATTGCAGAGGCAGGAGAAGAAGCTCATGTGAATGTGCCTAAGACTAACACAATTGACTGGATCTGCACTAGCAGTTTAATGTGGTACTTGGAGATGAGCCAGTGTCCAAAGGTGCAGAAGATGCACAGGCAAAGGTATTAGTTATTTCTCAACTCAAAGACGCTTAATGGTGACTTCATGATGGCAAAGTAGAGGAGCATAGGTTACAGTAAGATGAGTAGGGTGACATAGATGCCCCCCCCCCCCCATGGAAATCAAAATGGGGAAACTTCCTAACTTAATGTGCAAGGTCCAAATCAGATAGTATATTTAAAAACCAGCTAAGCAGCAATGGGTGTTTTCAGATGAGATACTACCCTGCATGGCCACTGTTGAGCCATAGAGCCTACGTCCCGTCTGAAGGTGGAGCCGCTGAATGTGCGCTTCCGCGAGCCGTGGAGCAGCCACACTCAGCCACTGAAAGAACGATGCCAGGCAATCCAGAGTGCACTGTGTGAGGCAGCTGCCTCCGTGCCCATGGTAGGCAGACTGGGAGCTGCCCGTTTGATTCGCTCCCCACGCTGTCCACGTGTCTGGGTGTGCCGTGCCAGGGACATTCCTCCCTCCCACCGCCCGCCATCCGCTTGCTCGTCTGAAAACACCCAATGAGCGCAATTTATTTTTTCAAGATAGTAGCTTAATGCATATGCATTTTCTATGTGCTCGCTGTTTTATATGGGTATATTTCATTTTTGGCTTAATAAATGAATTCTAAGTAATAGAGCAACTGCACATTTTGGATTGACTTGCTAGAAGCTTCAAAGATATAAAAGAATAAAGCTTGATAATACCTAGTAAATAACCATGGTTAACTATTTTTGTGTGTACATTTCATGTCACAGTAGAAATGAGACTGGTTTATATACTACATTTGCCCTGGGATGGATAGTTGGTGGGTCCCGTCCTTATTCAGTATATTCCGATAAATTGTGCTTAATAATCTAGAAATGCTCTGACTGGCTTTTCCCCCCTGCCTGCTTTAGTCCTTAAAATACCATACTGTTGTACCACCAGCATTTTACTCTGTGTTGGGTAGATGTCAAGTACAGTTTCCAAGCTTGAATCGATGCTGTGCTGTATGACACAACTTTATTTATTTATTATTAAAATGTATATGCTTTTATTTATTTATTTATTTATTTATTTATTGTTGAAACTTAAAACTGACATTTGAGGAATGGCACATAGCATTTTAAGAAGAGAGTCAAAATGTTTTTTTTAATTTCTTATTCAAATACTGCTATTTTTGTAACTTGCCTTGTTTCCCCTTAAATTTTACAATACCAAATATTCTGATTCTTGTCGTTTGAGAATAAGCTCGGTCTGATAGAGGAAATATCAAACTTCCTATTTTTTTCACACTTTTATTTTTATTTTAAAAAAAAGTTTCTGACTTTGACTAAAGCTCTAAACAGTCTTCATGTATTTTATTCCCTGAAACTCCAGTAATTCTTTAATTCCACAAAGTTGCATATAGAAAATAGGATAAAAAATCCTGCTTCTTTAGCTAATGTAATTACAGATTTTGCTGAAGTGCTAGATGAGTCGTTTTTACGTCTTTACTGCTCTGCTTTCATTCAGCTTTTGTTTCTTTCTTATCTGCTTCCATTTAATTCTGTCACTGATCAAATATTTCCTCTGAAAATAGGACAAGGATAAGTACCAATTTGGCAAGACAAAAATATTTTTCCGGGCTGGTCAAGTAGCCTATCTGGAAAAAATCAGGGCCGATAAGCTAAGAGCTGCCTGCATCCGCATCCAAAAGACTATCCGAGGCTGGTTGCTGCGAAAGAAGTACTTGCGCATGAGGAAAGCCGCCATCACCATCCAGAGATATGTCCGAGGGTACCAGGCACGATGGTAAGCTGCCCACTTGGGAAACTTGCTCTAACCTCAATTCAGATCGATTTAAATAGGGCATTAACTCAAACAGAATCGTCTCTCTCCTTCCTGTGTCCATCAGTATGAATTAATTGTTCAGCGCACTTAAGGAAATAGCATAGATTGTGGATTCCTGTAAGCTCAGTGCCTGCTTGTTTCGACTTCCCAAAAGAATTGCTTCTTTTCCCAACTGGATAGCACCTAAGAACTCTATTATCTCGCTTTGCTAGAGCCAGAGGTAAAGGAGAGCTAGGAGATGAGGCTGCAGTTGACGATTTGGCTTGTTTAGACAGATTCCTGACTTGCTTCCTTCTTGCCACAGACCCTCATTAAATTTCGACTTGCATTCTGCTAAGTACTGTGTTGCTCTTCTGCTGGAAAGGAGAGACAAGGCAGTATAGGGCACATAGCTGGAGTGGTTTGAGTGAGAACTCCAGTGGAGTAGACAGACAAGCTAACAGCACAGATAAGGTAGCAAAAGAAGGGGGAAATTAGCCTTACATGGAGAATTGGACTAGACTGCTTTGTAAGGTCGTGCTTGGAGGGCTAGGAATTAATTGCCCCTTTTTCCATTTTGGAGCTGTGTTGGGCTTGGGATCCAGGAAGGTCGGGGTAGTGAAAAGTGCTTTTAAGGAGCTGGGAATGGGAAACGGGGAAGAACGTATTTGTCAGTTCTTCCAGAAGTGAAAGCTTCACTTTTGCTTTAAGAGTTAATTTGCAATTTTCTGATGTTGCAGTGCAAGTTTATGTTGTGCCATCAACCACACTTTAAATCCAATACAGAATACATACAACACTCTGAAAGGACTGTTTCAGAGCTGGCTGAGCATCCAAATCCCATAGAAAGCCACAGATTTTGGTGCCTAAGTCCCTTAGGCACCTTAGAAAATCCCAGGCTTTTAAGAAAGGGGCTAAAATTATGCCATCAGCATGGAGACACGAGGAGCTTATAATTAATGTCTTGTATCCTGTTTTGCTATTTTCTTTGGTTAGTTATGCCACATTCCTGCGAAGAACCAGAGCTGCCACCATTATCCAGAAATTCCAGCGCATGTATGTGGTTCGCAAGCAATATCGGTGTAAACGAGCTGCTGCCATTGTCCTTCAGTCACATATCCGAGGTTACATTGCCAGAAACAACTACCGGAAGGTAAAATGGCCAATTGTTTCATAACTGCCTCTTCTGGTTTTGCTTTACAGGAGAGACTCTTGCTTCCCGTGTGCTGTAAAAATTTGAATAGGTCGTCACCCCTTCATGCATAGGTTTTATGCACCACTGCAGGAACTACAACAAAATAAGTAAAGCATGAGTGTGATCAGATAGCCATGCTATTATTTTTATGTACACACAGACCAGACAACCTCAGAGCTTTCCTGCAAATTTCTTTATCCCCAATTTTGAGAAATGCTTAAGGATGCAGTAGAATGTTAGCTGTCATGTTAAAGAGCAGGTGACTGATAGAGTACCAGATTAAAACTGTGCTTCACCATTATTTTGACTTCCCTCATTTATTTATCCTGGATTCAGTTTGGTGGGAGATTAATAGAACTTTGTCCTAATGATGATATGACATTTAGGCAACTGCATTTAATGAAAAATGAACAGCGCTCATTTTAGGAATTAGGCATTGTTTTAAAATGTTACAGGGCTGGAAGCACACTTGATGCTCTAAATTGGCATTTTTTGGGTTAGTCAACATTTTTCATTACAATTCTGCCTCTAGGGATCATTTTGCATTGAGTTTTTCAAAGGTCAGCTCATCGTTCACAGAAAAAAATTGTCCTGCAGAGTAGTATTTCTTCTCTCACTGCTAGATATATGTGATGTATAACATAGGAACCTAGGAATGTTCGTGCTCAGAATAAGTCTCTTTTATGTTCTCTTGGCAAATTGCCTGAAGGAATTCTTGCCCTTAAGCGTGTGTGCATGTGTATGTACATGGCCATGCATAGGGTAATCTTTAATGTTAAGTTTGAGAAAAACAAGTGTACAAATTCCCCAAAAGGAAGGTTTCTTGCAACTCATTAACTCGGTCATGTTGCACATCCTATATATTTTAAGATATTTATTAATAATCAATATTTCTGGTGGCACTTGTAATCCAACTTTTTAATTATTAAAATATTTAAATGACATCTTTTACGAGTTCCTCAGATGTGTCTTGAAATAACCTGCCTTAGCTTCAGAAAGCAACAGGTTTCCTGTTAAAATGGTATACAGAAACATCAACATTTCAGTCATCCTCAGAATATGAGACGACAGGTGATTCAATAACTATATAAACCTGAAATTAGTCATGTGACTTTTACACACATTGTGTTTTGAAGGACAACAGGAGTTTATTAACCTGTTTCATTCCCTCCCTAAAGAATGTGGTTATTGGTCAAAAGATGAGTCTTCAATTGTAGTTAATTACTTACCTTAGGTTAAAAACCTACATAATGGGTGATTTCAGATGTTTCGGGGCCCATTGGCCCCGTACCGAAATCACCCTATTCATTCCCCGCCGGGGTCACCCCGTCACGCCGCAACAGACATGCCGGGGGGATCCCGGCGGGGAATCTGGGAGGGGGCGGGGCCGCACGGCGCAACGTGCGGCCGCACGGCCCCGCCCCCTCCACGCTCCTGCCGCCTGCCCTCTTGGGAGACGGGCGGGCGGCGGGGCCAATGCGGCGGCCGTAGTGGGCCGGATGGCGCCCGGCCAGACGTTACTTTTTTTTGGTCCCCGCTGAGGATCTCTTTGACCACGCTTCCCGGGAAGCGTGGTTCAAATTGACCCCATGCCGGTATTGACCGTGGGGAACATCTGGCGGCCGCCAAACAGACGTGCGAGCCCCATTGACCACAAGTGCTTATTCACCGTGGTTCACTGATATCTCGTAACGTCTGAAAATACACAATGTTAAAATTCTAGTATGGCAGATGGAACAATTAATTGTAATTAAAGCAACATCCTCCAACATATCACTTTGGCATAGATGGTTACTTAATGAACAATCGTTTAGGGAAAGTATTGTGAAAGGCAGGAGTGTGTAGCAGTCACATGACTATAATAAGGATTCTCAAATGGTTGAATCATCTTCTTCACGTGTCCTAGGGAGGCTTGTGCCCAAGGTGCAATTGTGATGCGTTAGTCTAAAAGGAAGCTCAGCACAACCTGGGTTTTACGTAAATTCTCTTATAAAACATATGATCAAAGCAGCAGAATTCTGAAATTTTTGTATTTTTTTTATATCCTTGAATTACACATATGAGATCTGATTGGTAGATGTGGAAAATACTTGCTGAATGGAGGTATTTTAAAATATTTTTAAAATATCAGACTAAGATGAAAATGTCTTTGTAAATAAATTGCATATTGGATATTATGTACGTGAAACAGTGTTCAAATATATTTATAACAAGGAAAATGATGATAGAAATTCCTCAGTTTGTGCAATATGGTTGTGTTAACAGGGAGGATGAAAGTACTCGGTGGGAAAACTTGTGGGACTTGAAATTGAAAACCAAAAAGAAATGAAAGAGCAGTTCAGGGTAGAAAAGCGTGGTATAGCCTTGGTTGTGCCCTATGCGGCATTTTAATGACATGGAAATCTGTGTAGATTTAAAGATTCCACTGGCTTTGTCAGCAGAGTTCAAAATCTTTTAGATACATTGAAGGACCATGGTTTTGTGGATCCGAAGTCTAGAACTCTTGTGAAATTTAAAACCACCAGATATATAAGTGCTTGGGAAGTCACTGATTGGCCAATACCTGAGTGCCAAAAGTACAAACAGAAAGCGGTGCTAGCACTCATATTGATAAAAATTCAGACCCATTTTTCTTCAGACTTTTAAAATTAACATATAATGAGCACTCGCTAGCAAGGCGAGTTTTGTAGTTCCAGACGTTTATCTGCTTTGCAGTTAGAAGGATGGAAAATTTCTGATAGGGGCATGGTTCCAGGGAAGGGAATAATTTCATGTTTGCGTAAGTGAAATATGCAGTACTCATTTGCTTGTGCACCCCGGAAGAAGACAGGGAGACAATGGGTGTCTTCAGACGTTACGAGATCACGGTGAACCACGGTGAATACCCACCGGTGGTCACCGTGTCTCGAACGTCTGTTTGCGGCGCGCCAGATGTTGGCCACGGTGAATCCCCACATGGGGTCTGTTTGAACCACGCTTCCCGGGCTAGCCGGGGGAAGGTCCCGGGAAGCGTGGTCAAACGGACCCCGGGCCGTGACCAACGAAAAGTCACGTCTGGCCGCACGCCACGGCCCGGGATCCCCGGCGGGATCCCGGGCCGTGGCACATTCGGCCGGACGCGGCGGCCGCATTGGCCCCGCCGCCCGCCCGTCTCCTCGGAGGGCGGGCGGCGGGGTGTGTGGAGGGGGCGGGGCCGTGCGGCCGCACGTTGCGCCGCGCGGCCCCGGTCCCTCCCACTTTCCCCGCCGGGATCCCCCCGGCACGTCTGTTGTGCCGTTACGGGGTGACCCCGGCGGGGAACGAAGCCGGTGGTTCCGGTACGGGGCCAAAGGGCCCCGTATCGTCTGAAAATACCCAATGTTGGGTTTAAACAGGCTGCACTCCTTATTGAAATTTCCATAACCTTGGGAACCATTTCCCCATCTGTTTCGGTCCAACACGACACCCCCCGTGTCTGAGAGGGCGGCCTGTTGCACACACAGGTCCCCCACCCCTTCCAAAACTAGTCCATGCCCCTTCCCCCTTTTCTCATCCCTCTCTGAACAAGCTGCATGGACGGGAGGGGTCCAAAGCTGAGCTGCGAATGGGTGGCAACAAGGCTTGGCACCCATTGAAAGGCTATTGGCGTCATTCACGCTGACCACCTCCCTAAGATGTGGGTTTGTCCCGTACGGCCTACCCTCTTCCTCCTTAATGGGCGAGACAAACTGTCCTCTCTGTTCCAATTTGGTGGGGGGAATGGAGAGGTGGATTTGTGTGTCTGGCCTAAATGCAGGCATAGAAAATTTCAGCAAATTATGATTATCAGTTTTTAGTACGAATTCAACTAGAGGGAAAATAAGATAGAAATTGGAACTCTGCTTTATTTATTGTACACACACGCATGTATGGGTGTTTAAATATACGAGTATGCATACATACATAACATATGTATGTATGTTTATTTAGAAGTATAGAAAACACAAATTTTAGGTATAGTAGTCGAATTTACCCCACTGTGTAGTAACCACATGAAGTGGAAAGGCTCTTCTTCCCTCCCCTGCCTCCTGACATTACTCTTGTACCAATTTCCTGGTCCTCTCCTGTCATTTTTCAAGCCAGTACATTTCCACTTATATCCCCCCCGTTTCAGAATTTTAAGAAATCCACATGAAATAGTGTGTGGCTGCCCCTGGTCTGCCATGTTTATTTTTTGTCTTTTTAAAACCTAGATTCTTCGGGAGCACAAGACCATTATTATTCAGAAACATGTGCGTGGCTGGCTGGCACGTGTGCGCTACCATAGGAGTTTGAAGGCAATCCTTTATCTACAATGCTGCTACCGGCGCATGATGGCCAAGAGGGAGTTGAAGAAGCTGAAGATAGAGGCACGTTCTGTTGAACACTATAAGAAGCTCAACGTGGGCATGGAGAATAAGATCATGCAGCTACAGCGTAAAGTTGATGAACAGGTAAGGAATACTGCTCAAAGGGGGCAGCATTAGTATTTGAGTAACTGTATGAGTATTTAATGAAAAACATAATGCTTGTTGGGAGATAGGTTCACACCTGCAGCAATTATCTGGATTTCAAAAAAATTGTTTTCCTCTAGTTCGCTGTTAACAATGCCAGTTGCATTCACATGAGTGCCATACCATTGTTCCCAACAGCGAAATAATGCATTCAGACCATCTTGGAGCACCTGTTTACCCGCCTGTTTAGTGCAGTTCAATTACAGGAAATTACAGCATGGCTGGGCAGCAGACTGCAGCCAGCTTCTCCCCCAATAAGTTCCTCTACCTTCCCTCCCTGGCTCCGGACCCCATCCCTCACCTATCTCTGCCTCCTAGTAGTGCTCCAGCAGCTGCGGGGACACCGAGTGGATTTAACATGGGAGGCTTTGTTTGTAAACAAACAGCGTTATATCGGGTGCTGCTGTGCTGCTGCTGCTGCATCCCGTAGAGGCAGGAGTAAAACAGCGCACTTGAAAGCACAGTTGCCTTCACATGCAGGACAGGTTCGCACCAGTTAATACCAAATACAGTGTCGCTTTCACACTGCTGTAAAGAGCAGATTTATTTCAATTGGACAGCATAAACGTAGGTTTAACTAGCTTTGAACTGCGGATTATTTAGGTGCTATATTGACGACAATATTTTGAATTAAGGACTTCAGACATGCAAGATACATTCGAATTTTGTAAAATTCGGACACAAACTGAACGTCTGAATGCCACCTAACTTTTTTTTTTAAAGAAATCCATTTTCTTCCTTATGGCAAAAAATATATATATCTTCCCATAGAGGCAAAGTAGATTAATTGTTCTAGTTGTGGATCAGTAGATATGTGCTATCATCAAAAGAAGGGATCAGGTTCTTTGATAAGGGACCTCATACTTACAGTACTGAAACTTGGAAGTGTTTTAAAAAGAATTTTGGGAGAATAATTCTTTCTAAAACAAACTTGAAGGAAGAAATGAATTTGTTGTTAGGCATGTGAACTTGAGTGGAGAGTGTGGATTTTGGGGGCAGAATTTTTCTTTTGTCTTTTGAGGCAAGTCCTCTGCATTATCAGATTTGAGTCATTCTATCAAAGCAGAGCTGGGGAAGCTTGTTCTACTGTTTCCATGCCATGCATGTTTCCGGTTAAAAGTCAGGTTAATTTAACCTAATACTTTTGCCATCACTGAAATTTCTGTTGCGATCCTAGTCGAAATGCTGATCCATCTCTGCATTGTGTTTTTCAAAGAACAAAGATTACAAATCCTTGCTGGAGAAACTGACTAGCCTGGAGACAACGTATCACTCTGAGACAGAGAAGCTACGGAGTGATGTGGAAAGACTTCGCATGAGTGAAGAGGAGGCCAGGAATGCTACCAATCGGGTCCTTAACCTCCAGGATGAGATTGCCAAGCTCCGAAAGGAACTGAATCAAACACAGTCAGAGAAGAAGACTATTGAGGAACGGGCAGAAAAATACAAACAAGAAACAGACAAGGTGGGATCTTCTGGCCCTGTATTATGACAGCATTAGAAACAACCTATTGTTTAAGGTTCCTTTTAGGTGTCCTTGTCACCTAAAGGCCATGTTCTGACAAAAAGTTAATTCATTGTAGTTGGACCTTAATTCTGTTTTACTCCTGAAGCATTTACACAAGCAGAACACTAATCCAGTGTTGTTCAGGAGTAGGAAGAGAAGTATGTACTCCTGAAAAATCAGGTGTTGAGTTGCATTTTGAAGTAACTGTTTCAGTAATCATTACATCTCAGGTAGGGGGGAAATGGATGCCGTATTACTTTGGTTTACACTGTCATCTGAATGCTACTGAAGTAGTTACTTCAGTTTACATCTGTTTATCAGAACAATGGCCTAAGAGGCTCATACCAGTTTAAAAGGATCTTTTTTTTTTTTCTTCTCTCATTTTCTGGGGGAGAGAACAGCACATGGGGCAGTACATAGGGCTGGCTGAATGGAAACTAAAACCTAAATTGTTCTGACGTGAAATTGATCATGTGCCCCAAAAGTAATAAATGTGTTGCGTCCTTGTGTACCAAGCCCACTATTTTCTGAATTCCCGCCCCCACCCAACCCAATAGCACTTTCAGTTCCTGCTTACCTTAAAAATTACTGTTATGGATTAATAGAAAAAACAAACCTCCCTTGCCATTTAAATTTTCTTAGGTTCCTTCCATAAAAGAAAGTTTAGAACAGTGTGTGAATTTCTATTTAGATCACAGAATCACCAAATATAAATAGAGGCTTAGGAATGGTTTCTAAACGATACACATTCAATGGCATCTTGTCGGGTTTTACAGAACAATGATATTGACACTCTGGGTTGTCATTCACCATTTTTAAATGGGCACAACTGGGGGTGCAAGTCCCCGTGGAGTGCTGACGCACGTCCAGTGAGGGGGGCAGGGGAAGATTTAGATGGGCTGGGCTGGGCGTGCACTCCTACCCACACGCTGCCCGCTCCTGCCCCCACACAGAGCATCCCAGATTTTTCCCTGATGCTCCGTGCGTGAGTACGAGTGGGCGGTGCGTGGGTCACAGGAGCGCACGCCCTCCAGCGCTGCCTTCAGACAGGTGCTCGGGGGGTGGGGGTGGAACTCCGTGGGCGCGTCCCATTTAAAAACGGCCACAGTCGCTTAGAGTTTGGTACCTGAAGATGAGGCTGAGATTGAGGTGTGATGTGCAGTTGTTGAGGTGGAGCCTTTACTTTGAGTTATCCATGATATTGTTTTGCAGCTGGTCTCAGAACTAAAAGAACAAAACACGCTACTTAAAAAGGAGAAAGAGGAGCTGAACCATCTCATTCAGGATCAGGCCAAGGAGATGTCAGGTAAGTTCTAAGCAGCTTTTCTCTGTGTTCCTTTTAAAAGCATCTTTTTACATGCACATCTGGACTCGTACTTGGCTAATCTGCTTCAGTTTGTAAGCTACATTTACATTTATATTGATGCTTGAAGCTTACAGCTCGTTGGATATATGACAGGTCCACCTGCCACAGGATACAAGACATTTTACACAATTATGTAGAGTTTAGATTTTTGTACTCTAACTTAGGACGTTTTAAAAGAAAAATAATAATAATCTGGTTCTAGAAGATAGTAAATATAATAAACATAGCGTGCCCCAATGGTCAGTGGCTTACTGCATTCTCAATGCAAATCCTAGACTGAGATGCCCATTCAGACACACAATGCACTTGGATGTGACACTAGCACACTCAGTTTAGATAGCCGTATTTTGGAAACCGAGCCATGTAAATGGTTGGTTTCATACCATTATCTGAACATGGGCATGTAGCTTGATTTGTTTCTGTACCTTTTCTCTGTGTGAAACAATCCTCTTTTGTGTTTAGAGCAAGCCAAATGTCTTTGCACAAACCCTGTGTGGGCTGTATTTTCTAGCCTGTCACCCTGCAATTGTACTATGTGATATATTGAGGTTCTTGTGTTATCTTAAAAATTAGAAAAAATTATATGACGACCAACAGCATATCTTCCAAGATGCTGTTGGACAAAAACCACACACATTTCTGTTGCATTTATAGCCAGTGACTTTAGACAAATGCTTAAGTGGAGAAATATTCAGAAAAGGGTGGATACCAGAATGATACAATAAAAGACATGTTGCCAACGTTTTCTAAAATTAGATTTATATCTGAACCTGTGTCTTACTTTTGCCAACCCAAAGCTCTGGATGTCAGACAATATAAGGAAATAACCTAGACTGTTCGACTGACTGAGTTCTTGTGCTGTTTTCACAAGGTTTAAATTTTTGGGTCCTTTGTCCAGATAGAGAGCTATCGGTGCAGGGTATTCCGAACTTCTGGTATCCGTGTGCAAGTATCATGCATGTATGTGCATAGAGTGCATTGTTTCTTACTGTAGATCAAAAGTTGCCGGTCTGTGGCTTGTGACCCTGAATGGAGTCCTGCCTTGCGTAGGTGGGATCAGAATCTCATTGATATTTTCTCTACTTGGTTTTTATTGCTGCTGCGGTAATAGGATATTATCTCAGTCTTAAAATGAGATCAGGAAAGCAACACTCTGGGAAGGAGATTCCCCCAATGCCTTTTGGTCACACTTGGTTTTATGTTTTGTCTGGCAGAGACCATGGAGAAAAAGCTAATTGAGGAGACCAAACAACTGGAGCTAGATCTGAATGATGAAAGATTGAGATATCAGAATCTCCTCAATGAGTTTAGCCGCTTAGAGGAGAGATACGATGACCTCAAAGATGAGATTAACCTGATGGTGGTGAGTGGCTTAGTAGCCTTAAGTACTGGGGTGCTGTTTGCTGAATGGGTCTTAGCAGAAGCCAGTAAAATAAAGTTAGGCTGTATTTTGCTTGTAGAGGGAAGGGTTAGGTTAAAAACTGTTTGCCTGTCTGAGAGTTTGGCATATAAGCATTAGCTTATGGACTGCTGGGTTTTGCTCAGTTAAAGCTTTGTGCTTGTCAGCCCATTTAAAACTCCTTTCCTAGATGTATAATTTCTTTTTGTCTTACTCTGGAGCATTATTAAAGCATGTGTTTGATTCAGTTGGTTATAGCACAATGCTTACTGGTCTTATTTTCACATTGAATAAGAATACACATTACTACCTAGTTCTTCTGCTACTTTATTTTCATTAGTGCCACATTCACCTACTGTTAAACTTACACTTTTTAGATGTGTATGTGAAAGAGGAGAAAATCAGTGTGGAATACAGAACAGCAGAGGATTCTTGCCTCCTCTGTTACTGTGAAGTGCCAGTTTCTACGCTTAGAAGCTCATGATTCTCTCCATACCAAACGGAATGCTATTGCTCATTTCTGTTGCCCAAAGCAGTTATCTTCATGCAGTAGGAGTTGTAAGGCTTCCCACACACTTGATTGTGAAATCTCCTCCATATGCTTATGCCTCAGGGGGCACAGGGGAACACGGTCAAAGTCATGTTTGCTGTGTAGCATGGGAGAGCACTAGAATGTTAAACCACTGGCTTAGGGGCAAGTTAAAATGGTAAAATAAATGCTTCTACTCAGTCCTTTCATTTGCATTTCAGAGCCTCCCCAAGACTGGACGCAAGAGAACAGATTCCACACACAGCAGCAATGAGTCAGAATACACGTTTGGCTCAGAGATCACAGAGGCAGAAGACTTGCCACTGAGAGTGGAGGTAGTGTTGGAGCAACTCCAGTGTTATTTCCACTCGTCACTAGTGAACCCCTGTCCATCTTATTTCCTGGGAATGGCAAATCTTAATATCATGAAATCCAATGCTTGTATTCACCATATATGTGTATTCAGTGGTTTTTCTTTAATCTTCCACAAATGGGTAGTAAATATATTGGATCAGAACCACATTGCGGGCTAAAATTTTAGCCCTAGTCACCACTTTTGTATGCATATAAGGGAGCTGGTTTTCATGCAGATAGGGTTGGTTGGTCATCCATGTTTCTGATTTGCACATGCGAAAGTGTTGCCTACTGTCTTATATAGTCATAGTCTGTTATATACATGAATACACCCGGACAGCTCAAGGCTACCTAAACATCTGCCTTATGTACCATATGGCCAACCATTTTGAGAGGTATAAGCAGCTAAGTGTGCATCCAGCAGCTCAGAGATTACGTTGGAAGGCAGCCACAAATGTCATAGCCCAGTGCACTACTCCTTAGACTGGCAAAGCTGCTGCCCCAGTGTCACACAAAAAGGGCCGTGTAATTATTACGTGCTTCCTGGCTGAAGTTCCTTGTAAACTCGTAACTGTTAGTGAAGTTTTTCTGTTTGTTTTTTTTAAAAAAAACCTTACATCAGAACAAAGCTGGATGGATGCTATATTAATATAACCTCAGTATGTGTTAACTTGAATCTTAGGTTATTTGGAATTTTTTCCGGAATAATTACTCCACTACTCTACTGCTTTAAGCAGTTAGGACTGATTATAAATAATTCAAGTGTACTTAAAACAAAAGTAAAGAAAAAGGTAGGCAATGCTTTAACGTGACTTCAAAGGGCAGTCACAATCGGGAGATGCTTTCTGCAGCACCACTGAGGATGAGGAATACTTTTGTTTGTTGCTTTTCCCCCCCTTTCCCACTTGTTGGCAACATTGGGGGAAAGGGGGTTAGCTTCTGATTTTCCTGGTAGCAGCGGCCAGCCATGCAGTGTCACTCCCTTCTCCCTTACTGAACGATGTTGATTTGGAGGTAAAGAACTCTGCTCCCATCAGGTGTCCCATAACTTGGCTAGACTGCCTGACATGACAACTCCTGGATAATCTCCTTGCTTGGATTCAAACACTTCTGAAATCAGTAGTCACAAATTAGGCAGAGCGTGTAAATTACCCTTCTGTTTGCATTTTATATTGTGGTATATCACTGTACAGGTAACTTGTAATAGTGATCTTCCACTAACCATGTAGATTAGGGTAAGAATGCAGTGCAATGGCTCACTTGCCTAATTAATGAAATAAGCAGTGTCTCTTTCATTAACTAGGCAGAGGATTTGCTGATTTCATGGATTAGGTAGCAGCATTACTTGTTTAATGAAATACAAGTTGGTTTTTTTTGCATATTTCATGAAAAATGCAGTTTCACAAAATTAGCATAACACCTATAAGAGATCCAAATATTGTTATGTTTGTTGGCAATATTGTTTGTAAAGCAAGGTGGCGATGCTGGTAAAATTCATCTTATTTAACATGAATTTTACCATGAATAACATTTGTCTTATTTTTTAATTTTAGTGATTTAAGGTAACCCACACAAATTGGGCCCATTCTGCAGCAGATAAGAGATTAAAATCCCCATTTGTTTAACCTGTTAAATAGATTGCACAGCATAGGCTAGCAATACTAAATGGTGTGTCTGAGATGCAGAATTGGTCTCAAATCAAAATCTGATTTGAAAACGGTCAAACTCTAGGGGGGATCTTATACCTGGAGTTGAACTGTGGCCATGCCCATTTTCTGTTGTATAATGGCAGCAGTGGAAATGGCTGTGCTTTGCTCCCATCACACAGCCAGTGCTAGATATTTTCCAACTCCCTTTCTAGAATTTAAAAGATTATCATACACTCTGCAGTAACCATTGCAGCATCATAGGCTGAAAACTGATTGCCTTAAAAAAGTTATTTATAACAGTAATAATGCCACAAATACAAAAATCTAGTTGTCATCCAAGTGCAGCTACAGTGGTAAAGGGGAAAAATCCAAGTGCCTCTTCAGTTGTAAAGGGGAAAATCATGCACCAAACTACTTTTGGTAGCTTATATTTTGCATCCTACTTTCTCATGTTGGCAGCAGATCCAAATAAATGAACCAGCAAAGCGTATTGTTTTCAATCCAGGATCCTAATAACAATAGTTTAGGCAAGGTTTGCTGTGCCTACAGCTTTTTTTCCTGTGTGAATCTAACCACAGACTTGTTTCTTTTCTCCCTTCCCCTTTCCAAAGTAAGAAACAAAGGTATGATTAATTACAGACCTTGGTTATTTACCTCCTAGTTAGTGTCTAGTTTTTTCTGCCTTAAAAGCTTTAGGCTTAGATACCTTTGTAATATTAGATTCCTTTTTAAAACAACCTTTTGAAAGGTTTATGATGATTGAATGCCAATAGGCAGTTTGTAGAATCAAGTAACATTTAGGTACTCCTCTTCATTGTTTTTCCTGATCTTCCTCCTCCCACTAACTCTTGCTCTTGACATGAAGTTGCGATTCTTCTTGACATCTCTGTGTTCTTCCTGGAGCAGGAGCCGAGTGAGAAGAAGGCACCTCTGGACATGTCTCTGTTCCTCAAGCTGCAGAAACGGGTCACAGAGCTGGAACAGGAAAAGCAATCCTTGCAGGATGAGCTGGATAGAAAGGAGGAACAAATTCTCCGCGCCAAGGCTAAGGTATGGAGCAGAGGTGGGGGAACCTTTCCCTTCCTGTGGAACGCTTCAGCACACGCTCCAGGAGCCAGATCCAAGTTTGGGGTGTGGGGGTGGTGTTAAGTGCTTAAGGAGTGTAGTCAGAGTGGGTGAAGGAAGGAGAGGGTTCAGATCATGGACCTATGAGGTAAATCTATCCCCTCTTCCTTGAGTGCATGCCCTCCTCCCCACTCCCTTTGCCTGAGCTTGCTCCTTCAGTGCTTGAGGGTAGGGACTGGACCCATGGGCCATATCCAGGAAATGGAAAGGGGCCAAATGAAAAGCAGCCAGCAGGCAATTTGACCATTGGGTGTCCTGGCCCTGGTATAGAGAAACTAGCTAGTTTCATGCTGACACAACTATTCCCATCAAGTGTAAAGGACAGAATACTAGGACTGAAATGACATTTTGCAAAAACAAGAATGACCATTTAAATTCCAGTTCCTGATACCACCTCGGTTTAATCAAGAACCTCTCGGTACTTGACAGTGTCTCAATCAACATTTTATTTCTTGATTTACTGACTTTCCACTTACCGAGATCTTGTTTACCACTTTGTCATTTACCACTTTGCTGTTTACTACTTTCTCATCTATTTCAAATCCCGAGATAATACCGACACAGTTCTGGATTTCTTCTGTCTTCTCTGCACTCCATTTTCTCTTGTGCTTCCTTGTTGCCCATTGGCTGGTATTAAGATTCCTTTACAAATCTGAAATCTGCTTTGGTCAAAGCAAAGTAAACAACATAGAACAACAATTCTGATTGGAGGCACTAGAGGGGAGGTTAGGTGGGCTGTTTGCACAGTAGCTCAGAAATATGGAAACAAAAAACCGGGAAGTAAAATGGCACCCTCAGCAATGGTACCTGTAAATGAACAGTACATAGTAAACGAAAAGTCAGTAAATTGGGACGGTATCTTGTGGTATTGTGAGAATCGAGAAATGGTATTGGGAAATTGTCGGAAAGTAGATCCCGGTTCCCGATATGCCAAAATTACTCACGAGTAAAAGGTTTGTTGCTCGTTTCAGCCCTACTGAATGCCATCTGTCCAGTCTCTCATAACTTTAACTCATAACTCCTTTTATGGTTACAGAATGTACATGTTCCTTTTCCTACTTTGGCTTCTCTAACAGCTAAACGATGGACACTTTTCACTTTGCTGTTTTTCCCCAGGAGGAGGAAAGGCCCCCGATGAGAGGTGCAGAGCTAGAGTATGAGTCACTCAAGGTAATGCTGGAGAGGAGGCAGCTGATATTAAATAGAGTATCATCTGCATTTACACTAGGGATGGCAGCACTCCTGCTTGATATTGCATTATATGTATTGGGGGTGGAGGAGGTGTTGCACTTTTCTCTGATGCTTTTGTAACTGGCCACTGTCAGACATAAGGTTTCCTAATTCTGGCATTCTGTGTATTTTGGGTTGATCTCTATATCAGTGCCTCTGCTTTCTATACCTGTGTATTTTACAAAAATACCAAATCTCCAGGAAGTCTCTTAACAGACAGCAGCCTTTATGCTGCCTGTGGCTCATAGAGGTGGTGCTGACTAATAGGGAAAACAAACAGGGGTTGTTTCTCCCCTCTGTCCCCCGTACTTGGGGAGTCCAAAGAGAGGAGTTAGTATAGGTGGTGTGGCTATGGCATACATCACTGCACTCTTTGCAAATAATAATAATAATAATAATATAATCCCACCTGTTGACTTGGTTTAAGGTTCTTTTGTGATGCTCAAGTGGCATGAAGCAGCCTTTAATGTGTCAGAGAATTGGGCTTTATTGATTGTTGTTGCATACTTTTGACTGTGCAAAACAAGTGACTATTTGAGTAACTTTGGCCATTTGCCAGTGGCCAGTTCTTTTAAAGGGACCCTCGCACCAGAAATCTAATCCCCATGGCATCAGAATATGTACTGCTTTTCCAAAGAATCCCAAGCTCTCTAAAGTTGGTGTCCCCTCTGCTCGAACCACTCCTTGCACCAGCTGTGGAACAGCTTGGTTTGCCCTCACCTGCTGCAAGAAGACTTCACCCTGACATGCTTCCATGCCTTCTCTCATACACTGAGGAATATTGCCTCTCCCTTACTGGTGCTACGGATGTCCTAAGCATCTTTTAAACTGAACGGCTAATTTTCTGCCTGCCTTTTCTCCACTCTTGGGGCAATTCTTACTTGGTTTTGCCCCAGGATCAGAAGGTGTTTTTCCCCTACTCCAGTTACTCCTCAACAGCCTGATTGAGTTTCAGGAAACCCAGAATGCTTCAACTGTTCATGGCAAGTGACTAGGTACCTAGTAGCCGATGCCTGGCAGGGATCCTTACACACTCCCGTGCTGCCCAACAGCTCCTTGGCTGTCTGTCACTCATCACTATAATCCTTGGTCCCATCCCTCACCATATCGTGGCTGCTCTCGCTATACTGATCCTTTCAGCTACCACTATAATTTCCAAAGATGGCTGTGTGCTTGTTCAGCTCTGGACACTGAGACCGGTACTAACCACTGGAATTGTCAACCCATGCCTCCATCAGTGCTGCACATCGAGATCTCCAGCACAGAGTACTGATCTGGCGTCTCATGTTTCTTAGCATATGTTTTTAATGTACACTTATTTTCAAATATCATGAGGAGTTCCTCAGGTTTATTGTGGTCAGTAGACTCTATGACTACCAAGTTGCAGATTGATATCATATAGTTAAGGACTGTGATCCACCAAGCACTTACTCTCTGGGTTTCAAAATGGAGCTACTCTGGAGTAAGTGCTTGGTGCATGGCCTTTATATGTAAGTAGGTGGCTATGCCCCTGTCTCTCGTGTTGCAGATTCGTAGCACTTACTGCACATTGCAAACTCTATTATCTCTTGTTGGGCTTTAGAAGAAACCAATTCACAATTCTGCATGAAATGAAGTGTCCAGGTTTTGTACTTTAGACAAGAAGAAAACAATTCCACAGAGTATCACAATTCTTATTATATAATTATAAAAGATTTTTATCCCGCCCCTCCTGCCCACAGGGCGGCGAACAACAAATTAGAAACAATAAAAACAATGTAAAAGTTAAAAATCCCTGTATGCAGGGAGAAAAACAACCCTCCCAACCCACCCACCCTACTCCCCTCCCCCCCCTCGCCAAAAGCCTGACGGAACAGACAGGTCTTACATAATCGTCAAAATGACAGGAGAGTGGGGGCCAACCGAGCCTCCTCCGGGAGCGAATTCCACAGCACGGGGAGCCAGCAAAAAAGATCTAACATCAGTGGCCACCCATCTTGCCTGGGGAAGAACCTACAAAAAGGCTCCCACGGACGATCTCAGGGGTCGCACGGGCACATGGGGAGTGAGGCGGTCCCGCAGATAAGCAGGGCCTCAGGCCATGAAGGTCTTTAAAGGTCACTGGTGTCATGTGCTCCCTGCGACCCACCCCCGTAAGGAGACGGGCCGCGGCATTCTGCACCAGCTGCAGCCTCTGGACCAACTTCTCGGGCAGCCCCATGTAGACCGCATTGAAGTAAGCCAGCCTCGAGGTGATGATGGTGGCGAGGTCAGAGTCTGAGAGATACGGCCGAAGCCACCAAACAAGATGTACCTGCTGAAATGCACTCCCCGCCACAGCCACAACCTGAGATTCCATGCTGAGCTGTGAATCGAGGAGCACACCCAGACTCCGCACCTGAGAGACCATGGGAGGGCAAAACCCCCCAACAAGAGGAGATTCAACCACTCCCAGGCCCCCCAAGCCCTTGCCCACCAACATCACCTCCGTCTTGTCAGGATTCAGCTGCAGATGGCACAACCTCATCCAAGCCCCCACAGCCTACAGGCACTGTGTAAATAAGGAGACTGCATGGCCTGGGTCGATGGAAAAGGAGAGGTAGAGCTGAGTGTCATCAGCATACTGATGACACTGCATGCCCTGAAACCCTCTCACGATCTCCCCTAATGGCTGCATATAGATGTTAAACAAGAGGGGGGACAGAATGGCACCCTGCAGGACTCCACACGTGAGGTCCCGGGGGGAAGACGTACGCTTCCCCAAGACCACCCGGTGCGTTCTCCCGGCCAGGAATGAATGAAACCAGTCCAGTTCTTCCATTACTATTTCCTGTGAGCTAGAGTTCAGTGAGAGGAGGGAGACTGACTGGATTCCCCTTGTGTGTTAAAAGTTTTAACGGGTGGTAGCTTGATTTTCATAATTCTGATTTATTAGAATAGAAGGAGTTAAAGACTTGCAGCTGGGTGACAGTGTAGTAGTAGTAGTAGTGGTGGGTGACAGTGATGTTCAAGGCTAGGCGTGCCCCGGGGATTGACGAGATTCCAGTAGATTTATTTAAACATAACATGGACTGGTGGGTTCCTATCCTAGCAGCACTATTCACATATATTAACAACTGTGGGGTGATCCCTGCGGGTTGGAATATTAGTATAATTATTCCCATATTCAAACAAGGGGATAGGAATCTCCCGCAGAATTACCGACCTATCAGTTTACTTTGTGTCGTGGCGAAGGTTTATGCTCGGTTTCTGCTAACCAAGCTTGAAGATTGGGCCAGGAGGCGGATTTTTTTCCCAAGGAACAGGCTGGGTTTAGGGCTGACCGCTCGATGGTTGACCACTCCTTTACCTTATGGCATCTCATGGAAAGATATGTGTCAATTCGGTCGGGCCGCCTGGTTATGACTTTCTTAGACCTTCGATCAGCCTTTGACCTGGTGAACAGGGATATTTTGTGGTCACGGCTATATAGCACAAACATGGACCAGCGGTTGATTTTTTTGGTCCATGCATTGTACTCCCATACCTTTCTGAGGGTTAGGTCGGTGGTGGTGGTCGAGTGTCTAATCTGGTGCCAGTGACAAATGGGGTTAAGCAGGGCTGTGTCCTGGCCCCTTTTCTTTTTAATTTTTTAATCAATGGGATAGTGGCCTTACTAAGAAATGATTTTTTTATCCCGGCACGAGTAGGCAGACGATCGGTCCCCATCTTGCTCTATGCGGACAACATGGTCCTGCTTTCGCCCTCTGTATTGGGAATGGATAGGATGTTAAGGGTGGTGAGTCAGTTAAATTTCTGTTTTAGTAGGATTTGACATGTTTTTGATGTGTTGGATTTTATTTTTGTTATGGCCACTGGCTAAACAAATAACCTTATATTGACATCTATTGATTGACAGTGATGTTCTTTTGCAGCGTCAAGAACTTGAATCGGAGAACAAAAAACTGAAGAATGAGCTGAACGAGCTGCGAAAGGACCTCATTGAAAAGGGTTATCCAGAGATGACTGCTCCTGGTGCCCCAGCCTACAGAGTTCTCTTGGATCAGATGGCCTCAGTAAGCGAGGAGCTGGAGGTGCGCAAGGAGGAAGTCCTCATTCTGAGATCTCAGCTGATGAGCCAAAAGGAAGCAATTCTACCCAAGGTAAGTAGTAGGAGAGGGACATACTGTGAACTAAAGCTCCAATGGCAACACCAAACGACTGTATTTTGCCTAGTGGTATGTCTGATGAATTTCTACAGGAAGGAGGAAACCGATCTAAGATTTGACTCCATCTGCGTTATGCACCTTTAAAGTTTTGCTGGTGGTGAGCTAGCCTTTGGTTGGTTTAAAAACACAAAATTTAAACAGGCTAGAGTTGGGAGACTTCATTAACTGAATCTATTTCTGGTAGCTGTGCCAACAGGTTTTTTTTCTTAAAAGATCTCAAAAGGGTTGGTGTTACCAGAGCTGAAATATTGAAAATTTGGCCAGGATCTTCAAAAGATTATTGGCATGAGAGATTGGCATAGGATGCAAGTTAGAACTCAGATAAGCTACCAGCTGTATTTCTTTGCCTTGAGTGTTTGAGTGCATACTTTAGTTGTTAATATTATTCAGACACAATTTCAAAGCTCTGAGAAACCTTGAAGCTGGCAGCAAAATTAATTGGAGAGCACTAGTTGAAAGTGTGCTTCAGAAAACTTACAGCAAACCCCTCGTGCCAGTCTCTTAGCAGTGAGGTCAGCTCTATCAACCACTTACAGGTGTGATGGGGTGTGAGTGGTAACATTCCCTGTAATGAATGCTTAGTCCAGCTGGGAAGATTAATACTGATGCCAGGAAACTTCCTATGAATCTGATTTATTACTAGCCGATCTGTGATGCACACAGATTTGCATCTTACTGCTTTAACATAAAGCAACAAGTTAAGAAGGGAAGAAAACCTCTTTATGGAATAATTGAAATAAATGCTGGCATAAATTGTTCTTCTCACAGCTAAGATACATGTGGTGTTTTGACATCTGTATGAATCCAAGAGAAGTGTAAAGATGACTGCTTGATTGAAAAATGATCAACTTGCAGTATTTTCTTGTCTAGTTGAGACAGTTACAATATGAACCTATTTTGTTAATAGTTGTTTCTCTTCTTTCCTGCTTTCCAATTTGATTGTCAGGAGGAAAAGGTAAACTTCTTTCACTGATGTAAACTAAAATCCTGAGCTAAACTGAACCGTGTTTGAGCTAATGCTGTCAAGCTATCAGTTCACTGACTCCTACGTAAATAACTTTGCTGTGTTTGTAGTGTTCATGCTTTGCGTTAATGGAAATTTAGTTTATGATAACTTGGTAATTAAACAAAAGCCTATGAATTTTTGCAACCAGTAGAATTAATGCTTCTTCTTTGAGGTACTTAGAGCAGTGTGACCTTGGAAAAACTGGGACCTAGGCCACTTTCAGACATCTTCCTCCCCCCCCCCCCAAAAAAAAGCATAGTCTGGCTGCGGAGGGGGGGGGGGAATGCGCAGCTAGGATATGTGTGGGGATCGGCTGGTCTGAAAGCTCCCCCACCCACCCCCCAACGTGGCTTTGCTGGCAGACATGTCTACCTGCAAAGCTCTGTCTGTGGGGGTGTGTGGGGGTGTGTGTTAGACCAGCCGATCCCTGCGCATATCCTGGCTGTGCATCCCCCCCCCCCCCCCGAGTCAGAATATGCGCACGCGGGGGGGCACGGGGTGGAATGTCTGTAAGTGGTCTAAGATCCTTCCTTAGAGAAGGTAAAAATACCACCAAATGTTTAACATACAAAACTGCATTTCTTTCTAGTGTTTAATGTGTAAAAAAAACACCGCGTTCTGGATTTAATCTACAGCATTGTAGTCTAAAACATTTTGCTAAATCTTTCCTGCGTTATAGGGTGAGGAAGTTTAGCCATGACTCCGTGAGTGCTGTTTCTAGAGGTACAAGGAAACATGCATATTTTCTTGCAGCAGTAGCTGCTTTCAAATTCAAACATTCCAATTCAAAATAAAAGGTGAACTCATTATTTCATAAGTTTTCTTTTGTTCCTTCTAGAAGTCTGGCAGGCAGTTAAAAAGACGTGAACAAGCACACACATGGTAGATAGGTTTATAGTGTAGTGTGCATGGTTTGTGTTTAAAAGAGTCTCTGTCTGCTATAAAGGATTCGAAATGCAAGCTGTGGACTTGATTGACCAACTTAACCAAGTTGAATTATTCCCCAGCTATCCCTATTGGTTTTTGAGCGGCTGTTTTTTGAGTAAGATACTTCTAAACTGGAGTAAGAGTAGCAAAATCTAGCCTCTAATTAGTTTATAGAGGTAAAAAAAGGTGCTGAGCCTCATCATGAAATTGATTTGTTCCCTCCTCCTCACAGAATACCATGACAGATTCCACAATCTTCTTGGAGGATGTACAAAAGATGAAAGACAAGGGAGAGATTGCCCAGGCGTATATTGGGCTGAAGGAAACAAACAGGTATGTCCTTATTTTACTCCCTTTATATATTTTGCTTGTTTAGGCCTGCTCTGCCTCACTTGTGTGTATGGTGTTTTACTCCATAAGTAGTCCCATCCAACAAAGAAGGGAATCTCAGCATAAACAAGGATGGAAGAATCAGGACTATCTTGTATTTGCCCATTTAAAAATACTGCTTAGCAGCAATAAAAAAGGGTGTTTTACCTGCCCCCAACAATATTTTAATTTGGCCTGAGCTGGCACAGACTTCAGTTGTTCTTAGATGATTGCTGAAATGTGCTAAACTAAGGTGCCTATTTTATGTCGGCCTATGAGGCAACGTTGTGCAGAAATGCCACTTTGGTTTCAGCTTCCTCCGTGGTGTCTCACATGAACTTGTATGCCGTTTTTAAGTTTTGATTAATAAAAGTGCCATTTGTAAAATGCAAATGTACTAAGTAGCAATGTATATACATGCAAAATCATCCTACCCAAGGAATCCATCCTCTGTGTGTGCATGATGATGTCTGTGGGGCTCAGTTTTTCTTTCTGAGGCATCCCCTCTTTTTTATTTTCCTGGTGCGTTCATCTTGCCATTTCCCTCTCTTCTCCAGAGTGTCATGACATTTTGTAATAGCATGAAATGTAATAAATGAAACTACGCTTTGGCATTCGGAACTGAATAATTCCTCAGTTTAAGTTTATCAAAGTTTACTAAGTTTCTTTAGAGTAGATCTGAAACAAATATCTGTGGTGAATGTTGTCGCTGAATTTGCCTGCTTCAAAACAGGTCTGATAAAGCACATACAAATCGCTGTTCAGTTCCCACCTCTTTTGCAGAATGAAATGAATATCCATTTTGGTCACATCCATGCCTTCCAATATTTCCAGCAACCAAAAAGGAACAAATCCTGCCTCCTCAGCCAATAAGTTCTTCTCCCAGAAAATACGCTCCACCCTACCACACCCCCCTCCCAGCATTCCAAGTCCATCAAGGGGGATAAAAGCTCTCCTGCTGGTATTTCCATTGTCATCTCCCCATTGTCCCCCCAAGTGCTTTTCACGAAAGGCAACCAGGGAAGAGCTGCCTGAGGCTTGAATACCAGTCGTCTTGTGTGTGTCTCTCCTGAAGGAGGGACTTCGACCCCCTGAAAGAGAGAGTGAGATTCAGCACCCAAGGAGGAACTGTCCCTCCTAAATACGGACTGTTGGGAGATATGCACTTCTGTATTTCAGCTACTTTGGTCCAGCACTCTTGAGCACCATTGCACAATGACTTAGTGCACAGTAGTGCTAAATAGTGAACAAAACGCTAAGATATTCAGGTGGCTGTCCACAATACAAAGAATAATCATGAAATGGAAACACCCATTTGTTTCAGCAAAGTAGAGGTCCCTAAAATGTAAGCTGTCACCCCAAATGAGGTTGCACCATCTGCAAACGGGGTGGTGATCTTGAATGATATTTGCTGTGCTTTGTCTTTATGGCTGTCTGAGCTTGGAAGAATTATTCTTAGTTCTCAAAATGGGGTCTTGTGGGCCAAAGGTTTGGGAATCACCACGTTAGAGCCATAAGGATTAAAGTACTGTATATCTTGATTCATTTAATAACTGACTTAACATGTGTTGTGTTGTCCTAATTAACATGTCATCTCATCACCATCATGTATCCCTTTTGTTTTTTTGCATTTTTAAAAACATTTTGCATGGAAGGTCATCTCCTGAGGACTATCATATGCTGAATGAGGACGGAGAACTATGGCTGGTTTATGAAGGGTTAAAACAAGCCAACAGGTTACCAGACTTCTCAGAACGGAATTTTCTTCATTTGCGTTGCCTCCTTTTACTAACCCATGCCCCTGCCTGCTATGGGTTTGCTTAAGCCGCAGTGTTTCTTACACACTAATTGTTCAAATATAATTCCGTATAATTGGTTTATGCCAAGTGTAAAGCCATTAGCCAAAGCCTGATCTGTGAATATTTCTACCTGTCAGGTTATGCCGTTAAAACCTAAAAAGGATTGCAGCAATGAATATCTGGCCCAATAGAAGATCACAAGCAATCATGAAATAAAAATGAAAAGAAGCTTTGTAACCCTATGTTACTTGTCTACCTTCATGTTGTGTCTGCAAGTAGTTTATGTTCGTTGCTTGCACATTTGAAGAACACTAGTTAAATTGATTTCATTGCTTCTCTTGACGCATTTTCTTAACAAGCTTTCTTGTTACTTTCCTTTTTCTGACACAGGATAAGTAATTGTACACAATGATCATGGAAATGGGAATACCAAAAGCTACAGCCATTCAAAATGTGTCCATCTAAAGAGATAGATACGTTTTCAAGGCAATATGCACAAATGTGTATACATTTACTACAACATCTGCAAAGTGTGCAAGAGCAGCTAGTGTGGCAGCATCTGGTAACCAAACGCAGTCAGTTGTTGACAGTGTGTGCAAGTGGGATCGCCGCCTTTTCACACTTGGTCCCAGCATTCTATAGTCTTACAGTTGGAAATTCTTTCATTCTGTTGGCGGGGTGATTCTTATACCTACAAGTTTACAAAGCAATAGCTACCAACCTAGTTACTTGGCAGTGAATACTGTTAACTAATGTCTTTCCTTTCCTTTTGCTAGCAAATACTAAACATAACTTGCTCTGTAAGTCTGCTAAAAATGGAGTTGAAATAGTGAATGTTCTGCAAAGAGGGGCAGGGGAAAGGTTGCTTCTTTTCCTAGCTCTATAGAGGCAATAAGTAGTAACACAGGTGGCAGAGTGCTTTAAGGTAAATGATTCCGTTTACCTTCACATGCTTGTTCTGTGTCGCTACTAGCTAACTTGTTTGCTTAGATATATTTAAACCCTGAAAGTGTCTCTCATAGGAAAACAATGGGGCTGTTTGGAGTATGTATGCAAACACTGCATATGCCATTAATGAATAAGAAGTCATAGCAATCATTATCTTAATTTCGTGTGTAAGAATGAGACATAAGTGACTGGCCAAAGGCCACAGAGTGAATCAGTGGCAGAGTCAGGATTAAACCTCTAATCCTTGGTTCCTAGTTCTGTGCTCAGTTGCCTAGAGCACTCTGCTAGTGACAATAATCTTCTGTAAAAACATTTAATGTACTGTTTTAAAATATCCAGTCATACAAATTAAGTTCATTTGTGGCTAAACATACGTTTCTAGCTGAACAAAGTTAACCCTGAAGAAGGCTATTTGTGTAATATTATGCAGGTTGTAGCTAAAATAAAGCATCTTCTCAGTAGGTTTTTTTCATTTAACCTCTTTCAACCATGAGAAATGTTCTTGACTCCTCTGGAAAACTAACTAGTCCGTAGGGATTTACTGATGTACTGCATGTTGTGGAAAGTTTTCAACAGGACCCCTGACATTATTACTACAAACACAAAGCAACAAGCTGTCTGGCCCACTGTTTGCTACTTTGAGTTTAGTGTAGTCAGAAGGCACAACTAAGGGTTTAAAGAGTCCTCTGCATTTTTCTTTTTCCTTTGCAAGCCAGCAGCTAAGTACACCTGAACAGCAACTAAAGCTTCACTCTTGGTGCAAGTTATGATGTGAACACTCTCTCTCTTTATCCCCATCCTTCCCCCAATCTTGTTTTTGTAGGCTCCTGGAATCTCAGCTTCAGGCCCAGAAAAAGAGCCATGACAATGAGTTGGAAGCTCTCAGGGGAGAGATTCAGAGTTTGAAGGAGGAAAACAATCGTCAGCAGCAGCTTTTAGCACAGAACTTGCAGCTACCTCCAGAGGCCCGGATTGAAGCTAGTCTACAGCATGAGATCACCCGGCTGACTAATGAAAATCTGGTAAGGGCAATTTTTCTGCAGCATGAAAGCAGAGATTGAGGGATAGGCATGTGTGAATTCATTCTCTCTCTCTCTCTCTGGAAATTGCCATGATGATTAGCATGTGTGCAGTAGATTTTTGGAATACAGTGGTGCTATAGTAGATGACCTAACTTAAAGTAGTGTGACCTCAAACTTATACTACTGAGAGAGAACATTTCAGACCATTATATTAAATGGGAAAGTTCTCTGGCATGATGTTTCTCACCAGCTAGTTTCCTGGAAGCAGCTCTCCTTTCCTATAGTTAGACAATCAAAATATAAACTGAGGATTGGAGAGTTGTCCTCTGAAGGAATTCAGCATGCTCTGGATTCTGCTACGTCATCCTTGATAGTATGACGTATCCCTGGAGTTAATAAAAATATTTCCTCAGAGTAGTCTGATTTGCCTCTGGTTTCAATAAGCATGAGGTGTTTCTCAGAGGAAATAACCCCCAACTCCCCTGCAAGGTCTTTTCCTTCCTCATTCTCACATTTCAAAGTGACTAGGCTTGGAAGTGGCTGTGCTTTCAATCGACTCTAGTTTTTCATAGGGAATTATTTTTGAGAAAGAAGGGGCACTTGGTATAAGTTTCTTGGCCCCGTGGTATTCTCCTCCCCTTCTGTTATTAGAAAACATTTTTCTTAAATGAGCAATCAAATGACTACAGTTCCCAAGCAGTTACCTTTCTCTCCCATCCACATACTCCTTTGGTTCGTAGTGTTTATAACCAAAGTAATGGTTCATTAACCAAAATAATGAGAAAACGAGTTGTGCTGTTCACAAGGGAAAGGACATTTTCCCAACTGTGCTCTCTGATATTCTCAATTCTTAAAAAAACCCAAGATAAAATAAAAATAAAAGCTGTTCCTTCCCCATCCCAATATATCGAAACCGAACTTGATGGTATTTCTTAATGAAAGGGACTGAGTACTATATCTGAGATTTTGGGGAAAGGTGATAGTAAAGATGATGGGGCTTAATAACTGATCATCTATAATTAAAAGCTTGTTCTTAGTTTGTCAGCAATTATTATTATTATTATTATTATTATTAATAACGACTTATACCCTGCCCTATCACAAAATTTGGCTCAGGGCAGCTTACAACAATGGGGGGGGGGGGAGGGAGGGGATATTAAAATGTTAAATAAACCCCACTCCACCAACAACTTATAGTAATTAAAACAATAGAACATATCATACAACACCAAATCCCTCCCATTCTACCCATTCCCATCCCTTGCCTCTCACACATGGGAGTTCCCAATCCCCCCATCTCTCACCCAGGAGAGCACCCACCCCACAGAGGGGGTCATGGTTATATCCCACCCCCACCAAACCAATTCATGTCCCAAATCCCCTTTAAAACACATAATCAGTTCAAAAGTACATATAAAATACATTCTCTACCACCCAGTCCCTCACCAACCCAAACTTCCCATTCCTCCAACTCTCATTTGGAGGAATTCCCTTCCCCAGCCTAGTTACCCACCCCCCACAGAGGGGCCACAGCTAAACTATAAAACTACACAACCTGTCCCCTTCCCACTACCCCATCTCTCACCCAAAGGAGTCTGCCTAAACTACCCCCCACACCCATCCTTCCCACTCTCTCTACCCATGAAATAGCCCCATAAAATACAAACATTTCCATATTCAAATACAATGCAAAAACCAAACAAACCCAAGGCATTAATAGAAGGAAGGGCTAAAAGAAGAAGCAATAAAATGACAGCTTTTCCAGGACAGCAGAGCTTTGTGGCCATGGCCACACGGTCCAGAAATGGGCCAGGAACGGTTGGCGGCTTTTAGCGCTGCCCTTTGGCCGCCGTGTGATGGCTGCCACCTCCAGGCAGCTTGTTCCCTTTTATGAAAGCTGTACCTGAAGAGAAAAGCAGATGGTTCCAATTCTCAGTCACCCAGCTTCAGGGAGAGGAAGATAGCCCCCACACAGCCAAGTCCCATCCCAATAATCTTGCTCCACTGGAAAAATGTAATACTGTAAAATTCCTCCCTCCCCAATTTAGTCTGTATTTCAGTAGGCTAGTGGATGGCACAGGGTCACCTAATATGGGCTCTAGACATTGTATTCCTTTTTCAAATCCAGGAAACGATATGTTGTTTGACTCATTCCTTAGGGCTCTGCTTCTGCTATTATAGTAGGATAGGTCTATGGTAGTATGACGGCCACCTTCCTTTTCAACCTTTTCTTGGGTAGGCTGTGAAAGAATTAGAGGGGTTTTCTGGATGTGGTTTTAAAATGCCAACATGCCCATGGCCAATAGCATAAGCGGTGGTTGTAGCTTTCTGACATAAGTTATACTGTAGCCTGTCTTTGCCACCTCATGTTATTCAAAAGCACTAACCCCATCATAACCCGCATTTCCTGGCCTTCACCTTCAAGGCTCTTCATGACAGTGTTCCCCCATATCTCTCTGCTCTTCAGGACCGGCCTTACCGCGGGGCAGTTCGGGGCAGCTGCCCTGGGCCCTGCGCTCAGGCCCAATTCTTTTTTTTTTTTTTAATTATTATTATTTTAAGTGGGCGGGGCGCCCGCTACCCAAATTGTGTTTGGTGACTGGGTCCATGACCAGGGGAGGGGAGGCATGCCGCACCACCACAGCGCGGGGCCCCAACCCCCGGCCCAGCCAACTCCGTCCTTGTAGGCTGCGTCTGCAGTCTGTGCACCCCGCCCTCCACTTCTGACTGGCCTGGCCGACTCCGTCCTTGTAGGCTGCGGCTGCAGTCTGTGCACCCCGCCCTCCACTTCTGACTGGCCTGGCCGACTCCATCCTTGTAGGCTGCGGCTGCAGTCTGCGCGTCCCGCCCTTCACTTCTGACTGGCCTGGCCGACTCCGTCGTTGTAGGCTGCGGCTGCAGTCTGCGCGTCCCGCCCTTCACTTCAGACATCTGTCTCCACTCTGCAGACGTCAGAAGTGGAGGCCAGGGCGCGCAGCCTGCAGCCTACAACTCCTGGCCATTGTCTGTCTCGGCCAGGGAGTGAGGGAGAGGCCCATAGCAACTTCCAGCAGCAAATTCAATTATGCTGCTGCTGCTGCAGTGCTGCCACCGTAACCCGGGAGCTGGCGAGCGGGCCCAGCGTGGGGCCCAGGCCAGTGTTGTCGTCGCCACGGTTGGCGTGTGGTGGTGGCAGCAGCGGCGGATGAGGTAACTGCCCTTCCAAAAAACAGATGGGTGGAGGGGAGTACCCCCTCCACCTATCCCCAAGCCCAGGCCCGGGGAGCGCCCCTAGGCCCGCCAGTGGCAAAAAGGCAATCCCTAAGGCCGGCCCTGCCGCTCTTGTATCCCACCACACTCCTACCCAGGAGCTTCGCTCCTTCTCTGCCCCTACCCTCACCTGCTCGCGACTCCCTTGCTCCTCTAAACGTCTTTGCCTCTTGCTGTCTCTCATGCCTGGAACGCCCTCCTTGGATACATTCGCTCTGCTCCTTCCCAACCTTCAATTCCCTCCCTCTTCCATCAGGCCTTCTGTAGCCCATCATGAGTGAAATTGAATCCTCTTTCCCCCCACTCAGAATCGAGTTCCCTGTAACTAAGTGAAGCACGTGCACCTGCAACTTCTCAACGTCATGAATGTACTCGTCTCTCCCGATGTTTTCCTCTCTCTCGTCTTCCCCTCCCTTGTCTTTTAGAGTGTAAGCCCCTTGGGGGAGGGACCTGTCTATAACTGTTGACTGTTCTGTGCCAGTTATACTGGCTGGCACTATATTAATAATAATAATAATAGTCATTGGGCAAAAACACACGTGATGGCTGCACACCACTGTTACCACTCAGCCCGGGGCAGAAATCCACAGCGTACATGGTCTGGGCTATGTCAGGGCACCGACCATACATGCCCACAGTCGAGCTGCTCTCCCACCACCCACACGGGCCGGGGAGGGCCACAAAAGACGTGTGGCTGGCCCCACTTCCACCGCTCCACCCCCTGCCATAACAGCCAGCCATGGCAGGCCCTGATCCAGGCCGGGTCATGGCAAGCCATAACAGACATGCTACTCCACTTTAGCCGGGTTGGGCAGGCCTTTGACCAGGCTGTGACTTCAGGGGTTTCCAAGGTCAGAGTGCAGGTTAGCCACCCACACGAGCCAACATCTGGCAGCTCAAAAACAGATGTGCCGGTGGCCCGCAGGCCAAAACGGGCCTAAGCAAGTCACCGTCATGTCTGTTTTTACCCAATGTTCTTGGGAAGGACGAAGCAAGCTGCAGCAATCTAGCCTGCCTATAAAATAATAATTTCTGTAAGCCTCTTGTCTTAACCTGATTCTGTTTGTGCAGTTTGTTGAAATTCCATATCTCAAAAGAAAGGGCAAAAAACCCACCACCATTTACCTATTTTTCCAGTATTATGAGGAGTTATATGCAGATGACCCCATGAAGTATCAATCGTACCGGATTTCACTTTACAAACGGATGATTGTATGTAGATCATGTGAACCATGTTGCTCTGCTGTGTTGTCTTGCTACTTCTGGAGCACTAACTGAAGAAATGGCTGCTTTTTTCCCTGTTGTAGGGAGTCTTCTAGAGAGAGCTTCACGGCATCCGTTTTTCCACGCACAGCTTTCTGTTGTCATCCTGTAGTGTTGTTTGCATTATTGTCAATGTCTCCTTTCAGTGCACAGTTTGTTACTAATAAGAATCATGCAGCGTGACTGAAGTAGTTTGATGCAACTATAACATTGCACTTTAGGATTAAACTTGAGATCCTGAACATGATGAGGCGTGTGGTGATTGATAACCTGCCTTGTTTCCAAATTTACTCTTCGCTAACAGTTTTTAAAGTGGAATGTTCAAAATACAGTTCAGGTCTTACAAACACGAGCTATTATGCATAGTCTGTATCCTCACAACTAGTTCTACAGAAGTTCTTTTTTTATTAATAGGATTCCCCATAGCCACTCATATTAGTGAATGTTTGTAGAATCATGGTCTATAAAGTTATGGAATCAGCTTTTGCAGAAGATGGCGAAATAAAATCCTCTTAAGAATTCTTACTCCAGCCAACATTTTAGCAAAACTGAAAAAGCAAAGTAAAAAAATAAGGAAAAGCAATAATCTTATTATTTAGCCTGTATCAAATGAAAATTATGCAATAACTGAATTTGGTAATACATTCATTTACTGCAACTTGTTTACAAACCTTTTGTTCTCAAAAAGCTTTTGCATTTTTCTTTGATTATTTTACCTTCAAAAACTTACACACATTACTTTTAAACATTTTTAGTTCAATAAATCCCTGCTCTGAAGCATTTACAATCTCATACAAGAGTGTACAGTAAGTGGTGACTCCAATACTGTGGCATAAGGAAAGGAGGAAATGTAGGAAACAAATTGGATTAATTTTGTTTTAAATTTGAAGAGGAGCCTCATTTACCCTCTTTAAAACCTATTCAGTTTTATGTGGGTAAAATCAGTTCTGGGGGCAGAAGGACATGATGCAGCATTGGTGATTAGTAGAATCAAAAGACACTGGACAATGGAGGAAGAGAGAGCAGCAGCATTCACTTACAATGCTGTTAATCTAGTAACATTGTGAACCAAAAACATCTCTCTTCATAAGAGTTCTGATTCATCACGCTGCATAGAACTTGACAACACTTTTAATAACTTTGGGCTTTTATTCTAGGCAGTGTGCAGGCTTGCAAATTTCAGCCAGAGGGTGGCGCCACCTTTCAGCTGTTCTTACAGTCCCTTTTGTTACACTAACAGTGCTGGGTCTGTGTTTATTGCATATGACATTTCTAGTGCCTCACCCTTACCTTGTTTTAACATACAGGATTTAATGGAGCAGCTGGAAAAACAAGACAAGACTGTTCGGAAACTGAAAAAGCAGCTGAAAGTGTTTGCTAAAAAGATTGGTGAACTCGAAGGTATTTATAATTTTGGGTGTACCTGTGTGTGCGAGAGAAAACTGTGTTGCTTTCTGTCTGGCAGGATATAGGTTTACATGCAGCTATCTTGTAAGGCAATGCTGACTAAAATATAGGAAAAGAACTACCAAGAACAGTGTGTAGTGGATGAGTCTCTCTGGGTGAAAGCAGACATAGCGCTAACTCCACTTTATCACGACTTTAACATTTCTTATGCATGTTGCAGGGCTGTATTGGTGACCTATGCAGCCCTGCAACATGCATAAGAAATGTTAAAGTGGCATTAAAGTGCAGTTAGCGTTATGTCTGTTTTCACCCTATGATGCCTTTTTCTAAAGTCGTATAATATACTGCAGAAAGGGATAGGAATGGAAGTTTCCCTGACAGCTGAGGCTAAGATGGTTGCTAAAGAGTGGCAGTTAGGTTTCAACAAAGATAATGTCCAAGAACAAAGTAATTCTAACAAGGGCTATTGGTAAATAAACTGCTGGCTTCTCTTTGAAACATGAGTGCATATAGCATTAAAGTAGTCAGAACGGTAACAAAATTTCTTGTGGTTTTATTTTGATCACGGCTGTGCTAGGCCATTTGCTTAGGTATGATCAGTTTTTACGTAAACAAAGCAAATCTCACTGGCCCTTTTCACACAGACATGATAAAATGGATGTTACGTTTTATTATACATGTTGCAGGGCAACACCCATTGAAGGGCCACTGTATTTGATTTCTATTTCAAAATGCACACTTGTCTACTTGGATCTCGCAAAAGCTTGTTGACAGACAGGATAACTAGATTAAAGTTGTTTTTTGTAAAGGTGGTTAATATCACTAAACAGGTAGGTTTTTTCAAGTTTTTAAAAATCCTTGAACTTTTTCCCTTACAGGTTTTGTATTCATCTCTTCTTCATTAGCAACCAGCTCAAAGTCTAAATGGCTGTATTCATGAGCACTAGGATTCAAACTAATGACTTTATAGATTGTGGTGCATGGGTTGATGGCAGAAATAGTGCATTTAACACAAACCAACTTAGTCACGGGATAGCAGTCTGATTCCAAGCTTATGAGACTTCCTGTTAAGAGGTTAAATTCCTGCCCTCTGTTCTGCATTTTGACTTATGGAATTTATAACACTCCATAAAGACTTCAGAAGAGACACTGAGCTGAGAGACTGGGTGTTTTTAAATGAGCAAGGCTTGAGGAATGGTCCATGTCCACTGAGTGACACAGTTGCAGAGTGTCCATGCACATGGAGGGAGATGGGAGGGATTCTAATGGGCGGCTCCCTGGGTAGCCATCACACCCAGTCAGACAGACTCTATGCACTCCCTCCACCATGGACCAGCTGTGCAAACAATCCATACGGGGCAGCCGTTTCCCCTCCTCCCCCCGTAGCACCCCCCACCCAAGCCCTGCCCAACTGCCCGCCCTCTGCCATGAGACACAGCCCTGGACACCATCGAAACATGAAGCTGCAGCAGCCAGTAACCCCTTCCTGCCGAGGAGACAGTACAGCTGCTGGCAGTCCCGGGCTACAATGGAGGCACGTATTACTGGGTGGGACATGCAGGAAGCTGCCATCCGAGCTGCTTCCTCCATGGTGTTGACGAGGGGTTTTGTTGTGCTTTGAGCCAACCCAATGTTGTATTTTGTGTGTGTGTCCTTTAAGTGCTCCTCAAGGAGCTCCCATCAGGGCTGCGGGTGGGACCGGGGAGGCAGCCAGGCTGCGGACCCGTCGGTGTGGGTGAGACCCCTGCGGGAGCCCCAGTTCCTACAGGCATGGGATTTCGCGGGGCAGGGCAGCACGGGGGCCAAGCGCACAGGCGGTGACTTGGTAACACGATTTGGGCAGTCTTACCTCGCTTTGGGTAAGATTACTACAGGTAGCATCCCTGGCCTTTTTCAGCATGGTGCAGCTGGTTGCCCACCTCGGAGAACATCTGGCAGCTGCTGGGTATACGAGTCACTGCACCGTGTGGCAACAGTGCCCAAATCATGGTAAGCCTGCCCAACTCGGGTTACCGTCTCATGTGGCTGTACCCACTGTGGGGAAAGGTTGAAGATTTATTCAAAAATTAGATTAATAATCAAATACATATATCTAACTCCCACTAGACAACATCATAATCAAATGCATCAAACTGTAACTCCCACCAGACAGCATATGTGCTTTGATTTTTTTAAAAAGAAATAATAAATTAAGCCTCTATGCACATCCCTGCGTATAGTCCTCCTCTTCTCCCAGTCTATTAGCCTATACAGCCTTCTGTCTCTAGTCAGATTCATTTTCTCCTCAGGTTGAAGGCTTCCCTGTTTGCCTCATAGCTAATTGTCCCCTCCCCTTTTACTTGATCCTTCCTTCCCCTTTAAAATCAAAGTACCAGATAAGTGAGAAATACAATGCCCTGACCTGCCGTTTCCTTATTCAGCAGACCGAAGTGTTACTGGATGATGGAGGATGTTTAATAAAAGTGTCTCCTGCTGATTAAACAGCTAAGACCTTTCACTTGCTTTAGTGGCAGGAGGTGAGGCTGTGCCTTAAACTGTCACTTGTATGTTTCCATTGGCCCATGCTGAGTACAGACACAGATCCAGGTACAGACACTGGCTGTTATGCCATGGCAGAGTTGTTCCTGAATTGCACATGATATACAAGAATTATATTAAACATTTTTAAAATAGTGTATTTATTTTTTTGATAAAAAGCCAAGGAATTTATGTCCGTTGAACTAGTTCCAATCGTAATTTAGTTGTGGCTTTTGGCACTCTGGAATAACACAGCTTTGCTGCAGAAGGGGAAAAGGTAAGTTCTTAATTGGCCAGGATGCTGGTTTTTTATTTATTTATTTCCAGAATTTTTATACCGCCTCCCCTCCTGGCCAGTGGCAACTCAGGTTGCCTTATGGTCTGGTTGCTGAAGCATTCATTCAGCACACTTAACTCAGGGGGAGGGGAGAATAAAATAAATAAAAAATCATTTGCTGTATATCTTTTAAAAAAACCTTATCAGTTTAAATTGTATATCCAAGGGAATAATAGTTCCACATCGGTGGGGTAGGGGTGGAGGCAGCGGCATCTTGGATTATTAAAGTGCAGGAATGTTTCCTTTTCACTACTGATTCTGTTAGTTTACTTTTGCCGGTCCGTTCAGCCTGAATGATCAAACTGGCCTGGACAGTTGCATTCTCGTTCTCACGTGTTTGCACAATGCCTTGTGTTGGAAACTCTCCAAGGGATTTAAATCTGAAGTATAAAATTTTGTGGTCATTTTTAATGTGCATTTAAGTTTCATTAAAATTATTATTACTAGGGTTAGTAATATTTTTTTCTTTGTAAACGTTATTTGGCTTTGAACTCAAACTACCTAGGATTGTTCCTTTTTCAGTTCCCTTTTTGAAGTTGAACTGTTGTGTAGGCATATCCTTAAATAGGTAATAAGCACTGCAGTCTCAATGAAGTGTAGCCATTTTTACCTGACAGGAAAAGAGATTATGTCCATGAATCATGCTGTACAAACCACTTCCTCCAAAGTAGTCCTGTTGAAATCCTGGGGATCATGTGACTTGTTTCTACACAGAGGGAAAGGGTGTTAGATTTTTAGCCTTAGTTAAAATCTAGTCTAGGTAAGGCTGAGTTTAAGGCACTCTAAAATCAAGCTAACTAAAAGATTTCAAGCCCTTTCCCAGGCACCCTTCTTCCTAGGCTTGAGCATGTGAAGGTGTGTTTGAAAGTGTTGTGGGTTAGTCTGTGTAAGTAGCCAAACTATTTTCTAAAAATAAAAGGTATTGGGTAAGACTTGATACGAACGATACTTTTACAGTATGCATGCAGTCTCTCTCTCTGAGGGATGAATGCAGCAAATCAAAATTAGCTGGTTCTGAATTTGTAAATCATCCTAAAAAGCCTGTTAGCTCTTAGCACTGCAGTGGGACAAAGAGGCCGACATCCATTAAAGTGTGTCCCCTATATATGTGTGTTCGTCATCACTGGAAGGCTACATTCCTTGGAAGCATTTATCAGGAAGTGAGTCTTAGAATAATGGGAGTTGAACTGGTAAGAGCTAGGCTAACACAAATAAGAACACTCCTTGATTGCAAATGCCGTACTACTTGATAAGCAAGTAGGAATTTCTGCTAACGTGAAAGTTGCATTGGAAAATGCTCCCTCACTTTTACTTTTTCCCTTCTTGAAGTGGGCCAAATGGAGAACATTTCACCTGGCCAAATCATTGACGAGCCCATTCGGCCAGTGAATATCCCAAGGAAAGAAAAGGACTTTCAGGGCATGTTGGAATATAAGAAAGAGGAGGAGCCAAAGCTTGTCAAGAATCTCATTTTGGTTGAGTATGTTTTCAGTTTACAAAATACAACGTAGGACCGTATGATTCAGGTAAGATAAAATAATCAGTCTAGTTTAATATATCAGTTTTGGCAGGGTCTCTTTTATCTGATATTTTGGAGGAAAGTAAAACTCCTCTGTGCATTAACACAGCTGCGTAACTTGATTATTTACAGCATTATCCCATCTCACTTATCTAAATATTTGTGCTTGTATAATTTTACACCCATTTTATACAGACATGGAGGATATTCTGATTCAAGAACTTTGTCAGCAAACTGCTACTAGCGTCTGTGGCTCCAGCATGCTGATGCGCATAGCAACAGTTCTCCAGTTAATGGTTTTTTTCTCCCTAGAACTGAAACCACGTGGTGTGGCAGTAAACCTGATCCCAGGATTACCAGCATATATATTGTTCATGTGTGTCCGCCATGCTGATTATTTGAATGATGATCAGAAAGTGAGGTCATTGCTGACTTCCACTATTAATGGCATTAAAAAAGTGTTGAAGGTTAGTTGTTTCCTTTGCTTTCTAAAAATGTCATTTGAAATACATGTGGAAATTTATTTTCTTAAGGGAGAAGGGGATCAAGACTGTCACTAATTTGGCTCCCTGGATCACTGATTAGTAAGCTCTTCACACTGACAAACTCCCACTACAGAATGTCTGTTGTTTGTGCCCAGACAGAGGTGTAGCTAGCTTGGGATGGGCCCAGGGACAAGAAATGTCCCTGGGCCCCTCCCTTCTTTTTTCCTGCCGGTGGTGAAGCTGCCAGCCAGCCTAGGGGCACTTTCCAGCTCGGCCAGCCTAGGGGCACTGGGCTGCTGGTGCTCAGGACTGACTTGCTCTCTGCAGAGTCTGCGGTGTGCTGCTGGTGGCCTGCTGCTGGGCCCATCCATCGCTGGGGCCAAGTGCGGCCAGCAGCAGCAGTGCTGTTGCTGCCCTGGCCCACCCGACCAGTCCTGGAGGCCGGGGGCTGGTCAGGAGGGCTGGGCCGGCTCGATGTGGGGAGCGCCGGAGTAGGAAGGTGCTTGGTGACAGTTCCACTCAGTTACTGAGTGGAGCTGCTGGCGGGCACCTTCCTACTCGGGCTGGGCCTCCTTTGAGCCAGCCCTGCCTGGACTGGGTCCGGACTGGTGGGGAGGTCTCCTCTTTTGCGACGCAGCACCAGTGGGGCAAGCCGAGCTGCGAGGCTTCTGAGCGTGACCTGACCTGATGCTAGGGTGGCCATACCTCCCCTTTAAAAGAGGGTGCTTTTGAAAAATACATGTTGTAGGGCTGCATTGCTTCCAGTGCTGCATGGGGCCCCTCCCACTCCCCTTCCTGCAGTTGCAACATTGTGTCAGACACAATGTTGCAACCACAGGCAGGAAGGGGGCCCACGCATCAGCTGGAAGGGCCCCCAGCCAGCTCAGATGGCAATTTTAAAAAAGGGAAAAAAAGGGGGCAGGAGGGTGGCTTAGCTACCTTGGCTATTGGGCCCCCAGCCAGTATGGGCCCCGGGACGAATGTCCCTGTTTGTCCAATGGTAGCTACGCCCCTGTGCCCAGATCATAGCTAGGGATAGATTTGCATGGAATCTGGTTTTACAATATGCTAAGCATAGAATAAAATGTATCAAGTGAGCTATAGTTCTGACTTGCAACATGCCTGAAGGAATGGCCTTGGGTAACCCAAAAGCTTGCATACGCTCACCTACAGTTTGTCCAGTAAACAAACATATCATCTGAATTACTTTGTCTCCATTGATAAAATTTGAGACAAGAATTTAGAATAACCTTGGTTTGAGCTGAAAAGGCCCAAAGTTTCAAATAACCTTCATGCTGGCCCCTCTCTGGGGGCACATGTAGTACATTGTAGCCACTGGACCTTAGGATTTTTCTTCATAGCATCCTCCCAATCCACTCACGAATTCTTCATTGTTACCTTAGTTACTTCACTTGCTGCTCTAGGTGCAGGAGCAGAGGATTTACTATTCTGATACATGCACAGGACACATCAGTGCTGCTGTACTGGTGCTAATGTGCAATTGTTATGGTCTCTGCTGTGAATTGTCTAGAAAGATGTAGACCAGCGTTGGCCTGGAGCCAGCATTTGGCATATTTCTACAGGTTTTCCTTGGCAGTTTTCTTAATGCTTCACGGAATCCTTCTGTCACTATACCAAGCAGTCACCATGACTCTGAATCACATTTAATCCACACCTTTGGAAAAGATTTAGTAAACTTGAATTGTGTGGGAGCTTTAAGGCAATGTGGGAAGACAGCTGAGCATATAATCTGTCTGGTATGCTGCTTACTGCAGTCTGTTCTAAAGTCTTGAAAACTGAGTTGGTCAGCATTTCTAAAGCTTCAAGTATTGCTGAATATTTTGGGATTTTTCTCGTTGAGGTGACTCTATGAGTTTGTTAATTTTTGATATAAAATGATAACAAAAACTTCACAATTATTAAATTGTTTTCTTCTCCCCCTTTTGGCTGAGCAGTACGATCTCCCAGTTGTGCTGTGACAACATCAGCAATGCTGTGGCACAGTGAGAAATGCTTTGGCAAGATAAAAGGCAGCCATAAAGGCAGTTATTCTAATTTTAATTCCACTTATGGCACAGGGGGATTGTCTGTGAAATGGAAACAGTTAAAATTAGAATAGAAAACATCATTGTGAAGCTTCTAAATATGTATACTAAACAAAGTTTACTTTAAAAGCAATACTGTAAAAATACTTTTCAAATACGGTTACTAGAGTGTATAAAGTTGCCAAAGCTTTAAATGACTGCACTATATACAGCTATTAGAAGAAAGTGGATCAAGCAGTATTTATTTATGGATCCTGTGCTCCAGCATCTAGAGTCATTTCCAGCTTGTCTGATGAGTTTCTATATTTGTCTCCAGAAAAGAGGCGATGACTTTGAAACCGTTTCCTTCTGGTTGTCTAACACCTGCCGGTTTTTGCACTGTTTGAAGCAGTACAGTGGCGAAGAGGCAAGTAGTAACATTGGTTCTTTTTTCACTTTTTCTCATGTAATGCATATTGGTTACTGTTCTGTTAAAACATAAAAATCAAAACAGGTGCAAGGTGGTGTGTTTACTTCGATCTTCAGAATCCTGGCCTTAAATCTGGATCAAAATGAGACTGGCAGAGTGAAGCAAATCTGTAGTTAACTTCCTATATGATGAAAACTATCAGTGGCCATTTCTTGAAACCCAAAGGCTAGAACAGTAGTGGGAGACCTACAGGATAGAATTAGCTTGAAGTATCATCATGCCATTGTTGTTCATCTGTCTATTTTGCTGCCTCCCCTCACCCCATCCAGAACACTACCATGAGTTCAGATTTCCAAAAGTAAGCAAATGTCCCTGATAAACACTTAGGAAGTGATGGGCACAAGAGAGTCTACTAATGTGTGTATTTGGTAGGTACACAATGTATAAGGGCAAGAAACATTATGAGCTGTTAAACAGTTTTCACATTTCATTTTAGAGGTTGTCGGCATTTTGGCCCTGGCTAAAGTGATCCCTGTGTGTATAATGGACATATTAGTTTAGGTTCCTAAAATGCTTTTTGGCCCTTCAGGGTGAAAGGGGCTATATAGTTATAGCATGTTGGTAGCAACAACACTAGAATATCAAGAAAATGACATTTTAAAGATACTTCAGTCTTTAAAAGCTTCTATCTGGCTACAAAAATCTTTGAAGGCCTGGAAAGACTGGAATCTTGTTACTAGAAATGGCAGAGGAAAAGTTGAATTATGTTTTGTAGCTACAATAAATAACCCAACTATATAAAGTTTCAAAGAAATACACAAGTCATATGTGACATATTAAAATACAAATCTCTGTGACAACAGCAGGGAGATCTTTCAAATTAAATGTTATGGGGCGTTGAGAGTTGAAAGGTGAGGGAGAATTTATGGGGCTACTAATCAAATGCAGTGTTGATACAGTATCAAGGCTTTTTTTGGTGCATTGAAGCATATGTTTTCACTGGGTTTTTTGGTCGTTTTTCTTTTTAAATTCAGGGATTTATGAAGCATAACACGCCTCGTCAGAACGATCACTGCCTCACCAACTTTGACCTTGCTGAGTACAGACAGGTACTGAGTGACTTGTCCATTCAGATCTACCAGCAACTCGTGAGAGTGTTGGAGAATATCCTGCAGCCAATGATTGGTAAGACAAAAAGAGACTAAGTGAAGTGAGAACTACATGTCACTTCAGAAATTATGCAGCACAGTCTTTCTTTACGTAGCCTCCCTCCATTAAAACTACCTGGCATTTCCAGAAGACACTGTTGACTCCATCTCTCTGCTTTGACTTTGTGTTTTTGAATTTCAATTCCTTTGTCATTTTCCATCTGTGAGTGGGTTAAAACCAATTCCTTCTTAAACAATGAATGCTATTATATCTCCTATTTCCTTTTCAATGCTACATCAGATTTGAAGAACTCTACCAATATTCATTTCCTGTCAATATTTTCATTTATAAGAATATTTGGTAGGACTCTTCAAATGTGCTGCGCCACATGTAGGTGCTAAATGGACAGAAGTTCAGTTGCAGTGGTAGATAGAACGCTGCGCAGGTTTCACACCTAATCCCAAGAGTCAGTCGTACCTTCGAAATGCTTGTAGTAAGTTAACTCCTTGCGGTCTGCTGGGGGCGCCTTCTTGGAGGTCCCCTGGGTTAGCGAGGGGGTGGGGCCACAATGGAGAGGGCATTCTCAGTGGCCGCACCACAACTGTGGAACTCCCTGCCGGAGGACGCTCGACTGGCCCCAAGTCTGCTGGCCTTCTGCCGGACCTGTAAGACCTGGCTGTTTGCCCAGGCCTTTGGGGGAAGGGAGCGGGTAGGATGGGAGAGGAAGGGGAGGGGTTAATTTGACTGTTCTTACCTTATTTAATTGGTTTTAGTTTCCCTCTTTGTCTGTTTTTTATTGTATTTATTGTTTTATGATTTTAAAATGTAGTAGTTGTCAGCCGCCCGGAGCCGTCTGTTGGCGGGAGGGGGCGGAATATAAATTTTAATATAAATATAAGTAAATAAACAAACAAACATGAACAGCAGTGAAACTGTTGATGAGACTGATACTTAAACTGACTGGGATTTAAAAAATAAAGAAATAAACATAAACAAAACCCCTTAAGTTTATTACATCTTGCATAAGCCAATATTGACATTTAAATGTTAGTCCTCAAAATTAACACTTCAGTAAAATGAATGGAACAGGTTACACGGTTTTCTGACCTATTTCTTTCTTTGAAGACAGCATTATATTGGGTCACATTCAGGTTTCTTATAGATATAACTAGAGAAGGGCTGGCATAGGATGGCATAGTGGCCTCGAACATGTTTATACTGCTCTGTGGCATAGGTGTTAAATGTTATTGTTTTGTACATTGTTTTGCATGTGCGTATGTATTTTCCATCTCTGTTAATGTTGTAAATCATACATAGTTTCAGTAATGCTGGAGCACGAAACTATTCAAGGTGTCTCAGGAGTGAAGCCGCCAGGGCTCCGAAAAAGAACCTCCAGTATTGCCGATGAAGGGACCTACACGTTGGACTCTATCATTCGACAGCTGAATACTTTTCACTCAGTAATGTGTCAGCATGGTATGGATCCAGAGTTGATCAAGCAGGTTGTCAAGCAGATGTTCTACATCATTGGGGCTGTGACCCTGAATAACCTTCTCCTGCGCAAGGACATGTGCTCGTGGAGCAAAGGGATGCAGATAAGGTGAGAATATGCTCTGCTGGGCAGAATGATGACTCCTTCCTGCTCCCGAGAAGTTTGTGCAGTGCCAGTTATATTTAAACACTTATTCCATCTCAACTAAAACCGTGCTGGGTTCTTCTACAGTGATATTTGAGATTCCCTTAATAGCTTATTTATGGCATTTAATTTAGGGCTGAATCCTGATTCTACAGACAAAGCATGAGTAAAAGGGCTTGTAGAGTGGAAGTGGGAGAGGGAAATAATTCTCTTTGTGCAAGGAAGATTCAGTGCACAAACTCTGATGGGTTGTGGCTGCTACTGCAGTTTGAGGAAGAAGAGCAGCTGCACAAACCCACTATCACTCCCCTAGGATTACATGTGCATTGGGTAATGAATGCACAGCTTGTTTCACATCTGTACTGTGGCAGAAATTTTCAGAGCTGTCTGGGAGATTTGGATGGCTAATTCCCCTTTGAAAATAGAGAACACTGAAAATCTCATTCTGTGTTTATATGTCAAAATGCTGCCTGTCATAGGCTGCTTTTAAATGAGCGGGTCGCAGTTGCGCGACCCACTCACACCATTTTTCAAAATCCTGTGAGGCAGGATTAGATGTGATGAGGGACATGATCATGCGCGTTCAAGGCGGTCACAAATTGTTTACCGACTGAACTAATTAGCTCACGCATCGAGGTATCTAGTTCGCAGTCGGTGAACAATGCGCGGCCGCCTGGAATGCGCATGATTGCGTCCCTCATCACGTCTAATCCCACCTTTCAGGATTTTGAAAAATTCCACGAGCGGGTCGCGCAAGTGCAACCCGCTGGTTTAAAAGCAGCCATTGTAATGAACACGCAGCTGCATTCACGGGGAACAAGAAAAACAAGAGCCCCATATCTGTAGAGAAGTGAATTGGGAAGAGAGTATGCAAGTTGAAGGTGTTTGGCCTTCGTTTTCAAAGTGTCTTGGAGATTCGGTGTTAGCATTTCTAATGGCACAGCAACAGAATTACTTAATGGATCCTCCTTACGACCAGTAACTTAAGGGAGCTGCTGTCCGAGATCAAGGAACTCTAACTGAATACTGTGAAGGACAAGCAGACAGCAACGAAGCTCTTAGTAAAGAGAATACACAAGCTCTTTGCATTTGGTCAGACTAGGGGGGTAATAGTGAAAGTCATTCTTCTGGGCATCCTCTTTTTCACAGATACAATGTCAGTCAACTTGAAGAATGGCTGCGTGACAAGAATCTGATGAACAGTGGGGCTAAAGAAACACTGGAGCCTCTTATTCAGGCTGCTCAGTTGTTACAGGTGAAAAAGAAAACGGATGAAGATGCGGAGGCCATTTGTTCAATGTGCAATGCTTTAACTACTGCACAGGTAACCCAGCATTCGTATGTTATCAGCTATTCGCTCTGAACCTCTTATTGACCTTTAGTTTAGGCTCAGGTGTGCGTCTGTCGCACATAGATTTAATTTTTCTGCTCCTATTCGAAGTGCAGTTTCACTTGGCAGTATTGTACTCTTTGAAGTTGTAATTTTAGAAGTGCCAAGTTTTGAATTAAAAAGCAGAATTAGGAAAAGCAAGTACAGCAAATTTGTATTGTAGAAACTTTTAGTGTCATTTTGAGTTCCCTTTATAATTTAGGGCCTCGATATGCTCCCTAGGCAAAGAGTGTAAGTTTTACTACTGATTTTGATAGGTGCAGCCTAAGGACTTACATTTAGGGGTGAACTCCAATAGGAGAAAGTTGTGAAATTTCCACTGACTGGCCTCAATGAGAGTACTACACAACAGCTGTTTGCAGTGGAATAACAGTGCAAAGTGAAGGAGGACAGTACTCCTCCACCCCCGCCCTGACATTTGCACAAGCCCTGCTCCATCATTGTAAAAATGGTGAGGCGAGAATGGAAGGGATATGACCCACCCTAAGTTTGCATGCAGAGAACAGCCTCCACCTTTATACCCCCCAAAAAATACCTGCCACAGTTAAAGGGCTGTAGGGGGACTATTCCCACATGTAAAACTCAGTAAGGGACATGGTTCCACCATACTCCATGTTTACACTCCTTGTTGGTTGTCTTCTGCTAGAGCTGATTATGTGCTTAGGCATTCTCCACATAGGCATGAGAACAATAGTCCCTGCCACAAAGAGCACAGAGTGTTAAGGAAACAAATAGTGTTTAGAGGGAGGAATAGGAATATAAAACACAATGAAAAAGGTTGTTAATCTAATTCTTCTTCAGTCTTGGCCAGTTGTGTGTCCCGTGTTCTCATGGGCATCATGAGAGAGGCAGGACTTGTTGGTCTATCTTTCGTAGCTGTTCACAATATTGTGGTGCTAGATATATTCTCAAGGTTTAAAAAGGCTTGATAATTCTAAAAATTGCCTTGAGTTAGAAGGAAAGTTGCTTATAAATCAGTAAACCTCCTTAGACACATCTCTGTTTAAAATGTATTTTTTGTTTTTGTTTGTTAGGAATAAAGAGCATGGGCTTTTAGTCAAGAATTGTTCTTTTTCTTCACAGATTGTAAAAGTTTTGAATTTGTACACTCCAGTTAATGAGTTTGAAGAGAGAGTCACTGTATCATTTATACGTACAATACAGGTAAGGCTACTTTTTTCCTTCCCATATGGTAGGTGGTGATATGAAGTATGCTACGTGTTCCCTCTGCACTTGGTAGCCTTATACTGTGTTTCACTGCAGTAACATCAGAGATGATTTACATCACAACTTCGGTTGCTATTTGCAAGTGTGAATGAGTCCACTTACTTCATTACAAGGGTTACTGTTTACATCCTGACTGCCACATTTTAAAACAAATTCTACATGCCTTATTTTTTCAGACCATTATCTTCCATATCTGTATGTTTTGTGTGTGAATACAGCGCATCTGCTGTTCATGTACTCAACTGCTTGTTCAGGTGGTAGAACTTACAAAGAAAGCCTGCTTGGGCAAGTTTTATTCATGCAGCTAATCAATATGACATGACTTGGCTCCTAAAGTTCTTAATTTAGGTTTTCTAATTTGGAAAGTACTCATGAAAACTGAATATTCTGAAAACTTGAAAGCAATTTGGCTAACCTGTTAATAATGATTTTTAAAGATTTTAAAGTTGATCTCTCCGGTTTTTCTCTGTAAAATAATAATTCTAAAAAATCAGGGAGATGGACTAGAACAGGGGGGAAAAACCCGAACTCAATGAATCACCCTATTTTCTCCTGGATGAGATGCACCAGAGAGATTCTTTTGCAAGAAGATCTAAACATTTCTTTAGTTTTTGTTGTGAATAAAGACATGGAAAGCAAAAACTGCCAAGCACCTGTATTGGGTTACTGGCACCTTGGCGGTTAAAGCCTAGTACAAGCTGACAAAAATGTTACTTTTACACTCATAAGTATTCAGATGCTTAACATAAAAAACTAATATCTTTGAGAAAACTCATGTTTCCTTTTAGCATTTTTTTCTCAAGAGGCTGATTAAAGTCTACATAGTAGGGATGGGACACCGGGGAGAATATCGGATACCAGATTTACCAGTATCGGATCTCCCCGGTATCGGCATACCGGATTTTTAACATTGGCCGCTTTACCGATTTTTTTACATTGCAGCCATTGACTTCAATGGCCAGTGTTAAAAATCCGGTATGCCGATACCGGTAAATATCGGATTAATCCGATACACCTGATTATTGGGTATTTCAGATTTATCCGATACCGATAGTCCCACCCCTACTACATAGTAATGAAATTGAAGACAGTGAGTTCAACCACACGAGCTGGGGTGCCCAATCCCCCCACACCCTGTGGCAGGCAAGCGTTGCCACCACATTTTGGGCCATTGAGAAGAGTGGGACACATGGTCTGCTCCCCTGCGGCCACCAGCTCCTCCATGCCCCGAGGTGACCCAAGGAGCCGGCCACACGGGGCTGGATGTCCAGATCCCTGTTGTGCCCATTGCTGCTAGGTAGCTGTTGGGCACGCGCTCCTCCCTCCGCCTAAGAGCAGATTGTGGGGGAAGGGAGCCTGAGAGGAGGGCACAGCCCTCCCACCTGCCCAACAGCTGATCAGTGGGAGGGGGCCCCTGAGAGGAATGCGCATGCCCCTCCCACTCACTCAGCTGCTGATTGAGGGGGAAGAGGGACCCAGAGGAACGCACATGTGCTCCTCTCAGGCTCCCCTCCCCTGTGATCAGCTGTTAAGCGGTGGGGAAGGGGAGGCATTCCTCTGGCCCCAATCCACAGCTCCTCCTGTGTGGCCTGGCCGCACTTGGGGCAGGTACTTTAACCCACTTTGGGCAGTGTTACTACAAACTGTCCCCAGCCTTTTTCAGAGGACACATCGTGTAGTAGCTGGCTGCGTGAACATCTGGCAGCCACAGGGCATCCGAGGCGCTGCATTTCGTGTTAACGTTGCCCGAAGTAGGATAACGTCTCATGTGGCTGCACCCATTGTGTAAATGATTAGAAAAACAGCAACGTTTTTATTTAGGGACTTAAAAGTATTGTTTAAAAACAACATGATTAAAATCTATCTGTTTTTAAAAGAAATGAAATACTAACTCATCCATTTTTATCTTTTAGATGCGCTTACGAGACAGGAAAGATTCCCCTCAGCTGCTAATGGATGCTAAACATATCTTCCCTGTTACTTTCCCATTTAACCCATCTTCTCTTGCATTAGAAACCATTCAAATTCCAGCCAGTTTGGGTCTAGGATTCATCTCCCGTGTTTAAATCAAGAAAGCACTGTCAGTGATTGACAATAAGCCTGTTGCCTGAAATCCAAAACGTAGTCAGCCATTGAGAGAGAAAAGTTTACAGGAACAATTCTGCATATGCCCAAAACTCTTACTGTGGGTGTCTGGAAGTCTGCGTAATGTACAACAGCTGGGAAACTGATAGAAATATGTGCATTTGTATAGATTCATTCCTCTCATGCTGACATCTACATTTGATTATTAAGTTTCAAGAGTATGAATATAGGGGTTGGGCAATTGTCTTCAGCTGCCTAGAGACATTTTTAGATCTTTAGTAACATAGATAGTGTAAATTAAAATTCATATGTGATCTGCATATAGGCAGGGACCAACAAGGACTGCTATAGTCCTGTAAATGGAGAACTTAATGTAAGGTATTTTGTAGTCATTTAGGAATCTACGTCAAAAACTGGAATGGAGAAAGCAAAACTGGCAATAGAGAAGAGAATCTGTCAAACAGCTTCCTTATTTCTGTCATTCCGACATGAATTCTGAAGCCTTCAGAAGTCTTTTGGCTTACTATACGGTATAACATAGGTGTTCATTTGTTAGTACTGTGGTTTACTAAGCATATTCAATTGCTGCTGTGTATTGTATTCTTTTAAATGTATGATTATGTCCTTTATGAGGCACTAAAATCAAGTTATTTATCTTTTTATTATCAACTTTGTTTACAGTCTAATGCAATCCATTCTTTTAACTGGATTTATGCAAGTGTCAACAAATTCCACCTGTAAAAGACAATGGTAACTAAGCACAAGTAGCACACTGGAAGTTAAGTGATAGTTTACTCAAGTATTCAATTTCTTTGGGCAAAATGAACAAATATCAATCAGTTTATTTTAGTATTTATCATTTCACTGTATATCACCTTTCCTCCCTTTTGTTCATTTTTAGGCCCTAGAGAAGATTTCAAAGTGTAATTCTCTAAGATTATTCATTTGGTTTCCTTGCAATACTTTTTAATCCTCAAATACTAGGGAAAGAAGGAAGGATTTGATTCAGAATTCCTTGAGTGTACTCCAGGACCGCCATATAATGACCATTAGAAACATACAATAAACATTAACAGTCACTTTTTGAAACCCTGCCACTTCTATATCTTATACATGTTTTATTGGATACTTAAGAAAAGAGGGACTTCATTCTCAAAAACAGTTTACCAAGACCTACAGGGTTCCATAAAATCAAAAATGGACAATGAGAAGTAACTGTTGATCTACCAGTCGGAAGGAAATTTCCACCTTGCACCACTTCTCAGATTTGCTTCAGTTTGGAATTTGGATTTCAAACTGTGCAACAGTAAAGCCTGGAGCCTGCTCAATGTTTCTGAACTTAAAAACATGTGGTCAGTGATGTACGATTATATACATAGGAAAAAATATATGTAGGAAGAAATTGCATATTACCAAATTTCAGAGTGCAATATTTTAAATGTATTATAAAAGATAGCAATTCAACATTTATTTCTTTAAAAATACATATTTATTTACTCTATAGGTACGCTGTTAGAATGCTCTGGTACTGGCCGGTTTGCCAGCACAGCCAAGAAATTTTGCTCTCAGCTGGGAAGACCAATACATTTCAATTAAGTTTTATATGAAAGATAAACATGTAGCTTACGTATGGTAACTGATAAAATATTAAATAAAGACTGAATTTTGTCAGTACCATTTTGAAAAGCCTCTTTTTTCCCCCCCTCCCCCTTTGAAAAGTGAGTGCCCTTTCTTGCATTTAATAGCTTGTTAAGTACCTAAATTAAACAGTGCATCTTTGATTTGAGCTTGGCTAAATTATTCAAATTATTTTCCTGTGCAAAGTAAACCAAAACTTTTCTCTTACGTTTACTTTGTATCTGAGGCCACAGTTATGGTATACTGGCTCTCGTAAAGTATGCTTGTTTTAAAATTTTCTCAGAAACACTTTGCTCCAAAGGTCTGTAGAATTATGATGGCACGGTGTACTAATCTTTCACAATTTCTGCAGGTGCTCTAGTTAGTAGGTCACGAGAAATCACTGGCATCTGGTAGCAGAATTAGGAGCAAGAAATAGGTGGAAATGTAGAAATGTTTTTTCACTTATGTTTGTTTTTAAAAAAGCATGCTGAATCTATATACTGATCATCACAATGAAGGCATAGGTGTGTTTGCCATTGACTTTAATGAGATCAGGATATCACCCCAAGAAACATATCTACTAATCAAAATAATTAAATGTAGGAAAATTAATGCTTAAAATGTATTTTATTTTTACACTTTGTTTACCTGTATGAAGCCTTATTGTACCTTGTTTCCTTAACAAAGTAGTAGACTGTTGTTTATAGGTATTATCCTTAAATGCAGTGGTTTGACTGGTGTTACTTTTATATCACATTAAAAGTGTATGCTGCTTGACATGTTTTAAAGGAAATTATTTCAAAGTGAAATAGATATGTACTTAGTAATTCATCTAATATTTTACATAACAGTATTTTACACGCACTTTCCAGAGAGAGTAAGATTATAAACCATATCTTGCACCTTATGTTTAAGGTCTCTTTAAAATAACCATGGGAGCTAACATTAACCCTATTTTAACAATTCATTTATTTTCCTTTGAATCATGGTTATGCTCTTTTAATGTGGACACATCTTTTATATTTTAATTTATTATCTATTGGCATAGAGGAGTCTTCTGAATGCTGGAAATATATTGATTTGTGAGTGGCCCCTTTTGAAAGTAGCACCATCTTAAAGTGTTGCACAATAATTACCTCAATGAGTCTAGTGTATTTTTATTCCAGTGATTGTTTTACACTGACTTTTTGCAACAGCATCTTGTATCCACATTTTAGCAAAATGCTACCCAGACTTTAATCTGAGATGGAACTTGAAAGTGCTTAAAGAGTTTGCTTTATTAAATGTGAATTGATCTAGTCTACTTGACATGAAAAGAAAGAACTAGTATACGCTGTCACAGGCAAGTTAATTTATTATCAACATTTTGTTCCATACCTAGAAACACCCGCATTTGAAAGCTGAAGGTCTTTATCGTTTAAGATTTAAAACTGAACACATTTCAAAATATCCTGAGGTAATCATTTCTTCAAGATAGGTTTTCACTAGATATTGCCACAGTACATAAATGAAAACCAGAACAATCAGAATGACATATGCTCTGAGTTGTAGTGTCTGACATTGTACTTAGTAAATGTGTGCATCATAAACACTGTATCTTATTAGCTGTCACTAAAAATGTCCAAATAAAAATGTAACTAAGGCTTTGTTCGGGTTTTTTTTCTGGCTACGCAGTCAGTGAGGCCCCATTCAGTTTTCACTGAAGCCAATCAGCATGATCCTCTGACTGTTTGGTGCTGATGCTAGCTGTTTGTGTCGGTGTGAGTTTATTATTATTTATTATTATTGCGCCAGCAATGTACCTGGCACTTTACAACTGTTGAAAATAGACAGGGTCTCTGCCCCAGGGGGCTTACAATCTGAGATGAGGGGCGATACGGGTGGGGATGGAGATCAGGATACATTCAGGAAGGCGTGAAATTATAGGTACGCATGCTTAGCTTGGTTATATAGGGGGAAGGTGGTGGTGGGAAAAATCAGGAAGGGGACTAAGGGGATGAGGAGCTAGGGAAAGCCTGATGGAAGAGGTAGGTTTTCAGGAGGGATTTAAAGGTTGGGAGGGAGGGAGAGGAGCGAATATGTTCGGGGAGGGAGTTCCAGGCATGGGGGGCAGCAAAGGAGAATGGGCGAATATGCTTTGAGGAGCAGCGTAGCCGTGAGCAGGCAAGGGCGATGGTGGTGGAGGAGCAGAGCTTTCGGACAGGAGCGTAGGGGGGCAAGGCCATGAATAGCCTTGGACAAGAAGCTTGTGCTGAACGCAGGACCCGGGTAGAGGGAGCCAGTGGAGAGAGGATAGTAGGGGCTGCACGTGATCAAAGCAGAAGGAGAGGTGGATGATCTTGGCAGCAGAATTTTGAGTAGACGAAAGGGGTCAAAGGTGAGAGTGGGGGAAGGCCACTGTGAACAGAGGTTATAATAGCCAAGGCAAGAGATAGCCAAAGCAGGGACTAGGGTTTTAGCAGTCGAGACAGTGAGGAAAGGACGGATCTTAGTGGTGATGCGCAGGGAGAGATGACAGGATTTAGCAAGATATTCAATTTGTGGCTCAAAGGAGAGGGAGGAGTCCAAGATGAGCCTCAGGTTACGTGCCTGAGGGACAGGCTGAATAGTGATCCCGTCAGTGGAAGCTGATAAGGAATTGGGGGAGGAAGGCTTCAGAGGGAAGAGGAGTTCAGTTTTGGTCATTCACTTAATTAAACTTTAGTGCCAATCATTATTTACATTTTTACCCCAAGGCTCAGTGGCAAAAAGGATTACTGCAAGGAGATAAACAGTTTGCATCCAGTGGGAGTTCTTTTATTGGGTACTACTACTAAGTTGCTGAAAGCAAACAGCTATAGTTAACATAAGAAAATTAAGACTGTGAAATTAAATTTAACATGGACTTATTTGCCCTCGAAGTTCTAAAATATTTATTTTATTACATTTTTTACCCCGCCCCTCCTGCCACTGGCAGCCTGGGGCGGTAACAAAAATTCAACAATAAAAATACAATAAAATATATAAAAGCATTAGATAAAAACAACAGTAAGAATGGGAAGACAAAAAACCCCATAACATTCCCCATTCTACCCTTCTTCCTCGCCAAACGCCTGGCGGAACAGCCAGATCTTACAATTCCTACGAAAACTCGGGAGGTCTGGGGCCAGACGGGTCCCCGCTGGGAGGGCGTTCCAAAGGCGTGGTGCAGCCACTGAGAATGCCCTATCCCGTGTGGCAACCCGGGGGGACCTCCAACAGGGCGCCCCCAGATGACCGCACGGGCTGGTCCAGAACCTGGGGAGGTGATCTCGCAAATAGGCAGGGCCCAGACAGCGTGAGGCTTTATAGGTCAAAACCAACACTTTTAATCGGGCCCGGAAGACTATTGGCAGCCAGTGCAGAGATCGGAGCACTGGTGTAATGTGCTCTCGGCGGCCCAGCCCCACCAGGAGCCGGGCTGCCGCATTCTGAACCAGCTGCAGCTTCCGAGCCGTCGCCAGAGGTAGCCCCATGTAGAGCACGTTACAGTAGTCTAGCCAAGAGGTGATAAAAGTATGGATGATCATGGCCAGATCCAGAACCGAAACCAGCAGCCGAAGCAACCGCACCAGATGTAATTGGCGGAAGGCATTCCTCGCCACAACCTCCACCCGGAGATCCAGGTGGAGTTGCGCATCGAGGAGCATCCCCCAGATTCCGCACCTGGGAAGTCACTGGAGGGCAAACCCCCTCTACCGAGGGGGTGACCATCTCCATTGACTTACCCACTATCACCACCTCCGTCTTGACGGGATTCAATCACAGTTGATCAGCCCTCATCCAGTCCCCCGTAGCTGCCAAACACCGGGTAAGCACTGAGACAGCCGGGCCTGGGTCGGTTGAAAATGAGAGGTACAGTTGGGTGTCATCCGCATACTGATGACACCTCACCCCTGATCACCTTGATGAGCAGCTGCATGTACACGTTGAACAGGAGAAGGGACAGAACAGAACCCTGCGGGACCCCACACTGGAGGTCTCAGTGAGATGAAAAATGATCACCGAGCACCACCTGCTGAGTTCTCGCGGTCAGGAATGAGCGGAACCATTCAAGAACGATCCTACACTGTCCCGCAGGCACGTCACCAACATCTCATGGTTAACGGTATCAAATGCAGTCAACAGATCTAATAGGACCAAAAGGGTTGACCGACCCGTATCCTTTTCCCGGCGCAGATCATCGACCAAAGCCACAAGTGCTGTCTCAGTGCCATGTCCCGGACGAAAGCCAGACTGCGAGGGATCCAGATAACCGGTGCAGTCAAGATGCCCTTGGAGCTGCTGAGCCACTACCCATTCAATAACCTTCCCTAAAAAGGGAAGGTTAGAGACAGGCCAATAGCCGGCAGGGGAGTCAATGCCAAGTGATGGTTTCTTGAGCAGAGGCCGTACCACCGCCTCCTTGAGGCAGGCCGGCACTCTGCCCTCCCGCAGGGAGGCGTTGGCCACCCGAGCCAGCAATGGCCCCATTGTCTCCCGGCAGGTCTTAATCAGCCAGGATGGGCACGGATCTAGTTCACAAGAGGTGGCTCGAACAGCCCCCAGCACCCACACCACATCAGCGGGTGTCACCGACTGAAACTGATCCCACGAAATCGGATAAGGCAGGGTTTCTACCACCTCTACTGTATTAAATGCGGCATCGAGGTCTTGGTGAATATGAGCGATTTTCTCCACAAAATAATCCTCAAAAAGGTCAGAGCGGGCAAATGATGACTCAACTCCAGGGTTGAGGGAGGCCGGACTGACCAGCCCCCATACAACCCAGAACAGCTCCGCCGGATGGGATTTTGTGGATGCTATGAGGGCAGCAAAGAATTCCCTTTTTGCTGCCCACATAGCCACAGCATAGGTTCGTAAACTAGCTCTATGCTGCAATCTGTTGGCTTCAGCCCGAGAACGACGCCACCGTTGCTCCAACTGTTGCCCCGCCTGTTTCAGCATCCGCAGCTCCTCGGAGAACCAAGGAGGTCTGCGGAGCCTCTGCCTGGGCAACGGACGTCTGGGAGCCGTTTGATCAATGGCTTCCGTCAGCAAGGGATCAATGGCTTCCGTCAGCAAGGTGTTCCACTGCTTAACAAGGCCATTGATGCAATGGTTGTCAAGGTCAGAGGGTAACTCTCCCAGTGCGCCTAGAAACTGCACTTGGTTCAACAGCCTCTGGGGGTGGACCATCCTAATAGGTTCCGCACCCTTCCGGGGGCAGACGTGCTAAAAAGGAGGTCTGCTGGAGGTAATGAACTGTCCATGAGAAAGGTACAGCTGATATCTCCCCCATTAATGGACCACCCACCTCAAGGCCAGTGCAAAACACGAGGTGTAAGGTATGTCCTCCAAGGTGTGTTGGGCCACTGACCCTCTGGGACAGGCCCATGATGGCCATGAACTCATGTTCAGCTCCCCCGAGAACTGCGTCGGCGTGAATGTTGAGGTCCCCAAGGACTATCGTCCTTGGAGACCACATCATCACCTCCAACACAGCTTCTGCCAGAGCATGCAGGGAAGCTACTGGACTGGTAGGTGCATGGTATACCAGTAGCACACCCAAACTGTCTCCTGCCAAATCAAACCCAAGATGGAGACCCTCAATACCTGCCATGGATCGCACTGGATACCTCCTTGCAGACCACCTCTCTTTAAAAACCATTGCTACACCCCACCCCACCCCCATCCCTCAGGCTGTGGCTAGTGCTGCACGGAGTACCCGACCGAAACAAGATCAGCCAGAATTGGCCCCGATTGATTGTCCAGTCAGGTCTTCGTGATACACATGAGATTGGTGGCATGGTCCAGGATTACCTCCTGGAACGTTGTTGCCTTATATGCCACTGATCTCACGTTTAATAGCACCAAAACCGGACTGAGGGCGCCCTGACCAAGTTCCACCTACTCATCTGCTGGGGGAGGAGTAAGTGGGACATACACTAAGCACCTATCCCGCATCACCACTCTCCCTCCCCTCCCCCGGCCCGTCACAACCCCAATAACCGCGCCCACCTCCCCCCCCAGCTACCCCCAACCCCCCCTCCTTGACTGTCCCACACAGGGTGTGAGGGAGAACCCCCCCCTTCCTCCCCAACATATCCCTCCCTCCCCTGGAACTCCCCCTCTCACCCCCCTCCCAACCACTTACGTTATGCCTCCCCGTCTTACTGGGAGGCATAACCTTCCCAACATATCTCTCCCTATTCTCCCCCCCCCCATCCCCTGGGACTCCCCCTCTCACAAGGAGTCCCTCCACCCAACCATTCGAGCTACGCTTCCCCATCCCACCAGGAAGCATAGCCCACTTCTAAATAAACTAGAGTTTGGGACACACTGTGAAGCCTCCAAACACCCATGTGGAGCGGGGCATCCCAATTCCCCCCCCCCCCATTCCCTCCCAATTAGATTCCTTCTCCTGCCCAAATATTGATTTGGAAAGGAGAAGGAACAGATTCTGAAGCATTCTTCTGCAGCACTAAAACCAACTGGCATTTCTGTTGAAATGCAAAGGAATGAAGTATTAGTTACCAAGAATTCAAGCTAAAGCTGCAACCAGGTACCCAGCAATTTGAGCGCCCCCTCAAATCTGGGGTGCCCGGCTCACCCTGGTTGCGTTCGGGCACCAACTGGTACCTGAACGCAACCTGACAGGCTATCCAACTCCCTAGGCTGATTCGCCTCACTGCTGAGCTACGGCTCCTCCAGTGCAATCACTGTTTGCTGCTCGCTGGTCACTTGAGCTGGAGACTTTCCTCGGCTTTTTCCAAACGGGGAGCACGGAACAAGGAGGCCTCTTCCCACTGTTCCCAGGGGAACCCAAAATGGGAGGGCACACAGGACCCATGTGCACCCCTGATATGGGTCCTCCTTGGAAAGGGGTGTATGCAGATGGGAAAAAGTCTCTATCCTTGCTCTCCCCCACCACCCAGAAAAAGATGAGCAGGCCTGTCCCCAGCTGAGCAGTGAGTCGGCCCAGGGATCAGCGGATGCTGGGATCAACGTCGTGTGACGCTCCAGTAATACCTGCATTTTGGGGCACCGATGGGGGCTGGGTATCCTGTCAGGTGCCCAAAATGCAGGTATTACCCACAGGTAGCAAATATGCTACCACCTGCAGCTCTCATTCAAGCTTTACTTAATTTGGCAGGAAGTTACCCTGTAGCTGGGACCTGCCTTCCAGATGATGTGTTATCCTCTCGCACCGAGAATATGTCTCCAGGGGGGTGGGAATAGGCTAGTTGTGGTAGTTTGTGATTCGATCATTAGGAATGTAGATAGCTGAGTTGCTGGTGGCCACGAGGACCGCATGGTAACTTGCCTGCCTGGTGCGAAGGTAGCGGACCTCACACGTGGCCTAGACAGAATTCTAGAGTGGGCTGGGGAGGACCTGGTTGTCGTGGTACATGTAGGTACCAACGACAGGAAAAAGTAGCAGGGAGATTCTAGAGGCTAAATTTAGGCTTCTTGGTAGGAGATTGGAGTCCAGAACCTCCAAGATAGCATTCTCAGAAATGCTTCCAGTTCCACGTGCAGGACCCCAGAGGCAGGCTGGTAGATGAGATGATGGTGCAGGGACTAGGGCTTTAGATTCATTAAAAACTGGGGAACTTTGGGGGGAAGGGAGAGCCTATACCGACGGGATGGGCTCCACCTTAACCAAAGGGGAACCCGGCTGCTGGCGCTAAACATTAAAAAGGAGATAGAGTAGTTTGAAAACTAAAAACTGGGGGGAAGCCGACAGGTGCTGAGCAGCACGTGGTTTGGGCTGAGGCAGCTGCAAAAGATGCCGTTATTTCAGGGGAATTAGAGTATCCTAATATAGGAGACAGGAAAAAATCCCCATAGACCACAGGTGGAAATCAGTTTGCAACAGTCAAACTCTATTGATCCCCAAATAACTAAAACAGTTACTTACAATAAACAGATGGATACATTTAAATGCTAGAAGTGTAAAAAGTAAGATGGGAGAATCAGAGTGTATTGCTTTAAATGAGGATATAGACATAGGAATCTCAGAGACCTGGTGGAATGAGGACAACTAATGGGATACGGTATTACCAGGATACAAAATATATCGAAATGACGGAGCAGATTGAGGTGGTGGTGCTATATGTAAGAGACAGCATTGAGTCAAGCAGGATTAATACTGTAAAGGAAACAAACGGTACTCTGGAATCTCTGTGTATAGAAATTCCATGTATAACGGGGAAGTGTATAGCGGTTGGCCTATGTCCTCCTGACCAGGACAGTGAGACTGACTGTGAAATGCTAAGGGAGATTCGACAGGCTACTAATGCCGGAAACGCAGTAATAATGGACGATTTCAATTACCCTCATATTGACTGGGTGAATGTCTCCTCGGGCCGGGATGCAGAGATAAAATTTCTAGATGTCATAAATGACTGTTTCCTGGGGCAACTGGTCCTGGAACCAACAAGAGAAGGAGCCGCTCCGGATCTAGTCCTAAGTGGAGTGCAGGATTTAGTGCGAGGGGTAACGGTGCTGGAGCCGCTAGGCAATAGTGATCATAATATAATCAAATTTGACATACTCACAGGAGGGAAAATGCCAAATAAAATCACTGCGATAACATATAACTTTAGAAAGGGGAACTATGTAAAAATGAGGAAACTAGTTAGAGGGAAACTTAAAGGAACAGTTGCAAGAATTAAATGTCTACAGGCAGTGTGGAGACTATTTAAAAACACCCTCTTGAAAGCTCAGATTAAATGTATTCCACAAATGAAGAAAGGCAGGAAGAGGACCAAATGTCTGTGTGGCTAGATGGTTAGGTGAAGGAGGCTATTGGAGCCAAAAGGGCATCCTTTTAAAAATGGAAAGTCCCAATGAGGTAAAAAAGGAAGAGCATAAGCGTTGCCAAAGTAGATGTAAAAAGTTAATAAGGCAGGCCAAAAAGGAATTTGAGCAACTTTTAGCAACTTGCTAAAGATGCTAAAACTAATAATAAAAACTTTTTCAAGTACATCAGAAGCAGGAAGCCTGCTGCTAGAGAGTCAGTTGGGCCGTTAGATGACATGGGGCTGAAAGTGGTGCTTAGGAAGAAAAAGGGCATTGCAGAGAAGCTGAATGAGTTCTTTGCTTTGGTCTTCACTGCAGAGAATGTTGGGGAGATACTCACGCCTGAACCTTACTTTGTAATAATAATAATAATAATAATTTATTTCAGCCTAGCTTCCGCTATTGCCATAGTACCGATAGGATTCATGGATAAATAATAATATAAGATAATATGATAAAACGCGTACAATACAACACACGCGTACATACATAATAAAGCATAATAGGAAACACAACATACAATACTACAACGTATAACCATATGCTGACCAACTTGAGTCAATTCCACCACAGTCCCCTTGCTTCCCCGGGGGTACCAGGTATTCCTGAGACAAACAACTTAAAGCTATTTGGGCTCTCTCCTGCCTTCACCTCAAGCAAAGGGCATACCAATATCACTTCAGACTGCTTGCCACAGTTGAGTTGCCAATAATTACCCGTTTGTCTTTACAGTCCTCCCCCTACTCCCCTCCAATTACCTCCCTCCCTTCCTATTTAATTTGGGAGATATTACAACTCCCTCTGTGCTCGAACGAACACAGATCCCATAGCCATAATCTTATACAAGGGAGATGATAGCAGACAATAAATCATCTGGGACCCTTGCTATTAGATGATATTAGATGGTAATAACTAGCATTTAGGATTTGGTCTCAAGTGGAGGCATACTCTGCCTCTGGTCCTAACACCTTCAAGACAATTTGCAAGTTGACCTTAATTTGGCTTGTATTAACTTCCTCCTACATAGATGGCAATGGCAATAGCCATCAATTCTTCCTTATCCGGTAAACTAAGCAGAAACAGATAACAGCCTTCTGAAGTTAGGGCCATTGGCTTCTTCAACAAGGGAACCAGCCATACTGACCTCAAATTAGCATAGTAGGGACATCGCAATAGAAGGTGCTCTGTCGTTTCTATCTCCTGCATACTGCAAGAGCAACATCTTTTTATTTATTTAAAATTTATATCCCGCCCCTCCTTGACAGATATGGCACCTTATTATACCTGCCTTCCGTAACAGCAAGTTGGATAAGCTGAAAACATAGTAGTGTGTACCCTCTGCGCAGTTTGACGTTTGCTAAAATATCCAAATAAGGTTCTAACCCAAAGATCCGTTTATACAAGCCCAACTTAGGGGCTACCCTCCATGCTGCCACTACACCGAGATCCTCTTGTTGCACCATGTCCCTAATCCTTGTGCACACTTCAGACCTAGTAGCTGGCACGCTCTTGCCCATAAGGTAAATAAAAGAAAATCCACAAGAACTGAGAATCTTCCCCAGATACCTCAACCATGGGTACTCTCTTGGGCCTATATCAGTTAGTTCCTCCCTTAAACATAAAAGGGAGAGATCTGACTCACAATGAGTCAGAAGCCTAAGCCAGTACCTGACATAGTTACCCCTCGCATGCGTTGCTATGGAGTTGACCCCCAACTCCGCTCTCAATATCGCCTCTGGAATGCCCGGTCCTACTTTTAGCAAGCGTCGAAGAAAAAGGTTTTGGACCCTCTCTAGGGCAATCAGGTTGGGATTAGGAATCACTTTGAGGCCAAACACAGCTGATGGAGGGACTTTGGAGTTATAAACTCGTATAAATTCCAAAATGGGAACCCCTGTGGAGATGTTTATGGCCCTATTTAGTGCCTGAGCTGCACGTTGGGCCTTCGTCACTCTGGCTTGAATATGGGAGTTCCATGTTCCCCTACTGCTAAAAGTAACTCCCAAGTAATTGAATGAGTTAACTATCTCCAACCTCCCCAGCTTCAGTTTTTCATTTGCGCGGGTACTTCCATTTACCTAATATCATTAATTCGGATTTCTGCATGTTGATCTCTAGCCCATTTAAATTGCAGTATTGCTGGAATTTGTTTATAGCCCGTCGCAGGCCGCCCTCCGTTTGGGATATTAAGACCAAATCATCTGCAAACTGTATTAAGCAAATCTGCACACTTCCCACTTTCAGTGGGTGGGTATCAGCCGCTCTCATATGTATAACCAGGTCAGAGAGGTATAGATTGAAGAGGAGAGGTGCCAGGACACAGCCCTGGCACACTCCCCTCCCAATAGGAATAGGATTCCTCAGGCCTGAACTCGACTTTACCTTAGCTTCATAAGAGTACAGCTGAATTATGGCCACCAATAATCTCTCTTCCATCCCCATGGCCTTCAATTTGGCCCACAACCTAGACCTTGGCACAGTGTCAAAGGCCTTAGTTCGGTCCATAAGGGGCTAGATAAAATTTGCCTCTTTTAACCTTAGTATATTTAAATATAAGATGTTGTAAGATGAAACAACAGTCTATGGTAGCCTTGTCTTTCCGGAAGCCAAACTGCTCGAATGGAATGATACCCTCGACTCGGCACATGTTACCAGGGGGGTATAGAGTAGTCTAGCATACACCTTCCCAATAACTGATAATAGACTTATTGGTCGATAAGCAGCTAAGTCACTAACTACCTTACTTTGTAAGTGATGAATTGGAAGAGCTGTCACAAATCAATGTGAGACTGGAGGAGGTCCTAGAGCAAACTGACAAACTAAATACTAACAAATCACCAGGACCAGATGGCATTCACCCCAGAGTTCTGAAGGAACTCAAATATGAAATTGCAGACCTGCTGTTAGTCATTTGTAACCTAGCACTAAAATCTGGCACTGTACCGGAGGACTGGAGGGTGGCAAATGTAACCCCGATATTTAAAAAGGGATCCAGAAGTGATCCTGGAAACTACAGAACAGTAAGCTTGACGTCTGTGCTGGGCAAAACAGTGGAAATTATCATTACACATGGCTTAATGGGGAAGAATCAACATGGATTTAGCAAAGGTAAGTCATGCTTCAGTAATCTGTTGGAATTCTCTGAGGGTGTAAATAAGCATGTGGACAAGGGAGACCCAGTAAATATAGTGTACCTGCACTTCCAGAAAGCATTTGATGAGGTCCCACATAAGACACTTGAGAAAATTAAAAAGTTATGGGATAGGACTTGGAGGTAGTGTCTTACTATGAATCGGTAGCTGGTTAAAGGATAGGACGCAAAGAGTAGCACTGAATGGTCAGTTTTCACACTAGAGAGATGTAAAATGTGGTGTGCCCCAGGGATCTGTATTGGGACCAGTGCTGTTTAATGTATTTATTAATGATCTGGAAAAGGGTGCTAGGAGTGAGGTGATCAAATTTGCGGATGACACCCAGTTGTTCAAGGTAGTTAAAACGTGAGCAGACTGAAGAACTGCAACAGGATCTTACGAGACTGGGTGCCTGGGCATCTAAATGGCAAATGAGATTTAATGTGGACAAGTGCAAAGCGACGCACATAGGGAAAAATAATCCAAACTATGAGTACACAATGCTGGGTACTAAGCTAGGAGTTACCACTCAGGAAAAGGATCTGGGAGTGATTGTGGAAAATACACTGAAATCCTCAGCCCAGTATGCAGCAGCATTCAAAAAAGCAAACAATGTTTCGGAGTTATTCGCAAAGGGATAAAGAATAAAACTGAGGATGTCATAATGCCTCTATATAAAGTGATGGTGCGCTTGCACCTGGAAATACTGTGTGCAGTTCTGGTCGCCCCATCTCAAAAAAGACGTAGCTGAACTAGAAAAGGTACAGAGAAGGGCAACAAAAATGATCAAGGGTATGGAACAGCTTCTGTACAAAGAGATGCTTGACAAGGTGGGTCTCTTCAGCTTAGAGAAGAGAAGTCTGAGAGGGGACATGATAGAGGTTTAAAAATCTTGAGTGGTATGGAACAAGTAGATAGGGAACTGTTATTTATTATTATTTATTATTATAAGCATTTGTATAGCGCCAGCAGTGTACCTGGCGCTTTACAGAACAGTAAGATAGACGCAGTCCCTGCCTACGGCTTACAATCTAATAGACATGGAGGTGGGAGACAGGGAGAGGGGACGTAGGGAGAGACAAGGGATAAATAACATTCAAGCTCTCATCGTAACCAAGCCAAGTACATGCACTTGAGACCTCGCATCTTCATGAATGTTAGACCCCTTGTCTCTCCCTCTGTTCCCCTTCCTAAGTCTCTCCCCCAGCTCCTGTCTCTCAGATTGTAAGCCC